>JASAUF010000368.1:0-477509 GCA_030180095.1 Magnolia changhungtana | reverse complement strand
TCCGAGTTAGAGCAATAAACATGAATGAGATTATACCAAAACAAGAATCATACTCCAGTTAATTGTATAAAGGCAAGCGGAAGACTGAAATTTTATATTCAAAGTATGTAAAGTAACAAAATTTCATGAACTCCAGAGTATGAGTACTAACTGAGTACCAATATACATGTATTGTTTCTAAGTCAAAAATTAAAATACAATCCTCAAGAGAGGCCCTGAAAATCCCGCGATGCAGCCGGCCTAAGCATAGCCGTCAGAGTACTGCATAAAGGAGAACTCCTCCTAATCCTCCCCGAAGTCGGGCTCCGGCTCCTGAACCAAGGCACCATCTATACGTGTGACAGAGTCTGGTGGGTGTTGTAAACACCGTCCCGTAACATGGGAGTGAGTAGCTAACTCAGTGGAACAATAAAGCATAGGTTAACATGTTATCAAATCAATCAAGCAGTAATGATAAAGCAGTACAAATCAAACATTTCTAACTACTCTTGTTAAGTGCAAAATGATATGACATGATGTCAGATGCCCTTGTCAAACCACCCTCAAGCGACATCATCTTACGTTCGCGAATGCTTACTCCTCAAGGCGCCACATCTACAAAGCACATGCGGTGCGATGATGCTCATGATTATCAAGTTTTTATTAGTCCATTTCAATCGCCAGATTGGGAAACTAAGATACCTCCCTTGTATCATTCCCAAACATGATCCATTCTAGGGTCGTCAATCCTAGTTAATCTCATACGATATTATGGTTTGAGAAGCGTAGTGAAGGCATCGCAAAGGGCTCACACCCGTCACATGGGATATAGATCTCACCGTATGCGGCTCAATTGTCGGTCGTCACCAAGTACATGTCTCACCGTACTTGGCCCAATCACTAGTCGTCACCAGTACAGTCTCACCGTACTTCGCTCAACTCATACTCTAGTTATTGTGAAAGACTCGTCGCCAATCACGTACACTTGGAGTATACTCGAAGATACTACTTGAGGACTCGTCGCCGTCGTCAAAGACGAGCACGTGTCTCACCGCACTCGCTCTCGCCGTATGTATCGACAAATAATATAGTGTCCCATACCACCATAATCGGCTCACGAGGTTGGTTGCGCAATGGTCACTACGGGGAGGCATATGGCCCTAGCGTAGGCCGACAGCTCGACCACGGTGTCCCATACCACCATGCCCGGCTTATGCGTCTTAGCGGATCGAGGTACCATGGTTAACGGGATCGCCACTGGTAAGTTTGGTACCCTAGGTTTAAGCAAGAATACCAAACATGGTGAACACACAATACATTTCGGTTTACTTTACGAGCCTGACTAGCTCGAGCGCACCACAAGTTGAGCGATATGGAGCGCAAAAACACTCCGTGTGGCCAACCACTATCGCCAACCGAAGTACGACTCGGGTTCGCCAGACACGTCCGTTGTGGCGATATGAATCTCACCACAACCGCAAGTCTCGGTACCGAATGTTTGGACTATAGTCATAGTCCCAAACTCAAACAGCTTTCATCGATAGCATGTGGAGTAAAGCATGATAAACAATCAATACAAGCATGTTAGCAGCATGTTATAAAGCATGTTAGTAAAGCATGAAGTAAAGCATGTTGTAAAGCATGTTGTAAAGCACTATACACATAGGGATACGATTACATACACATCACAAGTGAGTGATTATAGCGAACCACCGCATGGAGGGGATCCTACATGTCTCTAAGGAGTCGGAATCCCATATCAAAGACCTCTCTAAGGCACTAACACTCAAGCATTTACACACACAAGCATCTACACAAACACTTAGAATACACTATTCCAACATACATGACGTATGTTAGCAAAATACGTGTTAGGGCTGTCCCTTCGCCACGTGAGTATTTTACCCATGTATATCATAATCATACAGCAAATAATCATTACAATTGTATTTCCAAAATTCACACATATGCGGTATTTCTAGAATACACAATTTCAACATACTTGACATTTACAAGGGAATATGTATTTTGGCGATTCCTTTCGCCAAACTAGTATTTTATACATATATTGTATAATCATACATTAAAGAAACATGTCATACATTTTCCCAAAAAAATACGTATACGGTATTTCTAGAATACACAATTTCAACATACGTAAAATTTACACATGAACATGTATTTCAGCGATTCCTCTTGCCAAATTAGTATTTTATCTATATATCATATAATTATACATTAAATAAACATGTCAAACATTTTTCCAAAAAAAATACGTATACGGTATTTCTACGTATACCTAGAGTATGTGAAATTCCAATTTCTACAACGTTAATCGAAACAGGAAATGGAAAGCACTTTGTACATGTGCATTTACATGCAGATCATAAATCTATCATTATCTGACATTGAAAGCGTTGAAAACCGTAACTTATACACTTAAAGTCCTCACCTTTGCCCTTGGAATCCCAACGAATCAGCAAGGGTAGTAGAGCTCAGATACGGGAGTTTTCTAGCCTAAAGAGCTTGGAATCGGTTAGCCTTTACATAGCCTACAACGATTCTACCTCAAATCAGACCTAGGGTTAGGGTTTCTTACCTTCAAACGGAATAGAAACCGCCGGAAAAACACCTGGAATGGAGCGGTGTAGGCCGTGTGACAACCCAAAGCAGTAGGAGGAAGATCTCCCACAAATCCCAAGCTATTCTCCCTCTTTTCTCTCTCTCTCTCTAGGGTTTTAATCCCAAATTCGTATGGTTGTGAGAGGGGTCTGTTCTAAGCTCCTTTTATAGCCAAAAATATTCCGAAAATAGACTCAAAGTTCAAGGGTTACCGCTAATATAGGATATTCGTCACTTTTCCAAATTTCAAAAGGGAGGTTCTGTGTGGCCCTCTTTGAGCCAAACGTCGACTTAAGCTCACCATCTATGGATCTACGTGGGATTACGTTTTCGACTTGATCGGATTCCCAGATCGCACGTGGCGGACCACTTTCGCCCGACGGTCATGGGCCACGATCAGAAATTCTAAGCACATGTAAATGTTCTAAATTTTTCTTAATTCGAGGGTGTAATTTGGTCTGATTCTGACGGTCAGGTTGCTTAATACTGACGTGCAACCGAACGATGCCAGATCACTATTCCTGATATTTTTATTTGGATGGGAATAGTGTTTTTCACACTCTCTCGCTCCGAATCGAAACGAATGGCCGTGGAACATCGGATGGACCTGATTTTTGAGATGATTGTCAAGTCCAGTGAGGCGGTCCTAGTTCCTTAGCTTAATCGGACTTCCGATGTGCGATCTAGACCTAATACGAAGTTTCGTTTCATTCCCGAGAGCAGCAGACGGAAATGAGTTTGGTTCAAAACTTTAGGGTAACCTAGCGTCACTTGTTTTGCAAGTTTTGGGTCTTGCAGATTGTATTTAAAGCGATCCCAACGGATTTCATGGCTAATTGAGTTTAGTACTTAGTTAACTTTGTTAAATTTCTAAAGAATTTAATCCTAATTGATTTCTAGTCGAGGTGGTACTCGACCCAATGTACGAAAATTTACAGGTCGTTACAATCTACCCCCCTTAAAAAAAAAATTTCATCCTCGAAATTTATACCTTTTCGTAGTCCTCGAGAATCTGAGGGTAGTTCTTTCTGACCTCGGCCTCGCCTCCCGTAGCTTCCTCCTCGAATGATGTGTCCAAAGTACCTTCACAAGTGGGATGACCTTGCTACGTAGTACCGCTCTTCCTATCAAGGATACGCATCGGGCGCAAAATCGTACGTAGCATCCTCACTCAACCGTACTGCTCCCATCCGATGATATGCGAAGGATCGTGAACGTACTTCTTCAAAGATAGATACATGAAATACGTTGTGTACGAAGCAAGTGGTGTAGGCAAGGCGAGACGATACGCCACATCACCCACTCGATCCAAGATCTCGAAATGGACCGATAAACCTCAGTGAGCTTCCTTCTTCCCGAATCGAAGGACTCCTTCATAGGGGAAATCCCGAAGGAACACATGATCCCCGACCTCGAACTCCACGGCCGTCCGCCTCGTACGGCGTAACTCTTCGCCCGCTCGCGCGCATGAGTAATCGATGCCCGATAATGTCTACCTTCTCTCGTAGTCGCCCGTACCAACTCCGGCCAATCGTACTACGCTCTCCAACCTCTCGCCCAACAAGGCGGTGCCCTACAAGGTCGACCATATAGAGCCTCATATGGCGCCATGCCAATAGTCGCCCGGAAGCCGTTGTTGTAGGCGAACTCGCGTACGGAAGACAGCCATCCCACTGGCCCTCAAGTCCAACACACATGCTCGCAACATATCCTCCAGAATCGATTCACCCGCTCCGTCCGCCCATCGCCCGAGGATGAAACGCCAGACCGAACTTCAACTTCACACCCATCGCCTCCCGGATACGGTCCGAAGATAGATGTGAACCGCGTGTCTCTGTCCGACACGATCTCTAAAGGAACCCCGTGCAGCACGGACGATCTCCCTGATGTACAATCTAGCCAGCTCGTCTGTAGAGTTCGTAACTCTGATAGGGAGGAAATGGGCCGATTTGGTCAACCGGTCCACAATCACCCAAATGGAATCGTGCCCCTTCCTCGTCTTCGGCAACCCTGATATGAAGTCCATGGAGATGAAGTCCCACTTCCACTCCGCTATAGCATGGGCCGAAGTAGTCCAGAGGTCGGCGATGTTCTCGCCTCGACCCGCCGGGCACGTCGACATCGAGACACATACTCGAATGTGGGCCTTCATGTTATCCCACCAATACGTCCGTCTCATATCCCGGTACATCTTCGTGCTACCAGATGCATCGCAAACTTCGAGTTATGGGCGGACTCGAGAAGCTCTCGTCTCAAGTCACCACATCAGAACACATAGGCGGCCACGGAATCGTAAACCCCGTCGAACCAACTCTCCACTCGAGTCCACGGCGTCGCTAGCCTCGCTCTCGAAGCTCGACACCGTATATCGCCCTCTTGGGCCTCAACAATCTCGTCGTCAATAAGTGGCCGCACCCGAACGTGCGCAACACACTCAAAAGGCTCTTCGACAATGAGTCTCCGCCGAAGTCCCGCACAAACTCCATCATGTCCCACTCGGCTATCATCGGTCGGCCGTAAATGCAATCGCCTTCTTGCGGCTCGCCACCGCCACAAGGTTCGCCTTGCCAGATGGTAGGAAACCTCGAACTTGAAGTCCTTCAAGGTCTCCATCCATCTAAGTCGTCTCATATTCAAATCCCGCCGTGTGTGAATATGTATTTAAGGCTCTTGTGGTCGCAGAAAAGCTCGAACTCCTCATCGTAGAGGTAATGTCTCCGAGCTTCAATGCAAAGATGACACCGCTAACTCCAGTGTCATGTGTAGGGTAATTCTCCTCGTGCTTCCTTAATTGTCTCGAGGCATATGAAATCACCCTATCCTTCTACATCAAAGACACAACCCAAACCAACGCGAGACGCGTCAATATACACCGTGTATTTCACCCCTTGCTCTGGCAATACTAGCACGTGGGAGGACGTCAACTTGTCCTTCACCTCCTTAAAGCCGCCTCCGCCTTCTCATTCCAGCGAACTTCAAGTCCTTCCGAGTCAACCGAGACAATGGCCCAGCGATCTTCGAGAAATCCCGAATGAAACGTCTCAGTAATACCCACCGCATCAAGGAAACTCCTCACCTCAAGAACCGACTCAGTGCCGCCGCCAATCCCGAACCGCGGCTACCTTAGTAAGGTCCACTGCTATCCCATCCTTGGACACTACATGTCCCAGAACTTGACTTCCTCCTGCCGAAGTCGCACTTCTTGTATTGTGCAAACAACTGGTTCTTCTCCAACGTACCCAATACCGCTCAGCAGTGCTCCTCGTGCTCCTCCCGACTCGTGGAGTATATCAAGATGTCATCGATAAAGACGATGACGAATCGGTAAAGGAAGGGCCGAAATACCCGGTTCATCAGATCCATGAACACGGCTGGTGCGTTCGTTAAACCGAACGACATCACCAAAAACTCATAGTGCCCGAAGCACGTCCTGAAGGCTGTCTTCTGCACGTCCTCCTCTCTCACGCACAACTGGTGGTACCCTGACTGAAGGTCAATCTTCGAGAAATACTTCGCCCCCTCAACTGATCGAATAGATCATCAATCCTGGCAAAGGATACTTGTTCTTCACCGTGACTGGTTCAACCTACGTGAATCAATACACAACCGTAGGCAAGCGACCCGTCCTTCTTCTTCACGAACAACACAGTGCTCCCCAAGGAGACACACTAGGTCGAATAAAACCTCTCTCTACAAGTTCATCAATCTGTTTCCACAGCTCCTCCATCTCACATGGAGGCATACGATAAGTCGGCAATGAGATGGGCGTCGCACCAGGCATAAGGTCAATCGTAAAATCAATCTCATGCCGAGGAGGTAAACCAGGGATAGTCTTAAAGACTCCAACAAACTCCCGAACCACTGGCCTACCCTCCAGTGTCGGACCATCAATCGGCACAAGTAAAGCAGCATAACAATCAACTCGACAGGGCCAACTGACCTGCACTGGGAACATGAAAGCTGTGCCGTCAGGTCCATAGGCAGTCACGATCCGAGCATCGCAATCTATCTCCGCCCTCATCTTGGTGAGCCAATCCATGCCAAGTATAACGTCGTAGTGCCATAGCGGAGCAACAATAAGGTCGACGAGCACCGTGTTGCTACCCAAAACTATCGAGCAACCCTCGCATAACCGTGTGACATCCGAATGTGTCCCAGAGTCCGTAGTGAGTCTCATTCCCTTAGTGGGAATCGTATGCAAAGATAGGCGTTTCACCGCCCACAAGAAATAATAGAAGTAGTGGACCCAAGTGTCCACCAATAAAGATACGGAGTACCATGAACATGAGCCGTACCCTCAAAGCCGTCTTGCGCCGAAATCGACGCCTCGGTGCCTTAAAGAACTAGCGCGTGCACGCGAGCCTCGCATCGGCGGTTTGGCCGAGGAGCTAAGGGTCGCCGTGGCGGCCGAAGCGCGGCACAGAGGTCGGAAGGAAGGATGTGCGGAGCAACAGAAGCGGTGGAGCCGATATGGCCTGTGGATAAGGGCGATCCACCTCTCGCGGTGGCGCAAATCCGCTAGCCCTCATGCGCGAGAAACAGCTCACGGCCAGGTGTCCCGGTTTCCCGCAATACGTGCGTGTCACCAACGGGCGTCTCATAGGAACAACAGTGTGCGCGGCCCCGGGGGGCGACCGCACGTGGCCTCTTGCCTAAGATAGGCCTCGCCCGCAAATCCCGGCATGGCCTCGCAACCATAGCACCACGCGATCCGGCCAATCGGCCCACATCCCGATCGGCCCTCATGACATGTGGACCAATGCCGCGTAGGTGGGGATACCGAGGCAAAGAAATCCTCGACCGTATCTCCTGGCCGCAAACCCAAGGAGAAACGACGCATCCGCACCGCTCATCCACCAAGATAGTCGGGGACAAAGCGGCCCAACTCTATGAAGCGGTGCTCGTACTCCGTGATCGTCATGCCTCCCTCGCCTGAGGCGCGTAAACTCATCCTCCCGCTCATGCCGATACGTCTGCGGGTAGTACTTCTCGTGGAACCGAGACTCGAAAGCCTCCCAGGTCCACACGAAATCTACTGCGACCGTGCGCAGCACGCTGTCCCACCATAAACTGGCCTCCCTCTCAAACATGGAAGCGGCCAGCTCCACCTGCTCTGCCTCTGAGCAATGTAGCATCCGAAGCATCTTAGAGATGCGGTCAAGCCAGAACTCCGCCTCCTCGGGTCTGTGAGAACTCATAAATGAGGGAGGCCTCAAGCGCTGAAATCGCTCGAGTAAACCACGAGTACTGACCTCTCCAGTAGGAGGTGCGACGGATGGGGGCAGAGGCATATCCTCAACCTGAGCAGGAGGCTCAGAATGCTCATCAGGATGTGCAGATGTCGTAGGTGGAGTCGCACTACCACCACGGGACAAGGCCTCAGCGATAGTGGCCATAAGCTGCTGGTGCTGCTGCTGCTGCTGCATCTGCTGCTGATGCATCATCATCATCAGCTGCTCAAACCTATCAGTCGACGGAGCAGCCTGAGAGTCATGCTGCGCAGAAGAAGACGGCCGATACTGCTCACGGACCGGGGGCGTGTAAGGTGGCAGTCCACCGGTAGGACCAGCAGGAGGCTGATCAGAACCCAACCCTCGGTCCGCAGGACCGCTACTACCAGAAGGAGTCTGGTCCATAGAGCCAGTCAGAAGGAGGCGTGCCGTTCTCCGCGTATACTGCCGCGGCATGCCCTAGACAACATAGGGTAGATCATTTGTGAGATAAGGCACAATACACTTCATAAAGCACTTAAGCACTCCACACATCATCAAAACAAAGAGGCTACATGCTTTTCATTTACCCAAAATTGTCATAATACATGGAATACAGAGTTATATGAATCACGACAGAAATCACATGATAGCCAATACATCCACTACATCAAACACCTAAAACATGTTACTATCTACTACATCATCTACATGAAAACATAAACCGCCTATCGCAGTAACCAAAGCAAACAACAACACACAACCACGTAGATGACTAAACATCCGAAGCAGGCGGTGGAGGAGGAGCGTTCTTATCCTGCACACAGCACAAAATGACCTTTAATGTACGAGACACCTTCTTAAAGCTCCTCTTCATGTAGGCTTCGGTCTCTTCAAGCTTAGCTCGGGTCTCACCAAGCTCAGCCCGAACTTGTCCAACTTCTTGCTGCAGGGCGGCTTGCCCCTCCTCAAGACGGGTCAATCGCGCATCAAAAGCATCTCGATCCACACCCTGCTCCTGAGCCGCAGGGGGTGAACTCTCCTCGGTGTCCTGAGCCTCAGATTCTTCTTCCTGTATGTCATCACCACGCTCCCCATCACTCTCTGCCTGGAGGTCAACACTCTCCTCACCGGCGCTATCCGACTCATCTCCAGACTCGTTGAGTTGTGCTTGCCGCTGTTGAGGGCCGATCTTCATATTCTTGAGTGTCGCCTCATTTATGACTCGGACTGGTGCAAGGTCTTCCATGTTGAGTCTATAACCGACATCCTGAGCCATCCTGCAGATCAGACAGCCAAATGGGAGCGAAAGATCGTTCCTGGCAGAATGAACAACATGAACTATCTGGGATAGGATGAATGTGGGTAGGCATATGTTGTCCCCGCGTCCCATCTTATACAGAAAGTCCACCATCACCCGAGTGCACTCCGTGCGGTTACCCCACCGTGGGTATACATTGTATGTAAAAATGTGATGGAGTAAACGGAAGTCTTCAGTCATCTTTGTCGCCGCAATACAATTTCCTCGCTTCCAAGTAACCCGGCGACCACAGAGATATCGCGTGCGACGATCCCTTTCCCGCGCACTTCTAGAGAAGTCATCACTAGGCTGCACTTGACCAAGCGGGATCTTCGTGATTCGAACCACCTCATCCACAGTGATTGTGCACCTTATGCCCCTCACAGAGACAGTAAACTGAAGAGGCTCTACTGATGAGTCCACGATGTGAGCGTAGAAAGCGCGAACCGTGTTCTCACATGCGGGAGACTCACCTTCAAATATAGAATTCCATCCGATATCCACCAAGTGGTCCATCATCGGGTGTAGGCCAAACATTCTTTCATCCACATGAGCTTCAAACATAACCTTGCTGCCCGCGAAGCGCCCATATTCGATGCCTATCAGATAAGCATTTCTGGCGGGATGGTCAGGATCCAGGTCTCGCTTCGACCTAAACTCCCGCACGGTGCTTGTGCCGGCCCCAACATCGGATATTCTTCGGGAATGGGCTGGCCTACTTCGGCCGGCGTCATCGGCCGCGGTCTTCCTCTTTCCCATAAGAGATAGGATGGAGGAAATGGAAAAAATGGTAGCCACCACACCAAGGAGGGCCATGGAAAATTACCAAATGGGGGAACAAGGGGCTGATCTCTTTGATCCTCCACAAACAACAATCCAATGGGTGTGGAAGGAGCACTAGAGGTAGGAAATGAAGGAGAAACAAGAAGAGAATGGAATGGGTTAGTAGATTACCCGATTTTTGAGCTCCAAGGAGGGGTATGAGAGCTCCAACTTGAGAAAATGGGGAAAGGAGGAAGCTAGGGCTGTTGTGGAAGGTTGGGGTGTGTGAGTTATGGAGGAAAATGGAAGATTTGGAGGTTTGGAGGATGAGTTTTTGAGAAAAATCGAAAATGGGGTTTGGAGAGCTTGAAAGGGGGTGAAATGAGGGAGAAGGGTGCTCCAGCCCCTTAAATCCCAATCCATTGCAAAAATGACACGTGCCAGGGGGTAGAGGGGGTCAGGCCGACCAACCTCATATTTGGAATTTCACCGGAAAAGTGACCGGACCGCGGTCCGCCGCCGGTGCCGCGGTGCCGCCGCGGTCGGACTTAGCCAGAACCGCGCCGCCGCAGTGGGGCCCTGTTTGCCATGTGTCCAGGGTGGCAAATGCACCCTGGTTCGATCAGGAACCTAAATGGATTAACGTGGGGGGCCCTCGAACTCAGTTCAGCTCTAGAACGGCTAGTTCTGAAAATTTTCTGAACTAATCTGATTTTTCCTGATTTTTGAAGACTGATTTTGGGTGGATAGTGACCTGGACACGTCAATAGACGGTCTAGGGGTGATTTAGAGTCCGTATGTGCGGTCAGGATCGAGTACAGACTCGATCAACGCGTTCATTTTTAATGAATTTCGCCGAACGGTGAAATCGGGAGACCCTAAGACTGTTTCTACATTTTTTGCGCACCCTCCTAGGTTGTAACACGTCAGCGTACGTAGTGGGGACATAACTCAGGTCCGGTTTAATCAAAATCATGCTCTGATACCAACTTGTAACGCCCTAAAAATTGGGGGTCGAGTATGAACTCAACTCCCGAGTTCCAACGCATCACTTATGCAACATACACAATGATGGTTACATGTTGTCTGAGTTAGAGCAGTAAACATGAATGAGATTATACCAAAACAGTAAATCATACTCCAGTTCAATTGTATAAAGGCAAGCGGAAGACTGAAATTTTATATTCAAAGTATGTAAAGTAACAAAATTTCATGAACTCCAGAGTATGAGTACTAACTGAGTACCAATATACATGTATTGTTTCTAAGTCAAAAATCAAAATACAATCCTCAAGAGAGGCCCTGAAAATCCCGCGATGCAGCCGGCCTAAGCATAGCCGTCAGAGTACTGCATAAAGGAGAACTCCTCCTGATCCTCCCCGAAGTCGGGCTCCGGCTCCTGAACCAAGGCGCCATCTATACCTGTGACAGAGTCTGGTGGGTGTTGCAAACACCGTCCCGTAACGTGGGAGTGAGTAGCTAACTCAGTGGAACAATAAAGCATAGGTTAACATGTTATCAAATCAATCAAGCAGTAATGATAAAGCAGTACAAATCAAACATTTCTAACTACTCTTGTTAAGTGCAAAAATGATATGACATGATGCTGTATGCCCTTGCCAAACCACCCTCAAGCGACATCATCTTACGTTCGCGAATGCTTACTCCCTCAGTGCGCCACATCTACAAAGCACATGCGGTGTGATGATGCTCATGATTACCAAGTTTTTATTAGTCCATTTCAATCAGCAGTATTGGGAAACTAAGGTACCTCCCTTGTATCATTTCCAAACATGATCCATTCTAGGGTCGTCAGTCCTAGTTAATCTCATACGATATTATGGTTTGAGAAGCGTAGTGAAGGCATCGCAAAGGGCTGTCACCCGTCAGCGCGGATACAGATCTCACCGTATGCGGCTCAATTGCTGGCCGTCAGCTCAAGTACAAGTCTCACCGTACTTGGCCCAATCACTAGCCGTCAGCTCGAGTACAGGTCTCACCGTACTCGGCTCAACTCATACTCTAGTTACTGTGAAAGACTCGTCGCCAATCACGTACACTTGGAGTATACTCGAAGATACTACGGAGGACTCGTCGCCGTCGGACGAGCACGTGTCTCACCGTACTCGACTCTCGCCGTATGTATCAACAAATTAATATAGTGTCCCATACCACCATAATCGGCTCACGAGTTTGGTTGCGCAATGGTCACTACGGGAGGCATATGGCCCCGCAGTGTAGGCCGACAAATTTCGACCACGGTGTCCCATACCACCATGCCCGGCTCATGCGTCTTAGCGGATCGAGGTACCATGGTTAACGGGATCGCCACTGGTAAGTTTGGTACCTTAGGTTCAAGCAGTAGCGACCAAACATAGTGAACACACAATACATTTCGGTTTACTTTACAAGCTTGACTAGCTCGAGCGCACCACAAGTTGAGCGATATGGAGCGCAAAAACACTCCGTGTGGCCAACCACTATCTCCAACCGAAGTACGACTCGGGTTCGCCAGTCACGTCCGTTGTGGCGATATGAATCTCAGCCACAACCGCAAGTCTGGTACCGAATGTTTGGATTATAGTCATAGTCCCAAACTCAAACAGTTTTCATCGATAGCATGTGGAGTAAAGCATGATAAACAATTAATACAAGCATGTTAGCAGGCATGTTATAAAGCATGAAGTAAAGCATGAAGTAAAGCATGTTGTAAAGCATGTTGTAAAGCACTATACACATAGGGATACGATTACATACACATCAAAAGTGAGTGATTATAGCGAACCACCGCATGGAGGGGATCCTACATGTCTCTAAGGGAGTCGGGAATCCCATATCAGCACCTCTCTAAGGCACTAACACTCAAGCATTTACACACACAAGCATCTACACAAACACTTAGAATATACTATTCCAACATACATGACGTATGTTAGCAAAATACGTGTTAGGGCTGTCCCTTCGCCACGTGAGTATTTTACCCATGTATATCATAATCATACAGCAAATAATCATTACAATTGTATTTCCAAAATTCACACATATGCGGTATTTCTAGAATACACAATTTCAACATACTTGACATTTACAAGGGAACATGTATTTTGGCGATTCCTTTCGCCAAACTAGTATTTTATACATATATTGTATAATCATACATTAAATAAACATGTCATACATTTTTCCAAAAAAATACGTATACGGTATTTCTAGAATACACAATTTCAACATACGTAACATTTACACATGAACATGTATTTCAGCGATTCCTCTCGCCAAATTAGTATTTTATCTATATATCATATAATTATACATTAAATAAACATGTCAAACATTTTTCCAAAAAAAATACGTATACGGTATTTCTACGTATACCTAGAGTATGTGAAATTCCAATTTCTACAACGTTAATCGAAACAGGAAACGGAAAGCACTTTGTACATGTGCATTTACATGCAGATCATAAATCTATCATTATCTGACATTGAAAGCATTGAAAACCGTAACTTATACACTTAAAGTCCTCACCTTTGCCCTTGGAATCCCAACGAATCAGCAAGGGTAGTAGAGCTTCCGTATACGGGAGTTTTCTAGCCTAAAGAGCGGAATCGGTTAGCCTTTACATAGCCTACAACGATTCTACCTCAAATCAGACCTAGGGTTAGGGTTTCTTACCTTCAAACGGAATAGAAACCGCCGGAAAAACACCTGGAATGGAGCGGTGTAGGCCGTGTGACAACCCAAAGCAGTAGGAGGAAGATCTCCCACAAATCCCAAGCTATTCTCCCTCTTTTCTCTCTCTCTCTCTAGGGTTTTAATCCCAAATTCGTATGGTCATGAGAGGGGCTGTTCTAAGCTCCTTTTATAGCCAAAAACATTTCGAAAATAGACTCGTGTTCAAGGGTTACCGCTAATATAGGATATTCGTCACTTTTCCACCAAAAGGGAGGTTCTGGTAGCCCTCTTTGAGCCAAACGTCGACTTAAGCTCACCATCTATGGATCTACGTGGGATTACGTTTTCGACTTGATCGGATTCCCGGATCGCACGTGGCGGACCACTTTCGGCCCGACGGTCGGTGGGCCACGATCGAAATTCTAAGCACATGTAAATGTTCTGAAATTTTTCTTAATCCAGGGTGTAATTTGGTCCGATTCGACGGTCGGGTTGCTTAATCGACGTGCAACCAAACGATGCCGATCACTATTCCCGATATTTTTATTAGGATGGGAATAGTGTTTTTCACACTCCTCGCTCCGAATCGAAACGAATGGCCGTGGAACATCGGATGGACTGATTTTTGAGATGATTGTCAAGTCCAAAGGAGGCGGTCCTAGTTCCTTAGCTTAATCGGACTCCGATGTGCGATCTAGACCTAATACTGAAGTTTCGTTTCATTCCCGAGAGCACGGGAAATGAGTTTGGTTCGAAACTTTAGGGTAACCTAAATCACTTGTTTTGCAAGTTTTGGGTCTTGCAGATTGTATTTAAAACGATCCCAATGGATTTCATGGCTAATTGAGTTTAGTACTTAGTTAACTTTGTTAAATTTCTAAAGGATTTAATCCTAATTGATTTCTGGTCGAGGTGGTACTCGACCCAATGTACGAAAATTTACAGGTCGTTACAGGGACACCGTGGTCGAGCTGTCGGCCTACGCTGGAGCCACGTGCCTCCCGTAGTGACCAAAGGAGCAACCGCACTCGTGAGCCAATTATGGTGGTATGGGACACTATATTCGAGCCGGCCGATACTTTCGGCGAGAGCCGAGTACGGTGAGACCCGTACTCGTGTTGACGGCGACGAGTCCTCTGTAGTATCTTCGAGTATACTCCAAGGTTTGTGATTGGCGACGAGTCTTTCACAGCAACTAGAGTATGAGTTGAGCCGAGTACGGTGAGACCTGTATTCGAGCTGACGGCCAGCAATTGAGCCGCATACGGTGAGATCTGTATCCGCGCTGACGGGTGACAAGCCCTTTGCGATGCCTTCGCTATGCTTCTTGAACCATAATATCGTATGAGATTAACTAGGATTGACGACCCTAGAATGGATTATGTTTGGGAATGATACAAGGGAGGTACCTTAGTTTCCCAATACTGCTGTTTGAAATGGACTAATAATAACTCGGTAATCATGATCATCATCGCACCGCATGTGCTTAGTAGATGTGGCGCACTGAGGGAGTTAAGCATTCGCGAACGTAAGATGATGTCGCATGAGGGTGGTTTGGCAAGGGCATACAGCATCATGTCATTTCATTCTCGCACTTAATAAGAGTAGTTAGAATTGATTGATTTGTACTGCTTTATCATTACTGCTTGACTGAATTGATAACATGTTAACCTATGCTTTATTGTTCCATTGAGTTGATCACTCACTCCCACGATACGGGACGGTGTTCCGAACACCCACCAGACTTTGTCTGATTGCAGATGGCGACGCTTACTTCTGAGGCGGGCCGACTTCTATGACGACGGAATGCTTTCTCGTATATGCTTTTTCTGCGGCCGTGAGAGCCGTACCTTGATTATCGGGGCTACAGGGATGTTGACTAGATCATACTACACAACTTGGTATAATTTACTTGTAATTATTTAACCTGGTAACTTTATCACACTCTGGAGACTCATCACAGTTTATATATTTTATCTATCTATCACAGTCTTCCGCTTGCTAATTTATTGTCTCTGGAGTATGATATTCTGTTTTGGCTTAATCTCACTCATGTTCAATGCACAAATACAGTCAATATTCAATCATCATTCATTTTGTTGCATAAGTGATGTTCTGGAACTCGGGAGTTGAGTTTATGCTCGACCCCTGATTTTCAGGGCGTTACAGACTTCCTCCATGTATGTTATATTATGATGTCTATTATATTTATGGAATGAATGTGCGAATTCATATTTATGTTACATTTCACAACATGTTCAAATGATTGTAAGATTGGAATTATGTGTTTATTACTGCTTTGACTATTTCATATGGATACTTGTTAGAATTTGATTTGTTTGGGACTACAGTATAGTCCAGGCAATCGGTAATAGGCCTTGATAAGGTGGCTGAGGTTGTTTTGCTACAAAGGACGTGTTTGATGAATCCGAGTCGTACGCTGCTTGTCGGCAGTGGTTAGGCCACACGGAGTGCTCACGCACTCCATGTCGATCGGCTCGACGTATGCTCGTACAAGTCGAGCTCGTCAAGCAACCTGATTGACCCGATGTATGTTCACCATATATGGACGCTACTGCTTGAACCTAAGGTACCAAACTCTCCAGTGAATCTCGTTAACCTTGGTACCTAGATCCGCTAAGACTCATGAGCCGGACATGGTGGTATAGGACACCGTGGCCGAGCTGTCGGCCTACGCTGGGGCGACGAGCCTTCCCGTAGTGACCAGTGAGCAATACCGTCTCGTGAGCCGAATACGGTGGTATAAGATACTGTATTCGAGCTGTCAGTGTAGACAACAATAAAATAAGCTACATGTCGATGGCATGGATGACTAGGCATCCGAGTCTAGCAACGGAGGAGGGGCACCCTTATCCTGCAGGCAACACAAGATAGTTTTCAAGGTGCGAGTCACCTTCTTAAACTTGTGTTTCACGAGGGCCCGGACATTAATAATCTCCTGTCACAGGGCAGCCTGACCCTCCTCAAGTCGAGCTAAGCGGGCCTGATCATTGTCCTGCTCCTCTGCCGTAGGAAGGGAGCTCTCATCCGTGTCTTGAGCCTCCTCTTTTTCTTCTTGTTCCTCCTCTATCTCTTCTATGCTTTCCTCCTCACTACCATCCTCCTCACTACCTGTCTTATCCTCACTCTCATCGAGTTGGGCTCGACGCTGTTGTGACCCAATGTCCATGCTGTTGAGAGTTGCGTCATTGATGAAATGGATCGGCACGGGAAGTTCTGCACCAAGTCCGTAGGCGAATTCATGCGCAAGCTTGCATATGAGTCGGTCGAATAGGAGCGAATCAGATGCCCTAGTAGAGCGTGCGGTCAGAACTATCTGTCGTAGTACATAAGTAGGCACGCACAGCTTCTCTCCCTACCCAGCTTGGTACAGAAAGTCTACCATCAGGCTCGTGCACTCGCTGCGGTTACTCCACCTGGGGTACACGTTGTACATGAAGATGTGGTGGAGCAGGCGGAAGTCGTCAGTCATATTGGTCCTTAGGAGGATGTTGTTTGGATTCCAGTGGGCCAGGTGTTCACAAAGGAATCGCATGCGGCGATCCCTTTCATGTGCACTCTTCAAATTCTTCTCGCTTGCATGTACCCTGCCTTTTCATGAGTTGGGCTATCAAGCCAGCATCAATTGTGGCCTCCCGATCTCTTCCTATGGGAAACTTGAACTACAAAGGCTCCAGCGTAGGCTCTCGAATATGGGCGTAGAATGCTCAGACAGTGCTCACATTGGCACGAGACTTACCCTCAAACACGGGACCCCATCCGGCCTCACCCAGGCGCTCCAATAATAGATAATCCTCAAAGAGCTTCTCATCCACATGTGCTTCAAAAAGGACCCTACGGCCCTGAAATCTTCCATGAGACAGCTCCGCCAATAGAGTCCTCTCGAGGGGGGCCTGGGGATCGAGATCTCGTTTCGTTCTTATCTCTCTATCAACGTTCGAGCTTGTGATGACGCCTCTTGGCCTCCTTGAACGAGTAGGGCGACTAGGGCCAGCTTCATCCACAGGAGCCCTTTTCTTTCCCATGATTGAGAGAATGGTGGAAATCGAGAATATGGCCGTAACAAGCTTGAATAAGGCCATGAAAAAGAGATGAAAATAGGAAAATGGGATGGTGTGTTGGGTTCCCACGGATTTGAAACACAGTGGGGTTTGAAATGCTCAAATAAAAGGGAAAGGAGGAGAGCAACAGCTGTGGAAGAGGGTTTTGGATGGGTGGTGTAGGTGATGCACGAAAATGGAAGAAGAGGTGCTTGGAGGGAGGATTTGAGTGATTTCTTGAGAAGAAGAGAGCTTGGAGGGGTAGGTTATGAAGAGGGGGCATGTTGGGAGGGGTTTAAATCAACCCAACTTGCATCAGTGGGCCATACAACGCCCTAGAGGTGTCGACCTGAACCGGCCAGGCCCGCCAGGCGGCGAGGCCTCCCAGAACCGGTAAGGCCCTCGCTGACCTCTGGATAATCTGGCAAAGGCTAGCCAGTGGGGCGAGGTCCTCCTGTCCCTGGACCCTAGAAACATGTGGGACCCAATCTGGGTCTCCCTGGACATGCCCCATTAGGCCCCCGACTCCATTTTGAGTTGTTTCGGGTCACTTCGCATATTTTTCTGATGCAGATTCACATTTATCAATTTGTTAAAGGCTGGGATGAGGTAAATCGTAGTCTAAACCCATTGATTGATGGTCTAAGGGTGATCCGAGGTCGTCTCAAGTGATCACGGATGTGCACAGACTCGATCTCAGCGATCGTTTGCGGTAAACTTCGCCAATTGGTGAAACTGGAAAACCTAAGCTTTTTTTTACATTTTTCTCACACCCACCTAGGTCTTAATGTGTCAGCATACGTCGTGTGACCATAACCCAGGTCTGGTTTAATCTAAATCATGCTTTGATACCAACTTGTAATGCCTTAAAAATCGGGGGTCAAGCATAAACTCCACTCCCGAGTTCCAACGCATCACTTATGCAACATAGAAAATAATGATTAAATGTTGTCCATGTTAGTGCATTAAACATGAGTAGGATTACACCAAAATAGCATATCATACTCCAAAGATAGTTAAATTACGCAAGCGGAAGAACTGTGATAGATATATAAAGTATATAAACTATTGTAAGTCTCCAGAGTGTGAACATGTTACCAGGTTAAATATATACATATATACTTCCCAAAATGGACCAAAAATGAATATACATGTGTGATTCAAAAAGACAAAATGACAAGTGTAAGGCCATCTAGTCAACATCCTAGAAGTCCCCGTCGATCAGGCCACGACTCACATGAATCCGCCTGAAAACTGCATGAAAGAGAATGCCTCTTCGTCGTCCTCATAGTCTGGCTCCGCCTCGTAGGCATCGCCTCCACCTGCAACTAAGATAGGGTCTGGTTGGTGTGTACACACCATCCCGTAGCGTGGGAGTGAGTGATCAACTCAGTGGAACCATAAAGCAAAGGTTAACATGTTATCAAATCAGTCAAGCAGTAATGATAAAATAATATAATCAAACATCCCTAAGTACTCTGATTAATGGAGGAATGGTATGTATAAATGATGTATGCCCTCGCCTACACTCCCTCTGCAATCTTCATCTAATGGTCGCGCATGTCAGTCACTTCCTCAGTGCTCTTTACTCAATGCCAAACGGTACATGCAGTGCGGTGCATGAGCGTGATTATCAAGTTCTTATTAGTCCTTTTCATACAACAGGATTGAGAAACTAAGGTACCTCCCTTATATCATTTTCCAAATAATGATCCATTCTAGGGTCGTCAGTCTTAGTAAATCTCATACGATGTTATGGTTCTAGGTCACTACAAAGGGCTCATCATATCGATGCAGTGTAGACCTAGTTTATACTTTAGTTGCTACAAAAGACTCGTCGCCTTAATGCAGGCTCAGAGTATGGTCGAGGTCACTACAAAGGGCTCGTCACCTTATCAGTGTAGGCCGACAGCTTGAATATAGTGTCCCATACCACCGTATTCGGCTTACGAGACGGTATTGCTCACTGGTCACTACGGGGAGGCTCATCGCCCCAGCATAGGCTGACAACTCAGCCACGGTGTCCCATACCACCATGTCCAGCTCATGAGTCTTAGCGGATCTAGGTACCAAGGTTAACGAGGTTCATTGGAGAGTTTGGTACCTTAGGTTTAAGTAGTAGCGTCCATACATGGTGAACATACATCAGGTCAATCGGGTTACTCGACGAGCTCGACTGGTATGAGCATACGTCGATCCGATCGACATGGAGTGCGTGAGTACTCCGTGTGGCCTAACCACTGTCGACAAGCAGCGTACGACTCGGATTCATCAAACACGTCCTTTGTGGCAAAACAACCTCAGCCACCTTATCAAGGCCTATTACCGATTGCCTGGACTATACTGTAGTCCCAAACACATCCAATTCCAACAAGTATCCATATGAAATAGTCAAAGTAGTAATAAACACATAATTCCAATCCTACAATCATTTGAGCATGTTGTGAAATGTAACATAAACATGAATTCGTACATATTCATTCCATAAATATAATAGACATCATAATATAACATACATGGAGGAAGTCATACACATCATTAACGTAGTTGAGAATCATATCTCAACTTGCACACAAGTATACCTTGCTAACTCCTAGCTCATTCAGACATTTTTACAAACACCTAGTCTACATATCCCAACATACATATCGTATGTCGATTACAATACGTATTAGGGCAAACCCTTTCGTCAGGGGGTTGTCGCCTATGCAACAATCATATGCCCACACCAGTTAGTCATGCCAAGCACGAATACAAACCCTATACTCATTCAGACATTTTCACAAACACCTAGGCTACACATTATAACATACACGATGTATATTGACATAAATGTATTAGGGCGAATCCTTTCACCAAGGAGTTGTTTCACATACAACTAGCTTATATTCACGGCAATTTATCATGGAAAACACAATTTCAAATTCCATACGATCATTTCTACCAACACCTGGAATACAATATATTCAACATAGTTCATGTATATCTGTATCGCGAAACAAACAACGCATTTGGCATATGAAATGACACCCACGTTAGTAATAAATTATTAACCGACATTGAAAGCCTTGAAAACCTTAGCCTATACGTTTATAGTCTACACCTTACGCCGGTAAACGTGTATCAGATTCGTTTTAGACACTTAGTCTTTGTCAACGGCGGATTGACAACCTATAACATGAATTAGGTTAGCTATTTCATAACTTACACATTTTAAAACCCTAAAACAGATTAGGGTTAGGTTTTCTTACCTAAGAACAGGATCAGTATCGCCTGTATAGCAATGCAGGAATGACGGTTAAGTACATGGAGCGTCAGGGAATGATCCCTACGACTATCTCTCAGCCTCTCTCTCTCTTCCTCGCTTTCTTCTTCTCTTTTCTCTCTTTTCTCCCTTAGGGTTTGCAAAATTTGTATGGTATGGGAGAGAGAGGGTTTAAGCCCTTTACATAGGCTCAAAAGTGAGCTCAATGGCCCTAGGGCCATAGTATACTTGGGTTATAGCCAAAATCCTCCCGTTCTAGCTCAACGGAGCACTTCTGGAGGCCCCTTTTCTGCGTGCAGTTAGACTTAAGGTCCCTGACCTTGGATCTAAGTTAAGCTGAGTTTTCGGTCCGATCGGATTTACAGATCGACCGTGGCGGACCAGTTTCAATTCAACGGTCATCGGTACTTGATCAGGGCCACAAGTGCACTGACATATGTAGGAAATTTCTCCTGATCCGAGGGTGTATTTGGGTTAGATTCTGATGGTCTAAATCCTTATATTTGGCCTGTAAGCGGCACGTCTCAGTTTACTTAAGTTTGGATTTTATTTCCATAAATATTCACGTTTCTCACACACTTCGCTCCGGGCTGAAGTTGTACATTTCTGGATATAGTCAGGACTTGATTTTCGAGATGGTTGTCAAGCCCAGTAAGGCGGTCATAATCGTTTAGTTTCGCGGTAATCAGACTTTCGACATGGGGTCTAGGTCCTATACGGAGTTTCGTGATGCTCCCGAGAGCAACTGGGTAATCAGATTGATCCTAGATTATAGGGCAATGTAGCGTCGATGATTCTGCAAGTTTTGGGTCTTACAGTTCGTATTTAAAGTGGTTCAAGTGAATTTCTCAGCTAATCTAGTTTAACACTGAGTTAATTTCATTTAATTTCTAAAGGATTTGGTCCTGAGTGATTTCTGCCTGAGGTGGTACTCGGGTCTTTGTACGGATTTTTCCGAGACGTTACAACTTATCAACTGTTCTGATCAAACAATGGCTGGAACGGGATCACCCAACCTCCCTCAACGTTTGATAAGATTTCATTGACAGCAGATGTTCACTGTGGATGTTCTCATGCCCATCTCATCCTAACTATGACCGTTAACTACTAAAAAAAAATGGAGGCCCACTGTAATGTGTGTGGTGTGGCCCACTGAGATGTCTCTCAGTGAGGCCCACATTGCTTTGAGGTGTGACTCTCTGAGATTTTGAGTTAGTGAAGGGGGTGTGCCCAACCGAGTTCGGAGGGCAATCATGTAGGTCGGAATAGGGATCGGCCCAACATCACTAACAGAGTCTAGCCCACTACATGGTTTTCGATCCTAGCCGACCGTAACTCTAACAACCATGTGTTGTTGGATGAAAAGAAAACAAAGAGAGGTTAGGTGTTACCTGGCCTGCTCCGATGTTGGCTGAGTCGACTCAAGCATAACACAGCTACAACTATAGCAACAGACACATGTGGACACTCCTTCCGAGTTAGTAAGGTTTCACGGCTGACAGGAGCTAACCGAGATATCTAGGGACCATACCTGATGAAAGACCTTGGTCCTAGGTCTTGGGTGAGCAGCGACTTGCCCTGCCTGAATGACTGAGAATGGATTGAATCGAGGTGACTCAGAGCTTGGTGCAGCGCCCCTCCTACCTCTCTCTTACTCTCTCCTATTTCCTGTCCCTCTCTCTCTCTCTCTTTTGCTTTCTTTGGTGCGTATCCCAAGGTGGGCTAACGACCTTTATAGCTAAGAGAGATTTCTTGCACATCTCAGCCAACGGCTGAGATGAAAAGCAGTCTTTACCACGGCCCTCCTTGAAAACTCGTGTGCATGGGGTCCATCCGACCTTGGAGATGGATTCCCACTGTAATGGCCCACTAGGAAAGTAAATTTTTAGCCCTAGTGGGGCCCATCTCGTCAACATGGATCTGATGCTCCAACGGGGAAGATGAGAGGGCCGTTAATGGCAACTTTCCATCTACGATATTTCCTTATGATCTGGTTCGTTTGAACGGACTAGATGGAGCTTCTAATCACCGTGGGGCCCATTTTTCGGGCCATTCATGTGTGTTTCAGATATCCCATGAGATACATCATTTCTTGCCATTTTCTCGTGAGACAAGATGTCTCATGCTTTCAACACATGTCGCCCTAGCAGGAGTGGGTGGGATGGATCCACATGGCCCAGGGAAAAGCCTGGATCATGCCAGCACTCATTTCTCGAAAGGGAAATGTTCCCTTTCCCTTTTCCTGCTGCAGACGACTGCCCGACCATTGGCAACAGGAGAACACGACTTCAAATGGGTGGATGGATGGTTGGGATTGCACGATCAGGCCGATCGTGGGTTGCCCATGTGGCCACAGGTTGGCCCACCATCCATGATCCTAGCTATCCGCATGTGTTTGATAGGTATTGATCTCGAACCTACATCTCTTTGCATGGGTCCGAACAGACCACTAGGTTTCGGTCGTCCAGGCCCCACAAGTCTGATGGACGAGTTGGATCAGCTAGATAGTGGTTGAGGTGGCCATCCTGGGATCGGACGTCCCACAGTTCGAATTTCACATCGGGTGGGAGATTTTTACCTTTTTTCGAATAGGCACAAGTCAGCACTGTCTAAACCAGCTCGTGAGCACGGGCAGTTTAGGTGCATTCATACTCTGTGTGGGGTCCATCGTGATGTTCGTGACAAATTCACTCCATTCATTCATCTTGGGAGCCCCACCGAGAGGTCCTGGCCAAGTATGGGGCAGATGTGAGGCCCAGGTGGGCCGTATCGTACATCCGAGGCCTTATTTGGCCAATATACATCGATCCAATGGTTAGATCAGTGTGAGAATTTGTTTTAACGGTTAAATGGAGGTTTAAGAGTAGTGATTGCTTAGTGGGCTATTCACTAGCCCTCGAGGGTCGATCACCAGTGCATTGTCTCGTTATTCTTCGACTAGCTGATTTATAAACTGTTTAACTTGAGGTGGTTCAGTTAAACTTACCCTCATGACTTCGCAGGCTTCAACTCAGCCTCTAGGGCCTCTAATGGATGGCTTCAGTGATGATTGGAAGCCCCATCCTGCATTCATTGAATTACTATTGTTCGTTAATAAATCTTGAAATCTCATTGATACGGGTTTAATTGGTAACACCCGCGTACCAGAAGTACGGGGTATTACTGTACTCTTCATGGCTACAACGTTAGATGGAGATAATCACAGTATCCTAGTATCTAACGAGATTGAGAAATTGGATAACAATAAGAATTGGAATTGGCTCCTCCTTCGATCTGATCGACCAGGGTGTCGATTTAATGGAAGTCGAATCGACTCCAATCCATGGACTATTGAATCGATCGATGGATCCTGCTTTCTGCTAGCCACCAACAACACTAAACCTCTTTGAAAGATAACTTATTATTTTCATTTTAAAGTCTAAGACTTGGTATGATAGAATCAAGGTTTTCTTAATTGGAATATATCATCTAGATGCAGGTTGTTTTAGAACATAAGAGGTCTAGAGCTAGGATCACCAAGGCACCTCAATTTACCCGTGTCTTCAATCATTGATGTTGCAAGTCTTCAAGTCTTCGGTCTTCAATGTCTTCTAATGGGGGCTCAAAACACTCAAGACACCATAGGACGCATTATTAACAAACTGAGGCACTAACATAATTTAATGGTGTATGTTTTGCATCGGGACTCATTTAAATCCTTTCAAAAAATCTAAGGTTGTGAAAGAGGAATCCTACAAATCCCCCAATTTCTAAATCTAATATGTTTACAATAGTCACTTGTATAACATACATACTACACCCTTGCTCAATAAATCATAATATGACCATTGATATGAGGAGCCATCTGTACATCTACACCATAACAACCTTAGAAACCCTTAAGAATCTCGTGGAATACCCGACTCATAATTTTAAAGGTAATCCAACTGTTGATTTTGAGTCTTGTCTCCTCATAGCTACATAACCTAAAATAACCAATTTGAGTCACCTTTGTTCATCCTCATTGTTACCAAATCCTGCAAAAGTCAATCAAAGCGAGTTACATGTGATCTAGATAGATTTGTGTGTTGCATTTGGAGATCTTTAGGGATATACGAAGAGGATTGTCTAATAATACAACTGGAGTGCATCGAGCGATGCCACATCATCCACTAAGTGGTCAATTGAAGAGTGATTGTGTAGAAGCGATTATTAGGACAGATGGTAGGAGTAGAAGCAAAAAGGGTTAAACATGTTAAATGGTTATAGTAACCATCAAAATGTGGGAAGCATCCAGATGGTCGGACTGAGGCTATAAATAGCAAAAGAATTCAACAAAAAGATTTGTCTCATACTAATCCAATCAACCAAATATATATTTCAATTATCCTTTCAATTACTCGTCATTTACATTCCTTAGTATAATCACTCTACTTTTTTTTTGCCAGTCAATTACACTTCTTAATGTAATCCTTTACCTTTTGTCCGCTGTTTACTTTCTATAGTGTAATCCATAGCGTTAATCAAGTAGCTGATAATCTTAGCTATAATTTGGGTCTGCGCTTGCATGCTGGATTTAGCTCTATTCAAGAAGGTATTTTGCATCTACTCTTCATGACCGATGTAATGTTTCCTTTCTTATTTTCTGTTATTTGTATTAAAAAGTCCTTTCGTACGGAAGGCAAAGTTGTAGCCCATCATCAGATGACGAACCCTACTCTCTGAATATCACCTGATCTTTTTACATACTATGCGAGTGGCTGAATAGGCGACCGATCTCATTCGATTTTGGCATATACTTCGTATCTACCTATCTTAACTGTAATAACCCAATTTAATCTTAACCGTCTAATTTTAACCATTATCGACGTACCAAACTAATCCAATATGACCGTTGATCTACATGATCAACCTATCTAATCTTAATCGTTGATTTGAACATATCCAAATCCAACCATCCATTAATTAATAAATTCAACCAGACATTTGACCATCCATCTGAAGAAACACCCATCTAACCATTCATATGTTGAAAATCATCAGAACACTTGTCATCCATCTAAACTAACCGTCCATCTTGCTGGTCATGTGACCACCCACAATTCTACTTGTTTATTTATCTACATACCCAATATGGGGTCTATACCGAAGGTGTGCACATTACTTCTTCTAGAAACCACCGTTCATCATCATTTTATTTAACCCATCCTCATATCCTACCCATCCATCTCACCTCCAATCCATATGTGCATTTGAAGTCCAGTCACCGATCACACAAAAGTCCACTTAACCATACATCTATCAATCAATCTAACCATATATCAAATCATTCATCCATTCACACCATCCGTCATGCATGCATCAAATATTACACACCACATACACCCATTACATGTACACACGCCTCCCACACATGCACATGACATTCATTGTCATATATGTAAGTGCTATGTTTTCTAGCTCCTATGATTGTCAAATTTTGTAGTGCCAAAACTTCTTGGAATCTGTATCTTGTGTAGCTCTTCTACATATTCAAGATCATACAATTCATGTATAAGAACAAAGGTCTTTACCTCGAGATCTTCAAGTACAAGTTCAAGATGTTCCAATTCAAGACTCAAGCATCACAAGTATAAGAGATATACAAGTTCAAGTACAATATCAAGTGATAGTTCAAGGTTTCAAAGCTTCAACTATGTCAAGACAAAGTGTTTTATTTGGAACTCAAAGCTCAAGGTGAAATACTATTCAAGTATTTCAAGTTCATGATTCAAAGTACTTTAATATCAAGCTTCGTATACTTCAAGATCAACTATCAACTGAAGCAAACGATGGTTCAATGTTCAAATATCACTTATAAGGTATGTAAGACCCTAGATTGACCATAGGATATGTCATATTGATTGCATATTTAAATTGGGTCACTATATACTTCTATAGGTTGTTTTTCGACTAGTCTTAACCTATGTTCGACTAGTCCTAGTACTGTCTCAACCAGTCCAAAAAATTCCTCGACCTATCCAAGGTTAATTACTAATTTTTGAGATTTTTTGTTGGATCTTCGACTAGTCCTGGAGACTGCTCGACCAGTCGAGTGAACAGTGCTCGACCAGTCGAGCAAGCTTGACTCAAAGTCCAATAACTAAATTGGGTTCCACATGACCAGTCGAAAGCAGTGGACCGGTCGTGCAGGCCACTCGACCGGTCATGAAAGCTACTCGACTAGTCGTGGAACAATCTTATCTTACCGCGCCAGAAATTTCAAAAGTTTGTTGGTCCTTCGACCAGTCAAGTTGTCCCCTAGACCAGTCGAGTGAACCGTTTCTGCACTTATAAATAAAGCATGATTTTTAGAGTTTTTCATTCAATTCAAGCAAAATCAAGACACCACTCTGAGAGATAAGTTTGTGATATTCTTAAGCTATTTAGTGCTCATTTAATATTCTAAGCAAGCCCAAGGTGATTTAATCTAAAATTCAATTAGAACTTAAAACCTTTTCATAAGTGAGTGTGGACATTGAACATCTATGTTGAACATCTACTTTGAATTGGTTCTTCCGGGCTTCATCAAAGAAGAATATCCAGATAAGTATTTTACATTTCTGTAAATCTATTTTTATTTTTTTTGAGATTGTGCCAGGAAAAATCTCTTTCTTTTTGGTTTGTCTGAGGTGATCCAGAAAACTCAGAGTGTGGGGTTTTTTAAATTGTGTAAGCCCACTTAAAAGACACAATTATGAAGGTTTTAAGTGAACCTTGAAAAACTTATTGCATAGTGAACGCTAATATCCACTGTGTGAGGATATTGGGAGTGGTGCAGTTGTGTGGCTATTTTTCTAAACAGTTGGTGTACACACAAGCGAACCACTATAATTTCTGGTCTTGTGGTGATTAATTGATTGTGGCTTTCTGTGAATGTTGTAATTTCCTTTTAAGCATTTGTGGAGAATGTTGTAATCTTTTATGCAAGTGTGGGAATGTTGTAATAACTTAGTTTATTTTCTTTGCTATTTATTTATTTATTCCTCTGTATCGGTTTGAGATTTTGATACACAGACCGTTTTAGGAATCAGGTTGTTCTACCATAAGCCATTGGTTTTTGGTGTAAGGTTGTCCTTAGAACAACATCTGTCTCAACCTCTCAATACTTGTACATTTGAGGTTGTTTTTCATTTCTGCTTTGTGGGATTATTTAATTCTATCTTTATTTATATTTATTTAAATTCCACATTAAAATTTTAATTTAGCATAGTCCTATTCACCCTCCCCCCTCTAGGACTCTTAGCTCGGCCTTTTCAATATACACATGCACACACATGACACACATTTGGCACACATGCAACACACGTAAGTGTAAGCTAGACATGTGCTTGCACATGTTTTAAATGAGAAAAAAAAAATTAATGAGAGGAAACGTAAGGGAGTAAATACCAAAGGTTCTCTTTCACACATGTTATATGTGTGAAAGAGACTATATTGGTTGTATTTGGAGGAAGACGAGCTCGCTGTATTAGGCGATTGAACTGATTATAAAATTTATTTTTGGAGTTTTAATTTCCATTTATTCTAATTGTTTCTGGTTTGATTAAATTTGAAAATGTTTATAATTATAATTTTTTCAAACAATGATTGATTATTTTAGTTGAATAAAGTCCCAAATGGGTGGACTTAAACTTGTTTTGAGAATTTATTGTTATGAATAAAGTATTGTTAAATGAAGTGGAAAAAGTTGGTTTTATGAGTGTTAATGTAATGACAATATAGAATATATGTCTCTTAATAAGTGTATGATGGGTGGATTTATGTACACATAGTGTACGAGTCATGGACCATAACTCGTGTTTGAGGGTGCACACTCAATAGCTGAAGTGTGGGGTGTGACATTATGGATCGATTGTCCATTCAACCACCAGTGAAAGAGATCGATCAATTTGTAATGGGGTGGGTTCGTGTTTTTAATGATTCTTTTTTTTTTTTTTTTTTTAAATCTTTTAGCCGAAAGGACTTTTTCCACCATGATAACAATAGTTAATCAATTAAGCATACAACAAGATTAACCAAGAGAACAGAAGTTGCATTTATAAATATTTACAAAATGTAAACATTTATAAATAAAGGAAAATCCTCCATGAACCAATGACTATGGCATAGATGGCGAGGTCCTAAACCTATGGTTTGCCTTCATCCAAGACTGTGGCATAGACAGAGAAAATTACACTAAAAACTAAAGTGAGAGTCGATCCAGCGTAGTAGTTTAGACGAACAAGATTACACTAAGCTAAAATAAGGTCCATCCAACATGATGGCATAGATAGATGGGATTACACTACTCTAAACTAATGTCGATCGAATGCGTTAGCATAAAGATAAAGATAAACTAAGATAGGTATCTTTGCATTGTGGTTTTGGTTGTGTTGGTGAGTGCCTAGAGCTCTTCGATCTTCCTCGTATTTATAGAATTTATGGTACTATTGTTGGAGAGAGATTTTCATTGCTTCTTTCCACCTTCACTGATGTGGAATAACCATTTGGGTCATAAACTGTAACGCCCTGAAAATCGGGGGTCGAGCAAAAACTCAACTCCCGAGTTCCAACGCATCACTTATGCAACAAAATGAATGATGATTGAATGTTTTCTGTATTAGTGTGGTGAACATGAGTGAGATTAAGCCAAAACAGCATATCATACTCCAGAGACAAGTGAAATAGCAAGTGGAAGACTGTGATAGATAAATAAAATATATAAACTGTGGTGAGTCTCCAGAGTGTGATAACGTTACCAGGTTAAATAATTACAAGTACAATCCTAAAATATACCAAATGTGTAAGGTCCTCTAATCAATATCCCAGAAAGCCCCGTCGATCAGGACACGGCTTACAGGAATCCGCCTGAAACTGTATAAAGGAGGAATCCTCCTCATCCTCATAAAAGTCCTACTCCGCTTCGCAGCATCGCCATCATCTGAAACTCAAACAAGTCTAGTTGGTGTGTACAACACCGTCCCGTAAAGTGAGTGATCAACTCAGTAGAACAATAAAGCATAGGTTAACATGTTATCAACTCAGTCAAGCAGTAATGATAAAGCAGTACAATCAAACAATTCTAAATACTCTTATTAATGCAAGTATGAATGTAGTCATGATGTATGCCCTCACCACACACTCTCTCGTGCGACACCATCTTACGATCGCGATATGCTTACATTCCTCAGTGCTCCACATCTTTCAGGCACATGCAATGCATGATGAGTATGATTACCGAGTTGTTATTAGTCCATTTCAAATAGCAGGATTGGGAAACTAAGGTACCTCCCTTGTATCATTCCTAAACATGATCCATTCTAGGGTCGTCAAACCTAGATAATCTCATACGATATTATTGTTCGAGAGGCATCGCGAAGGCATCGCAAAGGGGTTGTCACCCATCAGCACGGATACAGATCTCACCGTATGCGGCTTAATTGCTAGCCGTCAGCTCAAATACAGGTCTCACCGTACTCGGCTCAATCGCTGGCCGTCAGTTCGAATACAGGTCTCACCGTACTCGGCTCAACTCATGCTCTGGTTGCTGCGAAGGGCTCATCACTAATCACAGACTGTAGAGTATACTCGAAGACACTATAAAGGGCTCATCGCCTGTCAGCACGAATACAGGTCTCACCGTATTCGGCTCTCGCCGTAAGTGTCGACAGCTCGAATATAGTGTCCCATACCAATGTATTCGGCTCACGAGTTTGGTTGCTTAATGGTCACTACGGGGAGGCACGTGGCCCCAGCGTAGGCCGACAGCTCGACCACGGTGTCCCATACCACCATGTCCGGCTCATGAGTCTTAGCGGATCGAGGTACCATAGTTAACGGAGTTTCCACTGGTAAGTTTGGTACCTTAGGTTCAAGCAGTAGCATCCAAACATGGTGAACATACATAAGACAGATCGGGTTACTTGACGAGCTCGACTAGCACGAGCGCCCGTTGAGTTATACGACATGAAGTGCATAAGCACTTCGTGTGGCCTAACCACTGCCGACAAGCAACGCACGACTCGGGTTCATCAAACACGTCCTATGTGGCGAATGAATCTCAGCCACGAATTTGATCCCGTTACCGATTACCTGGACTATACAATAGCCCCAATCACATTCAAGTACAGAGAATCAAAGCAGTAATGGATCAAGATTTTACACATACAGTCAAATATCCAATATTGTCCGCTTAGGGCTGCTAGGGCTGTTGCACGGAAACGTTGCACCACTCCCCCATCACCCTTCACGGATTTATGGAATATAACTTAAACATGTGAAGTAATCAGAGTAGAATTAAACAAACAAATAATTCAAACATATTAACAAGCATGTTATAAAACATAATGCAAACAGGAAATCCAAACACATACATTTCATGATATAGTAAGCAATTAAACTAAATAACTTACATGAAGGAAATCATGCACATCACTGAGGTAGTTGAGAATCCTATCTCAACACCTACCGAAGGCACCATCATCCAAACACTTACTCTCACGAGCATTTTCACAAACACTTAGAATACACTATTTCAACATACATAGTGTATATTAACAAAACATGTATTAGGGCAAGTCCTTTCGCCAACTAAGTATTTTATCCATATATAATATATTCATACAACAAATAATCATGGCAAACACATTTCCAAAATTTATACGTATACGATACTTTCTACAAATACTTAGAATATGTAAAATTCCATATTCTACGTCTTTAATCGAAATGGAAAATAGACAACACTTGTACATGTGAAATTGCATGTTGAATCATGAATCTATCATTATCTGACATTGAAAGCGTTGAAAACCGTAACCTATACACCTAAAGTCCGCACCTTTTGTCGTAGAATCGTAACGGAGTCGATGGATTCGCTAAGCTTTCGTTTACGGCAGTTTGGTAACCTATAGCATACTTTCGGTTAGTTATTTCATAACCTACAACTATCAAAACCCCAAAACGGGTTAGTGTTAGGGTTTCTTACCTAAGAACGAAGCCGGAATTGCCAGGAAAGTGATTAGATTAGAGTAGTTAAGCACGTATAGCGGCAGGGAAAAGCAGTAGGGAGTTTCTCCCACTTCTCACACACTTTCTCTCTTTTCTCTCTTCTCTCTCTAGGGTTTCTCTCAAATTCGTATGGTTGTGAGAGAGAGGGTTCTAAGGTCCTTATATAGCCTAAAAACTCATCGAAATAGAGTTCAGGTCAAGGTATACTTAGGTTATATTCAAAGTGGGTTAGTTTCAGCTCAACGGAGGACTTCTGGCGGCCCCCCTTGAGCCAAAGGTCAGACCTAAGCTCACAGATATTGGATCTAGGTTCAGCTGAGGTTTCGTTCCAGTCGAGTTTCCAGATCACACGTGGCGGACCAGTTTCAGTTCAACGGTCAGTGGATCTCGATCAGAGATTTCGAGTACATGGATATGTTTAGGGAAATATCCCTGATCTGAGGGTGTAATTTGGCCTGATTCTGACGGTCTGGTTGCTTAATACTGATCCGCAAGCGACAAGTCTCAGATTTATTTATTTTGAATTTAATTTAGAAATATTTTAACATTTCTCACACTCTCCGTTCCGAGCTAAAGCGAATAGTCGTGGGACACTATCTGGATTTGATTTTCGAGATGGTTGTCAAGCCCAACAAGGCGGTCCTAATTTCTTAACTTCGTGTTAATCGGACTTCCGACGTGCAGTCCAGATCTGATACGGAGTTTCGAGATGCTCCCGAGAGCAACCGGGTAATGAGATTGATCCTAGATTTTAGGGTAACCTAGCGTCAATGATTCTACAAGTTTTGGGTCTTGCAGATCGTATTTAAAGTAATTGGTGCTAATTTCACAGGTACTCTAGTTTAACACTGGCTAATTCTCGCCTAGTTTCTAAAGGATTTAGTCCTGAGTAATTTTCTGTCTGAGGTGGTACTAGGGTCTTTGTACGGATTTCTAAAGCATTGTTCTTCATCACCTAACCTTTAGGATTCATGCCTAATATGAAAGTACATAGAGACGTTTAAAGAACAAGGTAGTGAAAGGTGAGATTTGTGAAGGAAATGGGTTAAGAAGCGGTTTTAGACTGTGGGATTCAGTTCTGACAAGTTAATAAGGCATTAGGATCGACTCATTGCCTAAGAACGTCTAATTCTAGATTGGCAAAAATTCGGGATGTTACATAAACGATTGTAGCCCATCGTAACTTGCCATGTGTACAACAAGTTTGCTACTAGTTGGCCTGCTGTTTTGTGTGCATCTTCTTGACATTACGTGGATTAGAGCCTCGTACACTCTGTCATGTGGGGATGTTTGTTGTCCTCTTTTTCGCTTAGACATGTGACATGTGCCATGAAAATCAACCTATTTGATTTTCTTTACTCTTACAACTTCTTTTGGTCGATAATTTCAGCCTTATAGATTCTTTTGTGTGATGTTATGGTGAATCGGCCTAATATGTCATTAGCTTGACCCTACTTTGGCCGAAATAGCTATTGATTGTGTTATAGCTGAAGTGAAATGCTCATTATGTCATGTATCTTGGTCATATAACACGTGTCCCATGACAATAGCTAACCGAAATTACCCTTTTTGGATGCTAATGATATTGGAGATTTTTTTTTTTTTTTTGGAAAGCAAGAAGATGAATCTGGAATTTTGATTAAATTTAGCCATTAGATCAGCCAAGAATATCTCCCATTTAAATCGATTCATCTATGTTAGGCCGTAACTTGGAATGTAACTACGCCCAGATAATAATAGAAGACACTCTACATAACTTTCATTGGATGCACAACATGTGGACAATGCATAGTTTTTAAATAGTCTTGTTATGGGGAAATCTGGACAGGTTCAAACAAGGTCCGCCCGAGTCGTCCTCGTCCTCATTGTAAGTGCTATGATTTGATTCCTCTTTGATTATCAAATTTTGTGTGTCAAAACGTCTCCGTATGTTGTGTGTTTGTATCTTGATAAATTTGTTCGAGACACATTGTCAACAGTTGAAGTCTAGCTCAAAGAATTCTTCAAGCTTCATGATAATTCAAGCTACAATATGAAGAGAAAACTTCGGGTCAAACTTAAGTTCAAGTGCAAGTTCAAGATTCAAATCTAAATGCGGGACTCAAGTACAACTTAAAGTTACATTGAAGCTTCTGAAGTAGTCAAGCTACATCGAGAAGAAATCAAGCTTCGTAAAGATCAAAGTCTAAGCAAATGAAGTGTTCAAATGTCCATACTTCATGTTCCAGGTTTGATAGACCATTAAATTGACCTTAGGGTAGGTCACTTTGGATACATAATCCAAATGAACATTGTTACATGATTTTGGTCTACTCTAAGACCAGTCCTAGACCCTGTTCGACCAGTCCTAGTACTGTCTCGACTAGTCTAAGAAATTCCAAGACCAGTCCTAAAATGGTTACAATTTATCGAATTTTTTTTGGTGCGCCTACGACCAGTCCTGGAGTCTGCTCGACCGATCGTAAGATGGTCTCGACTCGACCTTCGACCAGTCGTAAAACTTCGACTCAAACTCCAATGACTAAATCAAGGGTCGCACGACCAGTCATAGATGGGTCTCGATCGGTCGTGGACTGCCTTTGACCAGTCGTGAACTACCTACGACCGGTCGTGAAACGGTCTGATGTGTTTGCGCTCAAAAATTCAAAAATCAGTTTATTTCAAGACCAGTCGTGGTGACCCTAGGACCAGTCGAAGATGAATTTCTTCTGCTATAAATAACACACGAATTTTAGAGTTTTTCATTGAATATTAAGTGAATTCAAGGCTCCACTCTGAGATAAGTTTGTGTTTAAGTTTTAAGCTATTTTGTGCATAATTTCTTTCTCTTTTTGATAGCTTATTTAATTTGATTTTGTTTCTGTATTCTAATCTAATTTGAAAAGAGGAATTGACATATTCCTTCTTCTTGGAATCAAAATCAAATATAGCTACGCCCAACTGGTTTAAATCTAAAATCAATTAGAACTTAGAACCATATTAAAGTGAGTTATGAACATTAAACTTCTATATTCGAACATCTACTCCAATTGGTTCTTCAGGGCTACAAGAGGAGAAATCCAGGTATTTTACAATTTTGTAAATTCCATTCCTTTTTGGTTTTTGTTTGGGATTCGCCAGAAAAATCTCAAATAGTGTGGTTATCTAAGGAGAGCCAGAAAACTCAGAAGTGTGGGTTTTTGGATTGTGTAAGCCCAAGTTAAAAAAAAGACACAATTGTAAAGGTTTTGGGTGAACCTATGAAAACCTATTTGATAGTGAACGCTAATATCCCCTGTGTGAGGATATTAGGAGTGGAGTAGCATTCTGTGTGGCTGTTGAAGAACAGTTGGTGTACACACAGGCGAACCACTATAACTCTTTGTCTTGTGGGTTGAATGCTTGCTTAATTTTCATATCTTTTATCATTCAATTGTGTGGAATGTACATGTGGATGTGAATGTTGTAACAATTTACATTTCAAGCAAGTGTGGAGATTGTTGTAATAAATTAGATCTACATTTCTGCATTTAATTTCAATTCTCTGCTATTCATTTATCTTTATTAAAATTGAGTTCTTGATTCAAAAGAAGTTCTAGAAATAAGGTTGTCCTACCATAAGCCCTTGTTTATTATGGTGTAAGGTTGTCCTTAGAACTGAATTTGTATCAACCTCTCAATACTTATGTATTAAGGTGATTTGATTTCAGCATTGATAATTGATTTATAATTGTAAGGCTATTGTTTAATTTTATTCTGTTGATTTTATTTTTAATTTGGCATATTCACCCCCCCTCTAGGACATATAGCTTGGCCTTTTCAAGTGGTATCAAAGCCTAATAGCTCGTTCTTATTGTTCTTTTTTTGATTTATTTCCTGAGCTAACGATCTAAGCTATATTATTAAGATGTCAAATTTTGATAGCCTATCAGTCACTAGGCCTCCACCCTTTGATGGCTCCAACTATGCCTATTGGAAAGCCAGAATGAGGATCTTCCTCAAATCAATGGATGAGAGTGTGTGGCGAGCCACAGTGACCGAATGGAACTCTCCTACCATTGAAGTAACTGAATCTGACGGTTCAAAAACTGTGTCTGTACCTGCTTATTATTTGTGGACCACCCTTCAGAAAAGTGAGTATAGTGCCAATGCTAAAGCACTAAATGCAATCACTTGCGCACTATCACCGGATGAGTTCAAAAGAATTATATCCTGTAATACTGCAAAGCAAGCCTGGGATATACTAGAAATGACACACGAGGGTACATCAATTGTCAAAAAGTCTAAAGTCCAACTCCTCACAACTAAATTTGAAGAAATTCATATAGAGGAAAATGAAATGTTTATGGACTTTTACACTAGACTAAATGACATTGTAAACTCTATGTGAGGTCTTGGCGATAAAATTCCAGAAAGTAAAGTGTGTGCAACGATACTACGCTCACTTCCGGAATGGGTCAATTCTAAAGTAACCGCGATTCAGGAACTTCGTGATACGGATAATATGAGGGTAGAAGAACTAGTTAGTTCTTTACAAACCTATGAATTAAATTTTAAAGCTCCTAAAGGTAAATCTATAGCTTTGAAATCTTCTAAAGGTATTTTCTAAGAAAACTCAGATTTAGAAAATTTTGAAGACAATATGGCTCTTTTGGTGAAAAAGTTTTACAAAATTTTCAAAAGCAAGAAAATGGTCGACTTTCAAAAGGGAAATGAAAAGAAACGATCTAAACCTAAGTCCAAAACTTGAAAGTCTTTAAAAGACAGTCAGTGTTACAATTGCCAAGAATATGGGCATTTAGCAAACAAATGTCCTAAAAAGGACAGACCCAGAAGGAAGGGTATATTAGGTACTTAGGATGAATCATCTGATTTTGAATCATCTTCTGAATCAGAAAATTCTGAAACCGAGTCGGGCAGTGAAGTTAAAGCCCTTATGACTCTAGCCAAGTTTACTTTTTCAGATCATAATGATTCAACAAGTGAAGAAAATTTGAATAGTGATTATGAAAATGAAGAAGATCTTCAAGATGCTTATAATGCCTTATATAGGGAAAGTTGTAAAATTGTTGTCAAACTTAAGCTTCAAAAAGAAAAGTTTTTAAACTCAAAGAATGTTTTGAAACTCTTGTTTTAGAAAAATCGCATATTTCAGATTGTTTGGAAAAATCAAAATGTGATTTGGAATTCAAAACCTTGTTGATTGATGATTTGAAATCTGAAAATGAGAAACTTAAAAATGAAGTATCTTCTCTTCTGAGTTTGAAGGATACATGGAGATATGCCCAGGGTGATCCAAAGTTAGAAAAATTATTATCCGGATCAAGAAAATGTGGCGATAGATCCGGGTTGGGCTATGAGAAAAATACATCTCCTAAACAGAAGTATACCTCTCCCAACTTTGTGAAAGGAGAAACTTCTAACTCAAAAGGAAAAGGTACTAGTCAAGTTTTTTCTAAAAATACAAAAACTTTTCATAAACCTAAAAGCAGCTATACAAATTTTAAAAATCAGAACAGAAATCCTCTTGCTGAAAAAATAATTGATTTACTTAAGGAGCTCTTAAAATCTAAATCAGTAGGTCGTTCTTACAACATCAGACAAAAGAAGACCAACTATGTTCCTAAACCCAAAACAGTTATGAAATGGGTTCCTAAAGTTGCCTGCTTGGTTGCCCACACTGCATTCAAAGCAACAAGCCATTCAAAATGGTACCTAGACAGTGGATGTTCCAGGCACATGACAGGTGACAAGGCTTTATTCACCGATCTAAAAGATATGACTGATGGATCAGTCACATTTGGTGATGGTAGCAACTGCAAGATTATTGGCCAAGGTACGGTTCAACTTTATAATCTTCCCTTATTTAAGAATGTTTTATATGTTGAGGGATTAAAACACAACCTGTTAAGCATATCTCAAATATGTGACAACAACCATAGTGTTAAATTTTCTAATCAAGGTTGTGAGATTATAGATAAAAAGGGTTCTATAATATTAACTGGTCGCAGAACTTCTGAAAACTGCTATATAGTATGCAATGGAAGCTCATTTAATCAAACGTGTTACATGGTCCATACTGATGAGACAGAATTATGGCATAAACGTCTTGGACATGTACACTACCGAAATTTGTACAGATTGAGCAAAGGAGAACTAATTAGAGGTCTACCTAAAGTGCAAAAAGTAGACAAAATATGTGGTGAATGCCAGTATGGTAAACAAACGAGGAGCTCTCACAAAAAGGTGAACTCCAATACCACATCTAGACCACTCGAGCTTCTCCATATGGATCTTATAGGACCAACCAGAACGGAAAGTCGAGGCGGCAAAAAATACATCTTGGTTATTGTAGATGATTATACAAGATACACTTGGGTTTCATTCTTGAGGGACAAATCAGAAACCCTTGATGAAGTGAAAAAGATTATAAAACGGATCCAAACTGAAAAATGTTCTCAAGTCAGTAAGATCCATAGTGATCATGGATCCGAGTTTGAAAATAGCGGTTTTGAGAAACTCTGTAGTGATCAGGGAATATTACATGAATTCTCTGCGCCCAAAACTCTACAACAAAATGGTATTGTGGGAAGAAAAAATAAAGTGCTTCAAGAAATGAGAAATGTTATGTTAAATAGTATGAACCTCCCTAAAAATTTATGGGCTGAAGCAGTGAATACCGCCTGCTACATTATTAACCATGTTTATATCTGCAAATCTAATAATAAAATGGCTTATGAAATGTGGTTCGAGAAAAAGACAACTGTCAAATATTTTAGAATTTTTGGCAGCAAGTGCTATATTTTCCGTGATCGTGAAAATCTGAGAAAGTTCGACACTAAAAGTGATGAAGGAATTTTCTTAGGATACTCTTTAAACAGTCGTGCATATCGTATTCTGAACAACAGGACCGGTGTGATTTAAGAGTCAATAAATGTAGTAATTAACGATCACTTGAACACACCTGCCCCTAGTTCAGATAATGATGAAGCTCTTATGTATGAAAAACCAGATACTTCATCAAGTAAAACTAATTCTGAATTAAGAACTATTAAAGATCATCCAACTGATCAAATACTTGGAAACTCTCTCACTGGTGTGCGTACTCGTAGACAATTAGAGGACATATGTAACTACGTATGCTTTATGTCCCAGATAGAACTGGTTAATGTGGAAGAAGCACTTTCTGATGAAAACTAGACAATTGCTATGCAAGAAGAACTTAATCAGTTTGTCAGAAATGATGTCTGGCACCTTGTTCCTAGACCTAAAGATAAACATATTATTGGAACAAAATGTATTTTCAAAAATAAGTCTGATGAATTGGAAAATATCATTCGAAACAAGGCAAGACTAGTTGTGCAAGGGTACACATAAATTGAAGGGACTGATTATGATGAAACTTTTGCCCCTGTTGCTTGCCTTGAATCTATAAGACTTTTCATATCTATTGCATGTTTTAGAAAGTTTAGAATTTTTCAAATGGATGTAAAGAGCGCATTTTTGAATGACGACCTACATGAAGAGGTATATGTTGAACAACCGACTGGGTTTGAAGACCCTAAGCTTACCAATCATGTATACTGCCTTAAAAAGGCTCTCTATGGTCTGAAACAATCTCCTAGAGCATGGTATGAAAAATTGACTAAGTTCTTACTAAGTCACAAGTTTCAGATGGGTAGTGTCGATCAGATGCTCTTTGTTAAGAAACATAACGATGATATCTTAATGGTTCAAATCTATGTTGATGATATAATTTATGGATCAACCTGTACTAACATGACTGTTGAGTTTGCAGATCTAATGAAATCTGAATTTGAAATGAGCTTGGTTGGTGAATTAAATTATTTCCTAGGGTTACAAGTAAAACAACAATCTGATGAAATTTTTATTTCAAAAACTAAGTATGCATTAAACCTGATTAAAAGATTTAGATTTGAAAATGGTAAGAACTTTGATACTTCTATGAGTACAAATCTAAGACTCTCAAAAGACTCTACAGGTAAAGATGTAGATCCTAAATTGTATCGTAGTATGATAGGTAGCTTACTTTACTTAACTGCAAGTAGACCTGATATTGCTTTAAGTGTTGGAATTTGTGCTAGATATCAGTCTAATCCTAAAGAATCACACTTAACTGCTATTAAACGAATTATTCGACATGTCGCAAGTTCTGTTAATCTGGGTCTTTGGTATCCCTATGATTCTAGTGTTCAATTGGCTGGGTATTCGGATGCTGATTGAGCAGAAAATGTAGATGATAGAAAAGCAACCAACGGTGGTTGTTTTTACATTAGAAACTGTCTGGTTTCTTGGTTTAGCAAGAAACAAAGTTCCATATCACTCTCAACTGCTGAGGCAGAATATATTGCAGCAGGAAATGCTTGTACTCAGTTGGTTTGGATGAAACGTATGCTGAGTGATTATGGAATCGCACAAGACTCTATGGTTTTATACTATGATAATTCCAGTGCGATAAACATTTCAAAAAACCCAATCCAGCATTCACGTACTAAGCACATTGACATTCGATTTCATTACATTCGTGAATTAGTAGAAGAAAAAATAATATCTTTAGAATATATTCCTATCAAGACTCAGCTTGCAGACATTTTCACTAAACTGCTCGACAAAAGCAGGTTTAACAAATTGAAAATTGATCTTGGTATGTGCAAATTTAAATGATTGATCATGCATTCTTGTATCATATTGTATATGATGTTAATATGTTATTAATTTAAATTTTAAAATTTTGTGAAAATTGCATATTTTTTTTCTGGTCTAAAACCGGTCGAGAACGTGCTCGACCAGTCTTGACATGACCGGTCGAGTATATCCTAAGACCGGCCATGTGCGCGATGCCCTTTTTAATTTAGAGAAAACTGGTTTCTTCTCATTTTAACCCTCCTCACCAACGAGCCGAGCGTCGACTAGTCGAACCCTTGTGTTCGATTCCTCCAGGTTAGAGTGATTTTTTCTTGTTTCCTTGGAGAATCTTAATCTTCACTCTTAATTTTCTTGATCATTGGTGTCTATTTCCTATAAATCTTCAACTTGTTGGGTTCTTCTTTTTTTTTTTGCTAAATCTAGAGAAACCCATATCTATTTTCTTGAACTTTTTTTCATTTCTTCAAGAATATGGAATCTAGAGGTAAAAAGAAAATTCATAGAGGTGCATCTTCTTCTCGTTCAAATGCAATCACTAGACGTCATCTTAGGGATCCTGAAGATGATCCTCCACATGTACGTGACCTGCATATGCGTAATATTATTGTTGAAAAAGCTGTTGATTTAAATCATATTGCTCCATATGGTCTCCTTCCTCTCCTTCAATCTGTAGGTTGGGAAAATATTTTACGCTGGGGTGGACCGGCATATCAGTCCATAGCACAAGCCATGGTTGCTTGCATATCTGACTTCTCTGCTGAGCAACTGAGCTTTACTATTGATACTAGAGAAGGGCCGTTTCATGTTGATCAACATTTAATTTCCGGCCTTATGGATATTCAAGTAAATGATGATGGTGTTCATCCTAGTGCACTTGCTGAGAAAGTGTCAGAATCTGAAAAATATATTTTTACTAGAGCTTTGTGCAATATGAATGCTCCTTGGACTGTAAATGGAAATGCCTTTAAAACCAGATACTTGTTACCCAAATACAGAGTTTTGCATCGTATCTTCACTTCTAATTTGTATCCCCGCTCTGGAAACAAGACTGAGTTGACTCTGTTTATGGTTCGTATTTTGTACTTGATCATTACTGGTGCTAACATCTGTCTGCCCTCATTGATTTGTTCCTCTATCAAACAAATTCATAGTAATCCTGGTCATGATGATATTCCTTTTGGATATTTGTTAAATGTATTAGCCACTCACATGTCAGTCGCTATGCCCGTCGGTGAGGCTCCTATCAGACACCTCATATTTAACAATTCCAACCTGAATAAGATGAAGTTGGAGCTTTTTCCTGGTCAAGTTGATGTTGATGCGGGTGATCTTTCTTCTTGCCGAGATGAGTGTCGAAGGTGATGAGTCATGTACGATGATATATTGACATGGATGATATTTTTAATGAAATTGATTCTGATTGTTAAAATGATCCGACTTTGAACCATCTGATTTCAATGCACGTCTTAGTGCACTAGAGGAAAAAGTAGAACAGATGAATGTTGGCCACAATCAACAATTTAAAAATATGCGCAAATATTTTAGGCGCTTACAGAAGAGCCTTCACCAAAGTGATCCTAACATTCCTGCTCCATCGTCTGGTTCCGATTGAGAATGTTTACTCTTTGGTCTGTAATAAGTTTACTATATTTCGTTCCTTGGTTATGTGGATTACTGTCTTAAAATATCACTTGTTACTTCTTTTAATATATACTCTGACTCACCTTGCAAAATTCTCTTGTTTTGTTATTTACTCTGCACTTTTTATTATTCTATCTTTCTGAGTTGATATCTCTAATTCTGTCTTTCATGTCCTATCTTTGTTTCTTCCTTTATCATATTTTGACAAAAAGGGGGAGAATGTGAGCATTCTATTTATGAGATATGATTGATATGATATATACCTACTCAGAGGGAGTTGAGGTGTATTAACTCAGGGGGAGTTGATTTTGCGTTGACAGGGGGAGTTGAGTTAAGTTAACAACTAGTGCATGATTCATTATTTTCGTTATTTTATAATGTGATGCTTATCAACTGGTGCATGATTCGTTATTATATAATGTGATGCTTAACAACTGGTGCATGATTCGTTATTATATAATGTGATGCTTATCAACTGGTGCATGATTCGTTATTATATAATGTGATGCTTATCTTATTGAAGTATGAGATGTGTTTTGTCACAAATTTGACAAAGGGGGAGATTGTAAGTGCTATGATTTGATTCCTCTTTGATTGTCAAAACGTCTCCGTATGTTGTGTGTTTGTATCTTGATAAATTTGTTCGAGACACATCGTCAACAGTTGAAGTCTAGCTCAAAGAATTCTTCAAGCTTCATGATAATTCAAGCTACAATATGAAGAGAGAACTCCGGGTCAAGACTCAAGTTCAAGTGCAAGTTCAAGATTCAAATTTAAATGCGGGACTCAAGTACAACTTAAAGTTACATTGAAGCTTCTGAAGTAGTCAAGCTACATCGAAAAGAAATCAAGCTTTGTAAAGATCAAAGTCTAAGCAAATGAAGTGTTCAAATGTCCATACTTTATGTTCCAGGTATGATAGACCATTAAATTGACCTTAGGGTAGGTCACTTTGGATACATAATCCAAATGATATTGTTACATGATTTTGTTCTACTCTGAGACCAGTCCTAGACCCTGTTCGACCAGTCCTAGTACTGTCTCGACCAGTCTAAGAAATTTCAAGACCAGTCCTAAAGTGGTTACAATTTATCGGATTTTTTTTGGTGTGCCTACGACCAGTCCTGGAGTCTGCTCGACCGGTTGTGAGATGGTCTCGACTCGACCTTTGACCAATCGTAAAACTTCGACTCAAACTCCAGCGACTAAATTAAGGGTCGCACGACCAGTCGTAGAGGGGTCTCGACGGGTCATGGACTGCCTTCGACCAGTCATGAACTACCTACGACCGGTCATGAAACGGTCTGATGCGATCGCGCTCAAAAATTTAAAAATCAGTTTATTTCAAGACCAGTCGTGGTGACCCTAGGACTAGTCGAAGACGAATTTCTTCTGCTATAAATAATACACGAATTTCAGAGTTTTTCATTGAATATTAAGTAAATTCAAGGCTCCACTCTGAGATAAGTTTGTGTTTAAGTTTTAAGCTATTTTGTGCATAATTTCTTTCTCTTTTTGATAGCTTATTTAATTTAATTTTATTTCTGTATTCTAATCTAATTTGAAAAGAGGAATTGACATATTCCTTCTTCTTGGAATCAAAATAAAAAACAGCTACGCCCAACTGGTTTAAATCTAAAATCAATTAGTTAGAACTATATTAAAGTGAGTTGTGGACATTAAACTTTTATATTCGAACGTCTACTCCAATTGGTTTTTCTGGGCAGCTACAAGAGGAGAAATCCAGGTATTTTACAATTCTGTAAATTCCATTCCTTTTTGGTTTTTGTTTGGGATTTGCCAGAAAAATCTCAAATAGTGTGGTTATCTGAGAAGAGCCAGAAAACTCAGAAGTGTAGGTTTTTGGATTGTGTAAGCCCAAGTTTAAAAAAAGACACAATTGTAAAGGTTTTGGGTGAACCTGTGAAAACCTATTTAATAGTGAATGCTAATATCCCTTGTGTGAGGATATTAGGAGTAGAGTAGCATTCTGTGTGGCAGTTGAAGAACAGTTGGTGTACACACAAGCGAACCACTATAACTCTTTGTCTTGTGGGTTGAATGCTTGCTTAATTTTCATATCTTTTATCATTCAATTGTGTGGAATGTACATGTGGATGTGAATATTGTAACAATTTACATTTCAAGCAAGTGTGGAGATTGTTGTAATAAATTAGATTTACATTTTTGCATTTAATTTCAATTCTCTGCTATTTGTTTATCTCTATTAAAATTGAGTTCTTGATTCAAAAGAAGTTCTAGAAATAAGGTTGTCCTACCATAAGCCCTTGTTTATTATGGTGTAAGGTCGTCCTTGGAATTGAATTTGTATCAACCTCTCAATACTTATGTATTAAGGTGATTTGATTTCAACATTGATAATTGATTTATAATTGTCAGGCTATTGTTTAATTTTATTCCGCTGATTTTATTTTTAATTTGGCATAGTCCTATTCACCCCCCCTCTAGGACATATAGCTTGGCCTTTTTACTCATCCTCATCTTCATTCGAAGAAGATTGGTCGAGCTGAGCTCTCGTCCTTGTCCTCATCCTCATCTTCATCCAAAGAAGGTTGGTCGACCCGAGTCCTTGTCCTCATTCTCATCCTCATGAGCTCTCGTCCTCGTCCTCATCCTCATCTTCATCCGAAGAAAGTTGGTCGAGCCGAGCTCTTGTCCTCGTCCTCATCCTCATCTTCATCTCAAGAATATTGGTCAAGGATCAACCAACTTATCTTTGACCTAGATGCCAAGTGCTAAGTCCCGAATAAGCATGTAACTCTGACCCCAATGACTCGACTATGAATTTCGACTACAAGTATCCAACTGCGGACCCGGATAGGACGAGGTCCGAGCCTGGATGAAGATACTCCGAGTACCGAGCTGGGAAATCAGTTTGAATGTGAACGTGGCCGAAGATCATGCCTGGAGATATGCTCCATTAAGACATGAGGGGCTACACGATCCAAAGATTGTGGAGTATCACCACGATCACAATATCCGCTTGATTGAGTAGATCATGCTGAGATTGACGGACACGATCCACCCGACCCACTGGTATAAATACCAGGGGACCCCATTGCAACATGTATGTAATATCTAGCACCCTCTCTCTACATTACGCGACTCAGACCCAGATTTCCTAGCCTAACTTATGCATTAGAGGGTCCCCTGTTTAAGCCAGGGTCTCCTTTGCTCACCTTTCTGTGCTTTGCTCACCTTTCTGTGCAGGACTAACGTCCATTCGAGGCTCAAGCATTGAGTGGAGGGTGGTCTAGATTTTGACCTCAACAAGTCTAAATACACGACAATGCAATGGAAGCAACAATTCTCTGATATAATCAGAAGACGTGAACTCCTTCCCTATTAAATATTGACTTCATCACGCTTTGCTGGTTAACTGATTATTTGATACCATTTCCTCTCATGGTTAAACTCATGACCCTGATTAAAGCCATATGAGATGCCTAACACCCAACATCCAGCAGAAACGTCAAGATGTTCTCTTCAAACCCCAAATTATCAAAGACATTTTGTTTCAAACAGGTGGGTCCCACATTAAGAGCATTTCAGATGTTGCCATAACCATCCAATGGTGCACATCATTTAATTGTATTAGCGCTTACAAGAGGTTCAGATCTCTCACCAATCATCCAACGGTCTGGATCATCTGACATTGGTAGGGCCCACGTTAAAGTAGTCTAGATTTCGCCGTAATCATCACCTATAGGTCAATTGACTATGTGAGGCTCACTTTACAGTTGGTTCAGATTTCGCCCCTAATTAATCAGATTAGTCTAGAGCAGCTGAGTGTGGTGGGGTGGAAGGTCATGCTCTTTTTGGGTGCAGAAGGATAATTTTTCTATTCTTTATAAAATACAAGGGCAATACACAAGGCCTAGGTTGACTTAAAAGGCTTTGTCATGGTCCTATCATGGTTGGTAAACATAACTAAAAGATAGTCGACGTACATATATGGAAAACGGAGGGGGTTATATGGCAACAAGGGAGGGTGCTATGTGGAAAACGGAGGGATTATATGGCAACAAGGGAGGGTGCTATATGGAAAACGGAGGGGATTAAGAGATTATTGGACCTACTATATTAAGCTGAGTCAATAAAGACTCGGTTGAGTCATCAAGTTCACCCAGCTGTAAATGAAACGAGTGGAGTGGAGTGGAGTTTCTTAGGTTAACTCGCGTAAACGATGCGTGTCCTTTGACTCAGCGATTCAACTGGTAGTTGAAAAAAAAAAAGGGAAAAAAAAAAAGCTCCAGCAACCACACTGTAAACAAGCATCACCCACATTGCAAACAAGCACCCACACTGCAAACAAGCATCATGTACATTGCAAACAAGCACCCACACTGCAAACAAGCATCATGTACATTGCAAACAAGCACCCACACTTTATTTACCTATGCCTATGCAAGACCACACGTACTTTGAAGGTAGAATAAATATAATATTGGTATTTAGGTGGAATGAGAGTCCGGCTGGGCTTCATATATTTTGCATTGATAGGCATCAGAATTGTGTTTCTAATGCCTGATGCTTGCGTCTAATGTAGTCCCCAGCAGCCATGTTGATGTCTTCGTTGCGACTGTGGTCATGACTCACACGTTCAGAATGTTTCACCGCCTTCTTCTCATACGAGGCATCTGCAATATCTGTCATGTTGTTTCCGGTCCCAACTTCATGTTCTTGGAATCTTACCCTACGGTTGTCGAAAACCTGTTGAAGGCTCGGGAAGTGAGGATCGTCGTCGATCCGTGTGCTCGGCATCCTTTCCACTTTCGAGATGTAACTGTGGTAGTCACCCAGCGAATGTCTGTCCTCTGCGAACCCATGGTTGCCGGCTCTTTGCATTCTTTCTCTGGCCTTACCTTACAACCTTGTAAGCATATGTATATGTGTATAAATTGAACTAATTCTATTCCTTAAGGATAAGAATGCATCTCATTCCTCTTCTTTTGTCAACATGCAAAACCTTATTCCATACACTAGTAGCTTTTTTTTTTTTTTTCCTTGGGGTTTAAAAATGGCCTTGATGCTGGCCCATAGACAGCCATTGAAGGGCCTGGATCCAGGATAAGTCGAAATCGACCCTCATTTATCTACGGAAGAATCTCTCCAGTGGGCATAATGGAGCCTCGAAATGCTTCCGTCTTTATTCCTGTATTCCATGTCGCCATTGAATGCTGAGTGCATTTTATGCTGTAAAGGAAGCATAACAGAGGATAAACCATTTGTAGATCAGCATCTACACGAACTATACACTCGCCGGGTTTGCCAGAATACATAAGGACGTTACAATATGATACATTGGGAATTTAGCCTTTCTATCTGGGTCCTCATCCAACGATCCAACATGTTTGCATGATGAGTCTAACCTTTTATGATGGAGACGACAAACAAAAATCTTTCAATGGAATATCTTAACCATTTGGAATTCTGCTCAGTCACTAATGTTGTACCGTATTTCTATCCGTTCCTCCGAGAGCCAACTAATAAAGAAAAACACGCGTAATTCTATAAGAGCCACGTAATATATTTGAGATTTGCAGAAATATCCGGAGAAAATTTTGCATAATATGGTTGGTGTCTATCGAGCAATGCCACATTAATCATAAAACAATAGTGGCCAAGCAGAACGTGGTCAAGTCAACAATGAAGCTTGGAGCAGTTATCTATACAGGTGGCAAGTTAAGAAGAAGGGGCATCAAATGATTAGTAGGGCTGAAGTAGTTACAACAACCATCAGAACGCGGGAAGAATCCATTCAATCAAGTTAAGGCTATAAATAACAAAAGAATTTAGTAGAAGAAATTGTTTCATACCAACCAAACTAAACAAATCTATCTTTCAATTATCTATCATTTACATTCCTTAGTATAATCTTTACATTTATCTGTCATTTACATGCCTTAGTATAATATGTAGCAATATTCAAGTAGTTGTTGACTTTAACTTTAATTCGAGTCTACGCTTATGCGTTGGATTTAGTTCTTGTATTAAACAAAGCTTTCTATCTAAAGAGGTGTTCTGTAGTTGTTCCCCAAGACCGACTGTAAGAATTTTCTTTTTGTTTTATCTGTATTGAAGAGAAAAGTTATTTTATATTAGAAGGTAGGCGTGTGATCCATTCTCAGAGGATGAACCCTACCCTCTGACAATCGCCCGATCTTCTTAAGAAATGTTGTGCAAGTGGGTGAATAGGCGACTGATCTTATTATATCTTAGTCATATACAATTGATTTCTGACATATCTGCCTATCTTGAGGCTTGGGGTCGTAGCTGTTTGATTTGAATTGAGCCGCACATTCAATTTTGGCATGCCCGCACTAATCATGTGACCAAGATTGAAATAACAACAATATTTTTCTTGGCATGCTCGGTGGGACACTTGCTCTAGTTTACTTACTGGTGTGACATTACGAATTGCTCAATCTAAATTATGAATAAAAGAAGCAATCAAATTGTTGGGGCTGAACCCTCGACACCAATCGCACCACCTCCGACCGAGGATGTGTCAGTTCAAATGACCCATGAAATTTTCAATTTAAACACTAGTCTAATACTCAGTCTTGCCAACCAGGAAGGGGCATCTACCTCTCAGATTGCTTCTCTTGAAGAGATAATAGTCAAATTGCAGGATGTTCAACTGAGTATCTAAAACGTTCAAGAATATTTGATAGCTCGCGTAAAGTTGGTACATGCTCAGGTTGAGTAATTCTGTGTTCAAATTGAGATTGTAAACAAATGGATTGCTGGCTAGAATGAGGCCATGCACCGATTAATGGCCATCATCACCGAAAGAGCATGTAAGAACTCGTCCATTCCGTACCTTTTCTATGCCTATGTGCACGATGATCGACGCCCTTGGCGAGACCTAGACTAACCGTTCATAGTGCACACTCGACTGACAGGAACCTTGAGACCTTGAGACCCATGTCATATCAACCGCCTCATCGCCGCGGTCGTGGAGGTACCACCCACGTGATTGTGCGACGTTCCGTTGGTGAGATACGTTGCGAAGAGTCATTTGTGTATCATGTGTGCATGGTGTTTGTGCATTCCATTTCACACATGTGTGCAACACATGCTTTCCACACATGAGTGAGAGAATCTTTACCCATGTGTGTGATGTCACCCTCCCATACCACCCCTCTCTCATGTGTACCCCAAAGTCAACTCTTCTCCGTACCACACCCCATGCATGACGTCATCATACCATGACATTAATGCACCATCAAGTCCTAATCATGCATTATTTGTCATGATCCTATCCTAAGCTAACCATAATCACATTAGTCTAACCTAACTACATTTTTAGCCATTTCTCTACAAATACCCCTCCATCCCTTAACATTTTTACCATTGAGGGGGAGGGAAAGACGATCTTGGTAGGCCATCAACCCCATCCTTTCCACCATCAACTCTATTAATCCATCTCAACCATTTATCTTGATCATTAAGGTGAGTACACCCCCCTCACTCATTCTTATTTTGTTTTACTTGTGTTTATGGGTGGTGAAGATGATATTCTAACGGTGGAGATGGTGTTGGTGATGAAGATAACATGATTGATGGTGAAGATAATTGTAATGATGATGATGATGCGATTAATGGTGTGGATGCATCGGAGAAAACATACAAAATCAACTTGTTCTATACTTCATGTGGGACCCACTGACCGTGGGCTCCACCATGATGATCATCGGCCATCCAACCTGTTTACATGGTCATAATGACTTGGATGGAAAGGTCCTACTTATATTAATTTGATCAGGCACACTGTGCCACTGTGATGCACCTATTTCATCGAAACCGTCCAGTCTGTGGACCATATAGAGGTGTAAACCCAACGCACCACTCCCCTTCTGTATATGCAGCGTGTATATATAAAAAAGAAAAGAAAAGGAAAAGAGCACGAAGGAAGTGACGACCTCCCAGGACGTTGTGCGTCCATAGAGGGACGTCCCTGTCCACTTTTGGGCAAAAGTGTTGGACTGATCATGGCCATACCATGATGTATGTGCTAAATCCACACCATTCATCCATCTTCCCAATTCATTGCATGGTCTCAAAAATTGTAACGTCTCGGAAAATTCCGTACAAAGACCCGAGTACCACCTCAGGCAGAAATCACTCAGGATCAAATCCTTTAGGATTTAGACAAAGTTAACTAAGTGCTAATCTAGATTAGCTATGAAATCCGCTTGAAGCACTTTAAATACGATCTGCAAGACCCAAAACTTGTAGAATCATTGAAGCTAGGTTACCTTAAAATCTAGGATCAATCTCATTACCCAGTTGCTCTCGGGAGCACATTGAAACTCCGTATCGGATCTGGACCGCACGTCGAAAGTCCGATTACTACGAAGTTATATATTTAGGACCGCCTTGCTGGGCTTGGCAACCATTTCGGAAATCAAATCCAGATTGTGTCTCGGGGCTATTCTGTAACGCTCTGAAAATCGGAGGTCGAGCAAAGCTCAGCTCCCGAGTTCCAACGCATCACTTATGCAACACAGATAATGATGATTATGATGAGAGCATTGAAACATGAATGAGATTATACCATAATAACATATCATACTCCAGAGACAGTTAAATTGCAAGCGGAAGACTGTGATAGATATATAAAATATATAGACTGTGGTGAGTCTCCAGAGTGGGATAACATTACCAGGTTAAATAATTACATGTGCAAGTCCAAAATATACAAAAAAAATGTAATGGCATCTAATCAGCAACCCTGTAACCCCGTCGATCAAGACACGGCTCGCATGAAGCCACCAGAATACAGCATATACAAGAAGGCATCCTCGTCGATGCAAAAGTCCGGCTCCGCCTCATAAGCATCGCCATCACCTGCGGCTACAACAGGGTCTGGTTAGTGTATACAACACCGTCCCGTAACGTGGACGTGAGTGATCAACTCAGTAGAATAATAAAGTATAGGTTAACATGTTATCAATTCAGTCAAGCAGTAATGATAAAGCAGTACAATCAATGTTCCTAAGTACTTTAATTAATGAAAGGATGAGATACGATTATGATGCATGCCCTCGCTAACATACTCCCTCGTGCGGCACCATCTTACGTCCGCGGCATGCTGTCACCCTCAGTGCTCCACATCTTCCAGGCATATGCAATGCGATGATGAGCATGTTTACTGAGTTGTTATTAGTCCATTTCAAACAACAGTATTGGGAAACTAAGGTACTTCCCTTATATCATTCCCAAACAATGATCCATTGTAGGGTCGTTAATCCTAGATAATCTCATACAATAGTGCAGTTCTAGGTCGCTGCAAGGGCTGTCAGGGCTGTTACACGGAATCGTTGCACCACTCCCCCATCACCTTATCAATACAGGCTTAGTTTATACTCTGTTTACTATGAAAAGGCTCGTCGCCTCACTGTAGATTCAAAGTATGCTCGAGGTCACTACACCGGGTACGGTCAAGGCTATCGGGGCTGTTACATGGAATCGTTGCACCACTCCCCCATCACCCATCAAAGCAGTGTAGGTCGACAGCTCGAACATAGTGTCCCATACCACCAAATTGGCTCACGAGTCTGGTTACTCAATGGTCACTACGAGGAGGCTGGTGGCTCCAGCATAGGCCGACAGTTCGACCACGGTGTCCCATACCACCATGCCTGGCTCATGAGTCTTAGCGGATCGAGGTACCATGGTTAATGGGATTCCACTGGTAAGGTTAGTACCTCAGGTTCAAACAGAGGCGTCCAAACATGGTGAACATACATAAGACAGATCGGGTTACTTGACGAGCTCGACTAGCACAAGCGCACAACCGGCTGAACGACATGAAGTGCATAAGCACTCCGTGTGGCCTAACCACTGCCGACAACTGACGTACGGCTCGGGTTCGTCAAACACGTCCTTCGTGGCTAATGAATCTCAGCCACGAACTCAAGGCCTGTTACCAATTGCCTGGACTATACAATAGCCCCAATCACATTCAATTACGGAACAGTTAAAGCAGTAATGGATCAAGATTTCAAATCATACAATCAATTATCCAATATTATCCGCTTAGGGCTGCCAGGGCTGTTGCACGGAATCGTTACACTACTCCCCCATCACCCTTCACGGACTTTACAGAATACAACTTAAACACGTAAAGTAGTCAGAGCAGAATTAAATAAACAAGTAATTCAAACATATTAACAAGCATGTTATAAAACACAATACAAAAAGGAAATCCAAACACATACATTTCATAAACCAGTAAGTGATTAAACTAAACAACTTACGTGAAGGAAATCATACACATCACTAAGGTAGTTGAGAATCCTATCTCAACACCACTATTAAATTTAGTTCGTCACACAATTTCTCACACAGGCATTTTATTAAACACTTAAACTACACCACTCCAACATACATGACGTATGTTGATTTCAACATAGAATAGGACAAATCCTTATAGCAAGGAGTTGTCTCATACACATCAATCATGTTCTTACATTCAATACATATGGCAGGCATAAATCATAAATTCATATTTATTTAGTCATTTCAACAAACACTTAGACTACACACATTAGCCTACATAAGCTATGTTGGCCAAAAAGTGTATTAGGGCGAATCCTTTCGCCAAACATGTCATACATCCATAACTAGCATATATACACGGCAATTACTCATGGCAATCATATCAACGAAATTTATACGGATACGATATTTTCTACAAATACCTATAATACACAAAATTTCATTCTTCGTATTTAACCGAAACGGAAAACAGACAGCACTTTGGACATGTGCAATTGCATGCAGATAATGAATTTAACATTATCTGACATTAAAAGTTTTGAAAACCGTAACCTATACATCTAAAGTCCGCACATTTTGTCGTAGAATCGTAACGAATACGTTAGTATCTCTAAGCCTTCATATACGGTGATTAGGCAACCTGAATCATGAAACAGGTCAGCTATTACATCACCCACACTCTTGGAAACTCTAAAACAGCTTAGGGTTAGGTTTTCTTACCTAGAAATGAAGTCAAAATCGCCGAAAAGGCGATTAGATCTTGATAGTTAAGCACGTATGATGGTAGGATAAAGCACCAGGATCCTTCACCCACTTCTCCCACACTTTCTCTCTCTTTTCTCTCTTCTCTCTCTTAGGTTTTCTCAAATTCGTATGGAATGAGAGAGTGAGGGTTTAAGGTCTTTATATAGGTTAAAAACTCTCCAAAATAGACTCAGGAACAAGGTATACTTAGGTTATGTCCAAAGCGGGTCCGTTTCGATCCAACGGAACACTTCTGGCGGCCTCTTTTCTGTGTGCGGTCGGACTTAAGCTCACTAACACTGGATCTAAGTTTAGTTAAGTTTTCGTTCTGGTCGGATTCCCAGATCACACATGGCAGACCAGTTTCAGTTCAATGGTCACCGGAACTCGATCCAGGTTACAAGTACATGGACATGTGCATGGAATTGATCCGAGGGTGTATTTGGGTCAGATTCCGACGGTCTGATTACTTATATCAGGCCCGCAAGTGACAAGTCTCAGATTACTTAAATGAGACTTGATTTCTTAAGAAATCTACATTTTCTCACACTCTTCACTCCGGGCTCAAGCGAATAGCCGTGGGACCTTATCTGGATTTGATTTTTGAGATGGTTGTCAAGCCTAGCAAGGCGGTCCTAATTCTATAACTTCGTATTATTCGGACTTTCGACGTGCGGTCCAGATCTGATACGGAGTTTCGTGATGCTCCCGAGAGCAACCGGGTAATGAGATTAATCCTAGATTTTAGGGTAATATAGTGTTGATGATTCTACAAGTTTTGGGTCTTGCAGATCGTATTTAAAGTAATTCAAGTGGATTTCGTAGCTAATCTAGTTTAGTACTTAGTTACTTTGTCTCATTTCTAAAGGATTTGATCCTGAGCGATTTCTGCCTGAGGTGGCACTCGAGTCTTTGTACGAATTTCTAAAGTATTGTTCTTCATCACCTAAACTTTAAGATTCAGGCCTAATATGAAAGTACTTAGAAAGATTTAAAGAACGAGGTGGTGTGAGGTGAGATTTGTGAAGAAAAAGGGTTAAAAAGCGATTCTAGACTTTGGGATTGAGTTCTGACAAGTTAATAAGGTGTTCGGATCGACCTATTGCCTAAGGATGTTTATCACCAGGTTGGCAAAAATTCGGGGTGTTATATATTCACTTGAGCCCGGAGTGAAGTGTGTGAAAAAATGTGGATTTCTTTAGAAATTAAATCTAATTTAAGTAATCTGAGACTTGTCGCTTGCGGGCCTGATATAAGCAATCAGACCGTCAGAATCTGACCCAAATACACCCTCAGATCAGGGGAAATTTCAGAAATTTCATACACATGTCCGTGTACTTGTAACCCTGATCGAGTTCCGGTGACCATTGAACTGAAATTGGTCCGCTACGTGTGATATGGGAACCCGACTGGAATGAAAACTTAACTCGACCTAAATCAAAGGTCAGTGAGCTTAAGTCCGACCTTTGGCTCAAGGGGGGGCTCCAGAAGTACTCCGTTGAGCTGAGACAGATGCCCTTTGGCTATAACTTAATTATACCTTGGCCCTGGGCCATTTCCACTAATTTTAGGCCTATTTAAGGACCTTAAACTCTCTCTCATTCACTCCATATGAATTTGAGAAATCCCTAGGAGAGAGAAGTGAGTAAAGTGAGAGAAAGTGAGAGAGAAGTTGGAATCATTCCTGGGAATTGATCCCTGCTATTTTTCGTGTCTATCCATCACTACTGTCTCACTTTTTTGGCGATTCTGATTCCGTTTTTGGGTAAAAAATCCTAACCCTAATCAGTTCTAGAGAGTCGACTAGTGTAAGTGAGGAAATTGCTAACCTATTTCATGCCATAGGTTGCCGTTCTACCGTTGATAAAGACTTGATGATTAAACTGAGTCCGTTACTCGTTTTTACGGCATAAGGTGCGGACTATAGACGTATAGGTTATAGTTTTCAAAGCTTTTAATGTCAGATAATGATAGATTCATGATCTGGGTGTTATTTCACATGCAAAATACGATGTTCGTTTTGCGATTCAGTTACGTATGCAAATTATGGCGTTTAGTGTATTCTTTATATTTATAGAAAATACCGTATACGTAAAAAATATGAAAGTATGTTTGCCATGATTAATTATTATGTACATATGCTAAGAATACGTGTAATAACTACTCGGCGAAAGGATTCGCCCTAATACATGTTTTAGTCAACATGCGTTATGTATGTTAATAAGTGTATTCTTAGTGTTTGTGAAAATGCTTGTATTAGTAGGTATTTAGATGATAGTACTTTAGGTGGGTGTTGAGATAGGATTCTCAATTACCTTAGAGATGTGTATGATTTCCTTCATGCAAGTTGTTTAAGTTAATCGCTTACTTATGAAATGTATGTGTTCGTATTTTCTATTTATATCGTGCTTTATAATATGCTTGTTAATATGTTTGAATTACTTTGTTAACTTTGCTGAGACTACTGTACATGCTTTCTGGTTAAGGATTGAATGTGATTGGAGCTATGTTATAGTCTAGGCAATTGGTAACAGGCTTGAAGTTATGGCTGAGATTCATTCGCCACGTAGGACGTGTTTGACAAACCCGAGTCGTGTGTTGGTCGTCGGCAGTGGTTAGGCTAGACGAAGTGCTTATGCACTTCATGTCGATCGATACAATGTACGCTCGTGCTAGTTGAGCTCGCCAAATAACCCGATGTGCCATTGTATGTTCACCATGTATGAACGCTATTGCTTGAACCTAAGGTACCAAACTCACCAGTGAAATCTCGTTTAACCTTGGTACCTCGATTCGCTAAGACTCATGAGCCGGACATGGTGGTATGGGACACCGTAGTCGAGCTATCGGCCTACGCTGGGGCGACGAGCCTCCTCGTAGTAACCAGTGAGCAACCCAGACTCGTGAGCCGAATATGATGGTATGAGACACTGTATTCGAGCTGTCGGCCTACAATGTTTTGATGACGAACCCGTGATGGGTGATGGGGGAGTGGTGTAACATTCCGTGCAACAGCACTGGCAGCCCTAGACGTGCCCTTTGTAGTGACCTCGAGCATACTCTGAGCCTACGTGGAGGCGATAACCCTTTCGTAGCATCTAGAGTATAAACTAGGCATGTAATGATTTGACGACGAGCCCATTGCAGCGACCTAAAACCGCAATATCGTATGAGATTTACTAGGACTGACGACCCTAGAATGGATCATTGTTTGAGAAATGAAATAAGGGAGGTACCTTAGTTTTCCAATCCTACTGTATGAAAAGAACTAATAAGAACTTGGTAATCATATGCATGTGCATGCATTTAGGCGTAGCAGGTCAAGCACTGAGGCAGTGTTGTCATGCGCGAACGTGAGATGAAGTCGCTGAGGGAGCGTAGGCGAGGGCATGCATCATACATTCATACCTTTCTTGCATTAACAAGAGTACTTAGGGATGTGTGATTTACTGCTTTATCATTACTGCTTGACTAAATTGATAACATGCTAACCTATGCTTTATTGTTCCACTGAGTTGATCACTCACTCCCACAATATAGGATGGTGTTTTAAACACCAACTAGACTCTGTCTTGATTTCAGATGATGGCATGACTCCTGAGGCAGAGCCTGATTACTACGACGATCAGGACGAGTACTCTTACATGCAGTTCTCCGATGGCTTCGTTTAGGCTATCCGGATTGACGGGGCTACAGGGTTTTATTATAGTTGAACCATTTTTTAGACTTTTGACTTTTGTAATATTATATGTAATATTTCATGTACACAGTGACTCAATGTTATATTCATACTCTGGAGACCGATCGTGATCTTTTGACTTATATACGTTTATTTATATTTTTCAGTCTTCCGCTTGCATTTTACAACTGATCTGGAGTATAAATTAATGTTTTGGTATAATCCTACTCATGATTAATGCACTAACACCGACAACATAGAATCATAAGCATATATGTTGCATAAGTGATGTTTTGGAACTCGGGAGTTGAGTTGCTACTCGACCCCCAATTTTTAAGGCGTTACAAGTTGGTATCAAAGCATGATTTGGATTAAACCGGACCTGGGTTATGGACACACAATGTACGCTGAAGCAAATTCAACTTAGGTGGGTGCGAAGAAATGTAGAAACAGTCCTACGTGTCCCCGTTTCGCCAATTGGCGAAGTTCATCGAAATCGACCATTTTGTTTGAGTCCGTATGCATCCGTGATCATATGAGGCGACCCCGGATCACTCCTAGACCATCAAACGATGGGTCTAGACTGCAATGACCCCATCCCAGCCTTTAGAAATTGCTAAATGCGAATATACATCAGAAACTATACGAAGGGCCCCGAAACGACTCAAATCGGAGTCGGGGGGCCAAAACGAGCAATTTGGTGGGACCTAGGGTGGCCCCCACATATTTTTAGACCAAGGGGGAGAGGAGGACCTTTCCCAGGGGGCGAGCCCTCTCCAAAACCTCCAGAGGTCGACGAGGGGCTCGCCGGTTCGGCGAGGCCTCGCCGGCTAACGGGCTCGGCCCGGCGGGCCAATTAGGCCGATCGCATGTGTGGGCTAGTGTGGCCCCCTGATGCGTGGGATTTTGATTAAAACCCTTCCAAACCCTCCTTCCCTTCATAAATCACCCTCCCAAGCTTTCCTTTCTCTTCCAAACTTCTGATTTTACACAAAAATCGCCCCTCCAACCTCCTTCTTTTCCATTTTCGTGCACCCTCTCCACCACCCTGCTGTATACCCATCTCTATTGCTGCCTACCTCTCCCTTCTCTCCGATTTGAGCTCTTGAATCCCCCATTTGAGGCTCAAATTCGTGTACCCCACTACCCACCTCTTTTTTCATTTTCCCTCTTCATTTCCTTCCATTTGAGCCTTTACATGTCCCTTAGAGGCTCAAATCTGTGGAGATCTTAGGACTCCAACCTTTTTCTCCCTTTTCTCCACTTTCTCCATGGCTCTATTCGAAGTTATTGCTGCCTTTCTCTCATTTTCCATCATTCTTTCTCTCATGGGAAAGAGAAAGGGTGCCATGGATGAGGCCGGGCCTAGTCGCCCTACACGTTCGAGAAGACCGCGATGCGCCACCGTAAGCACGGGCGTTGATCACGAGGTGCGTACTAAATGGGACCTCGATCTCCAGGCCCCTCTCCCAAGAGCTCTACTGGCGGAGTTGTCCTATGGAGTTTATGAGGGCCGTAGGGTCCTTTTTGAAGCTCAGGTGGATGGGCGGCTCTTTGGAGAGTATCTGTTGTTGGAGCGCCTGGATGAGGCCGGTTGGGGCCCTGTGTTTGAGGGAACATATCATGCAAATGTGGGCACTGTCCGTGCATTCTATGCCCATATTCGAGAGCTTACGCTGAATCCCTTGCAGTTCAAGATTCCCTCAGGACGAGGTTGGGAGGCCACAATTGACGCTGGCCTGATAGCTCGACTCATGGGAATACCTTTTGGCCAAGTTCACGCGAGCGAGACGAATCTGAATAGTGCATGTGAAAGGGATCGCCGTACGCGTTTCCTTTGTGGTCGACTGATTCAGTGGCAGCCGAATAATAGTCTCCTAGCATCAAACATGAAGGATGATTGACAGACTGACGTCCGCCCCTGTGCTAGTATTGCCAGAGCAAGGGGTCAAGTATACTATATACATCGACGCGTCTCGCGTTGGTTTGGGCTGTGTCCTTATGAAGAAGGACAAGGTGATTGCATATGCCTCGAGATAGTTAAGGAAACATGAGGAGAACTACCCTACACAAGACTTGGAATTGGCAGCGGTCATATTTGCATTAAAGCTCTGGAGACATTACCTCTATAGAGAGGAGTTCGAGCTTTTCTACGACTACAAGAGCCTTCGCTATATATTCACTCAGAGAGACTTGAATATGAGGCAGCGAGGATGGATGGAGACCTCAAAGGACTTCAAGTTCGAGGTTTCCTACCATCCTGGCAAGGCTAACCTTGTGGCAGACGCATTGAGCCGCAAGAAGGTGATAGTAGTTGTGGCTCCGCTGATGATTGAGGAATAAAATATGGTGGAGTTCGTGCAGGACTTCGAGCAGAAACTCATCGTGGAGAAGCCATTCGTGAGTGTCGCGCACATTCGGGTGCGGTCACTTATGGATGACAGGATTATCGAAGCCCAGAAGGGCGATGCGCGACTGTCTGAGCTTCGAGAGCAAGCTAGCAATGATGAGGACTCCGAGTGGAGAGTTGGTACAGATGGGGGCCTACAATATCGTGGCAGCCTATGCGTCCCAGACATCTATGACTTGAGCCAGGAGATTCTCGAGGCTGCCCACAGATCGAAGCTTGCGATGCATCCTGGTAGCACGAAGATGTATCAGGACATGAAGTGGTCGTATTAGTGGGACAATATGAAGGCTCATATAGCGGAGTATATCTCATGTTGTCTCACGTGCTAGCAGGTCAAGGTTGAACATCGCCGACCTCTTGGACTACTTTATCCCATGCCCATAGCTAAATGGAAGTAGAACTTCATCTCTATGGATTTCATATCGGGGCTGCCGAAGACGAGGAAGAGACATGATTCCATCTGGGTGATCGTCGACCGGTTGACAAAGTCGGCTCATTTTCTTCCGATCAAAGTTTCGAACTCTGCAGACGAGTTGGCTAGATTGTACATTAAAGAGATAGTGCGTCTGCATGGAGTTCCCTTGGAGATTGTGTCGGATAGAGACACACGATTCACATCTATCTTCTGGACTCGTATCCAGTAAGCAATGGGTGTGAAGTTGAAGTTCAGTACCGCGTTCCACCCACAGACCGATAGGCAGACGGAGCGGGTGAATCAGATTTTGGAGGATATGCTGCGGGCCTGTGTTTTGGACTTCAAGGACAGTTGGGATGATTGTCTCTCGTATGCAGATTTTGCCTACAATAACAGTTTTCAGGCGAGTATTGGTATGGCTCCTTACGAGGCCTTGAACGGGCGCCCTTGCCGAGCACAACATTGCTGGGCAAAGGTCGGCGAGCGCAGTTTGCTTGGCCCAGAGTTAGTATAGGCGACCTCAGAGAAGATCGATATTATCAGGCGTCGACTTCTTACAGCGCAGAGCAGACAGAAGAGTTATGCCGATGCGAGGCGGTGACCGCTTAAGTTTGAGGTTGGAGACTATGTATTTCTCCGAGTTTCCCCCATGAAGGGAGTCCTTCGGTTTGGCAAGAAGGAGAAACTTACGCCGCAGTTCATTGGCCCATTCCAGATACTTGACCGAGTGGGTGTGGTGGCATACCGCCTGGCTTTGCCCACTCCACTTGCGGGTGTGTATAACGTATTTCATGTTTCCATGCTAAAGAAGTACGTTCTTGATCCTTCCCATATCATCTAATTTCAATGATGGAATTTTTCTTTAAGGGGGGTAGATTGTAACGACTCAAAAAATTCCGTACAAAGACCTGAGTACCACCTCATGCAGAATCACTCAGGATCAAATCCTTTAGGAATTAGACAAAGTTAACTAAGTGCTAATCTAGATTAGCTGTGAAATCCGCTTGAAGCACTTTAAATACGATTTGCAAGACCCAAAACTTGTAGAATCATTGATGCTAGGTTACCCTAAAATATAGGATCAATCTCATTACCCAGTTGCTCTCGGGAGCACATTGAAACTCCGTATTGGATCTGGACCGCACGTCGAAAGTCCGATTATTACGAAGTTATATATTTAGAACCGCCTTGTTGGGCTTGACAGCCATCTCGGAAATCAAATCCAGATTGTGTCTCGAGATTATTCGCTTGAGCCCAGAGTGAAGTGTGTGAGAAAACGTGGATTTCTTTAAAAATTAAATCTAATTTAAGTAATCTGAGACCTGTCGCTTGCGGGCCTGATATAAGCAATCAGACCGTCAAAATCTGACCTAAATACACCCTCGGATCAGCGGAAATTTCATACACATGTTCGTGTACTTGTAACCCTGATCGAGTTCCGGTGACCGTTGAACTGAAACTGGTTCGCCACGTGTGATTTGGGAACCCGACTGGAATGAAAACTTAACTCGACCTAGATCCAAGGTCAGTGAGCTTAAGTCCGACCTTTGGCTCAAGGAGAGGCTCCAGAAGTACTCCGTTGAGCTGAAACAGATGCCCTTTGGCTATAACTTAAGTATACCTTGGCCCTGGGGCCATTTTGACCAATTTTAGGCCTATTTAAGGACCTTAAACCCTCTCTCATTCACTCCATACGAATTTAAGAAAACCCTAGGAGAGAGAAGTGAGTAAAGTGAGAGAGAAGTTGGAATCATTCCTGGGAATCAATCCCTGCTATTCTCCGTGCCTATCCATCACTATTGTATCGCTTTTCTAGCGATTCTGATTCCGTTTTCGGGTAAGAAATCCTAACCCTAATCAGTTCTAGAGAGTCGACTAGTGTAAGTGATGAAATAGCTAACCTATTTCATGTCATAGGTTGCCGTTCTACTATTGATAAAGACTTGGTGATTAAACTGAGTCCATTACTCGTTTCTACGACATAAGATGCGGACTATAGACGTATAGGTTATGGTTTTCAAAGCTTTCAATGTCAGATAATGATAGATTCATGATCTGGGTGTTATTTCACATGTGAAATGCGATGTTCATTTTACGATTCAGTTACGTATGCAAATTATGGTTTTTAGTGTATTCTGTATATTTGTAGAAAATACCATATATGTATAAAATGTGAAAATATGTTTGCCTTGATTAATTACTGTGTACATATGCTAGGTATACGTGTAATAACCATTCGGCGAAAGGATTCGCCCTAATACATGTTTTAGTCAACATGCGTTATATATGTTAATAAGTGTATTCTAAGTGTTTGTGAAAATGCTTGTATGAGTAGGTATTTAGATGATAGTACTTTAGATGGATGTTGAGATAGGATTCTCAATTACCGTAGAGATGTGTATGATTTCCTTCATGCAAGTTGTTTAAGTTAATCGCTTACTTATGAAATGTATGTGTTCGTATTTTCTATTTATATTGTGCTTTATAACATGCTTGTTAACATGTTTGAATTATTTTGTTAACTCTGCTTAGACTACTATACATGCTTTCTGGTTAAGGATTGAATGTGATTGGGGCTATGTTATAGTCTAGGCAATCGGTAACAGGCTTAAAGTCGTGGCTGAGATTCATTTGCCACGTAGGACGTGTTTGACAAACCCAAGTCGTGTGTTGGTCGTTGGCAGTGGTTAGGCCAGACGAAGTGCTTATGCACTTTATGTCGATCGATACAATGTGCGCTCGTGCTAGTCGAGCTCGCCAAATAACCCGATGTGTCATTGTATGTTCACCATGTATGGACGCTATTGCTTGAACCTAAGGTACCAAACTCACCAGTGAAATTCCATTTAACCTTGGTACCTCGATCCGCTAAGACTCATGAGCCGGACATGGTGGTATGGGACACCGTGGTCGAGTTGTCGGCCTACGCTGGGGCGACGAGCCTCCCCGTAGTGACCAGTGAGCAACCCAGACTCATGAGCCGAATACGGTGGTATGAGACACTGTATTCGAGCTATTAGCCTACAATGTTTTGATGACGAAGCCATGATGGGTGATGAAGGAGTGGTGTAACGATTCCGTGCAACAACCCTGGTAGCCCTAGATGTGCCCTTTGTAGTGACCTCGAGCATACTCTGAGCCTACGTGGAGACGACAACCCTTTCGTAGCATCTAGAGTATAAACTAGGCCTGTAATGATTTGGCGACGAGCCCATTGCATCGACCTAAAACCGCAACATCGTATGAGATTTACTAGGACTGACGACCCTAGAATGGATCATTGTTTGAGAAATGAAATAAGGGAGGTACTTTAGTTTCCCAATCCTGCTGTATAAAAAGGACTAATAAGAACTTGGTAATCATATGCATGCACTGCATTACGCGTGCGTTCAGGTGTAGCAGGTCAAGCACTGAGGCAGTGTTGTCATGCGCGAACGTGAGATGAAGTCGCTGTGGGAGTGTAGACGAGGGCATGCATCATACATTCACACCATTCTTGCATTAATAAGAGTACTTAGGGATGTGTGATTTACTGCTTGATTGAATTGATAACATGCTAACCTATGCTTTATTGATCCGCTGAGTTGATCACTCACTCCTACGATACGGGGCGGTGTTTTAAACACCAACCAGACTCTGTCTTGATTTCAGATTATGGCATGACTCCTGAGGCGGAGCTTGATTACTACGACGATCAGGATGAGTACTCTTACACGCAGTTCTCCGATGGCTTCGCTTAGGCTATCCAGATTGACGGGGCTACAGGGTTTTATTACAGTTGAACCATTTTTTAGACTTTTGACTTTTGTAATATTATATGTAATATTTCATGTACACAGTAACTCAGTGTTATGTTCATACTCTGGAGACCGTTCGTGATCTTTTGACTTATATACGTTTATTTATATTTTTTAGTCTTCCACTTGTGTTTTACAACTGATCTGGAGTATGAATTACTGTTTTGGTATAATCCTACTCATAATTAATGCTCTAACACTGACAACATAGAATCATAAGCACATATGTTGCATAAGTGATGTTTTAGAACTCGGGAGTTGAGTTGCTACTCGACCCCCGATTTTCAGGGCGTTACAAAAATCAAGTTGATTAGAAGCTCATGCAGACCATACCACTGGACAGTGGGAATTGCACTCAAATGCTCAGATTTTTCTAGGGCCCACCTTGGTGATGAAATGTATATCGGAGCCATTCATCCATTTCTTTAGATCATTTTAAGCCATAAGCAAAAGAATGAGGCAGATCCATGCCTTAGGTGGGCCACACCACAAGGGACATTGGAAATTGATCCCTACCGTTGACCCCCTTCCTAAGGCCACAGTAATGCTTATTTACCATTCTTCCTTGTGATAAACAAGACTCGATACAAAAAAAACAAGGAAAGTTATAAAAAAAAAATGCTATGGGTTGCGCCCAACTGCAATAGCTACTGGACGCCACCATGGTGTATGCCATTATCCACACCGTTAATCTGGTCGTTCCCATTTAGGACCACCATGATGTATGGGTTTTACCGGCACCATCCATCAGGTGGGGCCATATCCGGGACCACTACGATGTATGGATTTCATTTACCTCGTCCATCTGGCAAGTCGTTCAAATCTCATGTGGATGGTACCGTAGGAACAGTGATGATTGAACGGTCACGGTTAGAGCCCTTCCAGTGCCACTGTAGTGTTTATTTGACACCCAATCCGGTGGTGGGCCTCACTCTGGGTGTGTGGACCCCATCTTAGTGTCCTCGTCGTTTATCCATAGGCTTTTCTGTAGTGCATGTGTTTTGTGTGGGCCATCTACAGGGCTCACCATGACTGATGTGCTTAATCCACTCCGTCCAACCACCAGAGACCCACTGTAATGTTTATTTGCCGTTTAGCCTGTCTAGGGACCACCAACAGTGTGCGACCTCTGTAAGGATTTTCTCACCTAGTAGGTTTAAAGGCCCATGTTTGAAACCCGATGTAGACCCACTATGTCATCATAAGCCATTCAAAACATCCATCGATTTCAAACTTATTTATAGCTTAAGCCAAAAACAAGAGGCGACATATTAAAAACAGAAATTTGTGACGGTACGACCCATTATGGCCTATTTGCGAGACCAAGCCCACCTCATTTCACCTCGCGAGAATAAGCCCCAGTTGTACGGACGCCTGCCCAAAGGTCGAAAAAGCCCCTCCTTTTTCCTTCACCCGGATCGCTGGTGACGCTCCTTGAACTCCGAGTTATACGAACGGTTCAAAATAGATCAACGTTACGTGGGCCCCACAGTTATGTATTTATTATATTCATAACGTTCATCCATATTTCGAGATCATTACCGAGCATTATCCAAAAAAAAAAAAAAAAAAAAAAATCATATCCAAAGATCAACCTGACCACACCACAAAGAGCAGCAGAAAATTGATTTTCACTGTTGAAACTTTTGCGGGGCCCACCATAACATTTATTTTCCATCCAATCCATTCATAAGGTCACAAAGACCTGGATGAAGAGGAAAAACAAATTTCACAATGATCCAAAACTTCTGTAACCCCTAAAAGGCTTTCAATGGTAGACGTTCATTTCCCCACTACCTTTTACAGTGTGGTCCACTTGATAGCTAGATCTGTCTTATTTTCCGCCTCAAGCCTTAATATGAGCTCACCAAATAGATGGACGGTTTGGATATAACAAAGACCTCACGGTGGGGCTCAAAATTCCACAGCCAAAAAAAAAAAAAAAAAAAAAAAAAAAAAACAGAATTGACTATGCATCGTGGATTCCGCAAATCCATCGCAGCTGTATTGACTTGGGGATGGATTGCGGAATCCGCGATTCATCGTGGATTGAAACCAAAAGGCATATGGCTACGGTTTATAACCGTAGCTACAGCCATTTCCTGTGCACTTTTTTTTTTAAATTATTTTTTTAATTTTTTAGTTTTTAATTTTTAATTTTTTTTTTTTTAACATGGAGAATTTTATTCTACCTACATTTTTCTCTAACACATATTTATATAAATATGTATATATAAGCATATAAAAAAAATTTCTCTCCTTTTTTCATTTCTTTCTTTATTCATATAACGAGAATATCTTCTAAACCAAAATTAGTTACATGACGTACCATATATGATTTTAGGGCTGAAACTTGGGTGGATTCAACCTGACCAACCTGTGACCCACCTGACATTGGGTTGGGCTTGGGCAGGATGTATCGGGTTTGGTCTTGGGGTTGGGCCATATAAACACCAACCCGATAAAACTTAGAAAGTGAATCGCCGGGATTGACCGTCAAATGCATGGAAATGACCGTGAAGTGAAGGGAATTGACCGTGAAATGAATCGAAATGACCGTGAATCTAAACGAAATTGTCGGAATTGACCGTGAAATGCATGGAAATGACCATGAATCAACACGGAATCAACGGGAATGATCATGAAATGCATGGAAATGACTGTAAATCAACACGAAATCGCCGGGAATGATTATGAAATGCATGAAAATGATGGTGAAGTGTAACAATTGGACCGTGAAATGCACGAAAATGATCGTGAAGTGAAGGGGCATGACAGTGAAATGCTCTGAAATGACCGTAAATCAACACGGAATAGGCAGGAATGACCGTGATATGCACAGAAATGCGCGTGAAGTGAAGCGATTGGACCGCGAAATGCGTGGAAATGACCGTGAAGTGAAGGGGCATGACCGTGAAATGCGCCGAAATGACTATGAATCAACACAAAATCGCTGGGAATGACCGTGATATACATAGAAATGACCGTGAAATGCGTGAAAATGATCGTGAAGTGAAGGGGCATGACCGTGAAATGTGCCAAAATGACCGTGAATCAACACAGAATATGAGGGAATGACCGTGATATGCATGGAAATGACTGTGAAGTGAGGTGATTGGACCATGAAATGCGCGGAAATGACCGTGAAGTGATGGGGCATGACCGTGAAATGCGCCGAAATGATCATGAATCAACACGGAATAGGCGGGAATGACCGTGATATGCATGAAAATGACCGTGAAGTGAGGCGATTAGACCGTGAAACGCGCGGAAATGACCATGAAGTGAAGGGACATGACCGTGAAATATGTCGAAATGACAGTGAATCAACACGAAATAGGCGGGAATGACCATGATATGCATGAAAATGACCATGAAGTGAAGCGATTGGACCATGAAATGCATGAAAATGACCGTGAGGTGAAGGGGCATGACCGTGAATCAACACGGAATAGGTGGGAATGACTGTGATATGAATGGAAATGACCATGAAGTGAGGCGATTGGACCGTGAAATGCTCAGAAATGACTGTGAAGTGAAGGGGCATGACCGTGAAATACGCCGAAATAACCATGAATCAACATGGAATAGGTGGGAATGACCATGATATGCATGAAAATGATCGTGAAGTGAAGCGATTGGACCGTGAAATATGCGGAAATGACCGTGAAGTGAAGGGGCATGACTGTGAAATGCGTCGAAATGACCGTGAATCAACACTGAATAGGCAGGAATGACCGTGATATGCATGAAAATGACCGTGAAGTGAAGCGATTAGACCATGAAATGTGTGAAAATGACCGTGAGGTGAAGGGGCATGACCATGAAATGCATCGAAATGATCGTGAATCAATACGGAATAGGCGAGAATGACCGTGATATGCATGAAAATGACCGTGAAGTGAAGCGATTGGACTCTGAAATGCGCGAAAATGACCGTGAAGTGAAGGGGCATGACTGTAAAATGTGTCGAAATGACCGTGAATGAACACGGAATAGGCGGGAATGACCGTGATATGCATGAAAATGACCGTAAAGTGTAGCGATTGGACCGTGAAATGCGTGAAAATGACAGTGAAGTGAAGGGGCATGACTGTGAAATGCGTCGAAATGACCGTGAATCAAGACGGAATAGGCGGGAATGACCGTGAAGTGAAGCGATTGGACCATGGAAATCAATTTTCTTACTGCTCTTTATGGTGTGGTCCAGTTGATCTCATGGAAATTGATTCATTTCACTTCACGGCCATTTCGATGCATTTCATGGTCCATTCTCTTCACTTCATGGCCATTTCCATGCATTTCACGGCGATATCCAGCAATTCCGTTTACGTTCACGGTCATTTCGATGCACTTCACGGTCAATTCACTTCACTTCACTTCACGGCCATTTCGATGCATTTCACGGTCAATTCTCTTCACTTCACGGCCATTTCCATGCATTTCATGACAATATCTGGCAATTTCGTTTACATTCACGGTCATTTTGATGCACTTCACGGTCAATTCACTTCACTTCACGGCCATTTCCATGCATTTCACGACAATATCTGGCAATTCCATTTACATTCACGGTCATTTTGATGCACTTCACGGTCAATTCACTTCACTTCACGGCCATTTCAATGCATTTCACGGTCAATTCTCTTCACTTCGCAGCCATTTCCATGCATTTCATGGCGATATCCGGCAATTCTGTTTACGTTCACTGTCATTTTGATGCACTTCATGGTCAATTCACTTCACTTCACGGCCATTTGGATGCACTTCATGATCAATCTCTTCACTTCATGGCCATTTCCATGCATTTCACGGCGATATCCGTCAATTCCGTTTACGTTCACGGTCATTTCGATGCACTTCACGGTCAATTCACTTCACTTTATGGCCATTTGGATGCACTTCACGGTCAATTCTCTTCACTTCATGGCCATTTCCATGCATTTCACGGCGATATCCGGCAATTCCGTTTACGTTCACGGTCATTTTGATGCACTTCACTTCACGGCCATTTCGATGCATTTCACGGTCAATTCTCTTCACTTCACAGCCATTTCCATGCATTTCACGGCAATTCCATTTACGTTCACGGTCATTTTGATGCACTTCACGGTCAATTCACTTCACTTCACGACCATTTGGATGCACTTCACGGTCAATTCTCTTCACTTCATGGCCATTTCCATGCATTTCACGGCGATATTTGGCAATTCTGTTTACGTTCACGGTCATTTCGATGCACTTCATGGTCAATTCACTTCACTTCACGGCCATTTCAATGCATTTCACGGTCAATTCTCTTCACTTCGCGGCCATTTTCATACATTTCACGGCGATATCCGGCAATTCCGTTTACGTTCACGGTCATTTTGATGCACTTCATGGTCAATTCACTTCACTTCACGGCCATTTGGATGCACTTCACGGTCAATTCTCTTCACTTCACGGCCATTTCCTTGCATTTCACGGCGATATCCGGCAATTCCGTTTACGTTCATGGTCATTTTGATGCACTTCATGGTCAACTCACTTCACTTCACGGCCATTTCAATGCATTTCACGGTCAATTCAATTCACTTCACGACCTTTTCCATGCATTTCATGGCGATATCCAACAATTCTATTTACATTCACGATCATTTCGATCCACTTCACAGTCAATTCACTTTACTTCACGGCCATTTCCATGCAAATCACGGTCATTCCAGCCTATTCCATGTTGATTCATGGTTATTTTGGCGCATTTCACGGTCACGCCCCTTCACTTCATGGTCATTTTCGTGCATTTCACGGTCCATTCGCCTCACTTCACGCTCATTTCCATGCATTTCACAGTCATTCCTGGCAATTTCGTGTCGATTCACGGTCATTTCGGCGCATTTCAAGGTCATGCCCCTTCACTTCATGGTCATTTCCACGCATTTCACGGTCTAATCGCCTCACTTCACGGTCATTTCTATGCATTTCACGGTCATTCTCGCCTATTCCATGTTGATTCACGGTCATTTCTGAGCATTTCACGGTCATGCCCCTTCACTTTAAGGTCATTTTCGCGCATTTAACAGTCCATTCGCCTCACTTCACAGTCATTTCCATGCATTTCATGGTCATTCCCGCCTATTCCGTGTTGATTCACAGTCATTTCAACGCATTTCACGGTCTTGCCCCTTCACTTAACGGTCATTTCCGTGCGTTTCACGGTCCAATCACCTCACTTCACGGTCATTTCCATGCATTTCACGGTCATTCCCTCCTAGTCCGTTTTGATTCACAGTCATTTTAGCACATTTCATGGTCATGCCCCTTCACTTCACGATCATTTTCGCGCCTTTCACGGTCTAATCGCTTCACTTCACGGTAATTTCCATGAATATCACGGTCATTCCCACCTATTTCGTGTTGATTCATAGTCATTTCGACGCATTTCACAGTCTTGCCCCTTCACTTCACGGTCATTTCTCACGTTTCATGGTCTAATCGCCTCACTTCACGGTCATTTCCGAGCATTTCACACTCATTCCCGCCGATTCCGTGTTGATTCACGGTCATTTTCGCGCACTTCATGGTCAATTCCCTTCACTTCACGGTCATTTTCATGCATTTCACGGTCGATTCACTTCACTTCACGGTCATTTCCACACATTTCACCGTCATTCTCTCCAATTTTGTGTTGATTCACGATCATTTGCACACACTTCACGGTCAATTCCCTTCACTTCACGGTCATTTCCATGCATTTCACAGTCAATTCGCTTCACTTCAGGGTCATTTCCGGGCATTTCATGGTCATTCCCGCCGATTCCGTGTTGATTCACGGTCATTTGCACGCACTTCATGGTCAATTCCCTTCACTTCAAGGTCATTTTCACACATTTCACGGTCGATTCACTTCACTTCACGGTCATTCCCACCAATTCTGTGTTGATTCACGGTCATTTCCATGCACTTCATGGTCAATTCCCTTCACTTCATGGTCATTTCCTTCACTTCACCGTCCCGATACATCCTGCCCAAGCTGGGTCCAACCCAAGTTTTATCGAGTTGGTGTTTGCATGGCCCAACCCCAAGACCAAACCCGATACATCCTGCCGAAGCGCAACCCAATGTCAGGTGGGTCACAGGTTGGTCGGGCTGAATCCGCCCAACTTTTGGCCCTAAAGTCATATATGGTACGTCAAGTAACTAATTTTGGTTTCGAAGATATTCTTATTATATGAATAAAGAAAGAAATGAAAAAAGGAGAGATTTTTTTTTTATATGCTTATATATACACATTTATATAAATATGTGTTAGATAAAAATGTAGGTAGAAAAAAATTCTCCATGTAAAAGAATTTTTTTTTTTTTTTTTAAAGTCACAGTTACGGTTATAATCTGTAGCCTGTTGTCAGAGGAGGGCTATAGCTACGGTTATTATCTGTAGCCATAGATAACCGTAGCGTTTGTTTGAATCGGCGATGAATCGTGGATTCTGCGATCAATCCCCAAATCCTACAGCGAGTTGCGATGGAATCACGGAATCCGCGATTCATCGCCGTTTCAAACAAGAGGCTACGGATTATAACCGTAGCGATAGCCGTATCCAGCCGCGGCAGTCTTTTTCTTTTTCTTTTTTGGCTGTGGAATTTTCGTTGATTTTGTGGGTCCCATAATGAGGTCTGTGTTATATCCAAACCGTCCATCTATTCGGTGAGCTCATATTAAATCTTGAGATGAAAAATAAGACAGATCTAACTATCAAGTGGACCACACTGTAAAAGGCAGTGAGGAATTGAACGTCTACCATTGAAACCTTTTAGGTGTTACAGAAGTTTTGGATCATTATAAAATTTGTTTTTCCTCTTCATCTTGGCCTTTGTGACCTTATGAATAGATTGGATGGAAAGTAAATGTTATGGTGGGCCCTACAAAATTTTTAACGGTGAAAATCAATTTTCCATCCGCTCTTTGTGGTGTGGTCCAATTGATATCTGGATATGATTTTTTTTTTTTTTTGGATAATGCTCCGAAATGATCTCGAAATATGGATGAACGTTGTGGATATAATAAATACATAACTGTGGGGCCCATGTAACGTTGATATCTTTTGAACCGTTCGTACAACTCGAAGTTCAAGGAGCATCAACGCTCGTCTTCCCGCTTGAAGGAAAAAGCAGGGGCATTTTCGTCCTTTGGGAAGGCATCTGTACAGCTGGGGCTTATTCTCGCAAGGTAAAATAAGGTGGGCTTAGTCTCGCAAATGGGCCATAAATGGGTTGTATAGTTGCAAATTTCCCTATTAAAAATCTTAGGTAGAGCGCACTATAGGGAAACAATGAGTTTTTTACCACCGTAAACCTCACCTTTTACCTAGCGGCTTTTGTAAACCCTCCCAAACTGACTAAACCGATTATGTACGGACACACTATTTGAAGACAAAAATATACTTGCTTTATGAGATATACTCGAAAATACACTTGCATTTATCCACGGTGGCACCGTGGATATCACGGTGCCACCGTCCAATACCAGGAAAAGAGCCAAAGGCCGTAGCTAAAGACCTGTAGCCATCGCTTCAGTAGATTTGTAGCCATTAGATCTATGGCTATGGATGTAAACCGTAGCCATTGCTTTTGTAGAAAAAAGTACATACAACTATAGATACTTGAGCGAGCCTAACGTGAAGTTGAACGAGTCTAACGTGAAATTGAGCAAGCCTAACATGAAATTCAACATTCCTAACATGAAATTTAGAGTGCCTAACATGATATTTAACAAGCCTACATGACTAACATGAAATTCAATGAGCATAACATTAAATTCAATGAGCTAGGCAAACATGAAATTTAACAAGGCTCAAAAGAAATTAAGCGAGGATAACATGAAATTCAACGAGGCAAACAGGAAATTGAGTGTGGCAAATTGGAAATTGAGCGAGGCAAACAAGAAATTGTGAAATTGAGCGAGGCAAATAGGAAATTGAGAGAGGCAAACATGCAATTCAATGAGGCAAACATGCAATTCAGAGTGGCAAACATACACTTGAGCGAGGCAAACAGGAACTTGAGAGAGGCAAATTGGAAATTGAGCAAAGAAAACTGGAAACGAGCGAGGCAAACTGAAAATTGAGCGAGGAAAATAGGAAATTTAGCATGGTAAATAGAAAATCGAGTGAGGCAAACTGGAAATTGAGTGAAGCAAACTAGAAATTTAATAAGGCAAACATGAAATTCAACAAGGCAAACATGAAATTCAGCGAAGCAAACTGGAAATTTAGCGAGGCAAACTGGAAATTGATCGAGGCAAACTAGAAATTGAGCGAGGCAAACTAGAAATTCAGTGAGGCAAACATGAAATTGAGCGAGGCAAACTTGAAATTCAATGAGGCAAACATGTAATCCAACGAGCATCAAAGGAAATTTTAATGTCTCAAAAAAATCTGTACAAAGACCCGAGTACCACCACAGGTAGAAACCATTAAGGATCGAATCCTTTAGAAATTAGACGAAAATTAATTAAGTGCTAAACTAAATAATTAGTGGAATTAACTTGAACTACTTTCTATAAGAACTACAAGACCCAAAACCATTAGGATCGCCGACTCAAGAATACCTTAAGAGCTAGGAGCAATCTCAAAATTCAGTTATTCTCAGGAGCACATTGGAACTCCGTATCAGACTTGGACCGCGCGTCGAAATTTCTATGATCGTGAAACAATAAGGTTATGACCACCTTACTAGGCTTGACAACCATTGCTGGAATTGAGTCCAAATAGTATCCAGAAAAATACAACTTGAGCCCGTAGCGAAGTGCATGAGAAACGCGAATATCTTTAGAAAATGAATTCAAACTTAAGTGATTTGGGCCGTTCACTTGCAGGCCAAATTTAAGGTTTCGGACCGTCAGATTCTGACCCAACTACACCATTAGATCAGGAAAATTTCTCCACATATGTCAGTGTACTTGTGGTCCTGATCGAGTGACGATAGCCGTTGAACTGAAACTGGTCCTCCATGGTCGATCCACAAATCCGATCGGACTGAAATCTTAACCTGACATAGATCCATTGTTAGGAAACTTTCTTTAGACTGTATGCAGGTAATGGACCTCTAGATGAGCTCAGTTGGCCCGAAACAGATGCCTTTTGGAAATATCCTAAGTATATCATGGCCCTGGGGCCATTGACATCACTTCTGGGCCTATATAATACACTAAACCCACCCCTCTCTCATTCCATACGAATTCTCTAACCCTAGGACATAGAAGAGAGAAAAGAGGAGGAAAAAGTTAGGAGAAGAGAGAGAGAGAGAGAGAGAGAGAGAGAGAGAGGGAGATCGTTGCTGAGATTCACTCCCACGACTCCACGCACTGAATCACCTCCCCACCATCGATACACCGGTGATTCCAGATACAATTTGGGTAAGAAATCCTGACCCTAATCTCGTTCTTCGAATCCAAATAGAGGAATCAGTGAAATAGCTAACTTATTTCAATATTTAGGTAGCCGTTGTGCCGTAGACAAAAATGTAGTGTACGAACTGAGTTCATAACTAGTAAACTGATGAAAGGTGCGGACTATAAACGCTTAGGTTATGGTTTTCAAGGTTTTCAATGTCAGTTAATGATTTAAGACTGACTTGATTGCTGTCACATGTACTTGGATGCAATGTTTCCTGTGTATTATACATATATATGAACTATGTTGAATATAATGCATTCCATGTGTTTGTTGAAATGTTTGAATGAATATGAAATTATGATTTGTGCTTACCATGATTATTGATTAAGAATACATGATTGTTGTTTGTATGACAACTCTTTTGTGAAAGGATTTGCCATAATATATGTTATAACTAATTTATTACATGTATGTTGATATGTATAGTCTAAGTGTTTCATAAAATCTTTGAATGAGAAGTCGCTTGTTGAAATATATTTAATAAGGGCATTGAGATAGGATTCTCAATTTCCGTATCTATAGTTACAGTTTCCTTCATGTAACCTATCCCGCTATTACGTGATTTATGAATGAAATGCCTATGTATGATGACATGTGCACTATGTGTTTGTTAAAATGCTCAAATGAGATTTATATTTGAATTAATTGCCATATGCTGTTTTGACTATCACATTTGAATGCCTATTGTATTTGAGTATGATTGGGACTAATACGTTGTCCAGGCAATCGGTAACGGTTTATGATCAGTGGCCGAACTAGTTTTGCCACAACGGATACGTCCGATGAATTCGAGTCATACGGTGATTATCAACAGTGGTTAGGCCACGAGGAGTGCGTATGTGCTCCATGTCGATTAATATAACATGCACTCATACCAGTCAAGCTTGTCAATTAACCCGATTGGCCTAATGTATGTTTATAATGTATGGATGCTACTGCTTGAATCTAAGATATCACTTACCAATACAAAGCCCATTTAACCTTGGTATCACGATCTGCTAAGGCTCATAAGCTGGGCATGGTGGTATGGGACATCATGGTCGAGCTATCGGCCTATGCTGGGGTGATGAGCCTCCCCGTAGTGTCCAGTGAGCAACCCAAACTCGTGAGCTAAATACGGTGGTATGAGACACTATATTCGAGCTGTCGGCCTATGCTAAGGTGACGAGCCTTTCCGTAGTGACCTTGAGTATAAACTAGGCCTACGCTGAGGTGACGAGCCTTTCCGTAGCCACCTGAACTTGCCTATCCACTGCTTTTCAATCAGAATGTTGCCCTATAACTTGCCTATTGTATGTGACAAGCTAGGGTTGATGACCCTAGATGGATCATTGTTTGGGTAAATGATATAAAGGGAGGTACCTTAGCTTCCCAAATCTACTATATGAATAAACCTAATTAAATATTGGATAACATGACCATGCATCTCATTGCATGTGCTTTGGCAAGGAAGTGCACGTGTCTGGAGTGGTGCATGCGCGATTGTGAGATTATGTCGTTGAGGGAGTGTAGGCGAAGGCATGCATCATTATCGCATACCATTCTTGCATTAACAAGAGTACTTAGGATATGATTGCTATATTGCCTTATCATTACTGCTTGATTGAATTGATAATATGTTAACCTTTGCCTTATAGCTCCACTGAGTTGATCACTCACTCCCACTATGGGATGGTGTTTTAAAACACCAACCAAACTCTTTTGTAGTTGTAGGTGATGGCCAGGCTTACGAGATGGAACCTGACTTTTATGACGATGAGGAGTTCTCCTACATGCAGCTCTATGGTGGGTCTATGTAGACCTGGAGTTGCATCGCCGGGGTTACAGGGATATAGATTAGACGACCATTACATTGTATCATTTTGTAAATTTTGGAACTCTACATGTAATTATTTAACCTGGTGACATGTTCATACTCTGGGGACTTACAATCACTTATATGCTTTATATATCTATCACAGTCTTTTGCTTGCGTAATCTAATTGTCTCTGGAGTATGTTATGCTGATTTAGTGTAATCTCATTCATGTTTAATGCACTAATATGGATAACATTTAATCATCATTATCTATGTTACATAAGTGATGCAACAGATCTCGGGAGTTGAGCTTTTGCTCGACTCTCGAAATTCGGTGCGTTACAAGTTGGTATGAGAGCATGATTTAGATTAAACTAGACCTGGGTTATGGTAACATGATGCACACTGATGTACTTTGATTTAGGATGGGGCGATGATACGTAGAAATAGTCGTAGGATTCTAAGTTTTACCGACAGGCGAAACTGACCACTGAAATATGACCCGTATGCATCTGTGATCATGTGGGATGATCCCAATTCCTTTCAAGACCGGTTTAGATGATAATTCGGCGTATTCCACACTCAAATGACCTAAAAAGCGTGAATATGCGTGAGATGGACTCTGAAAATGTCTCAAACGGACTCGAGGGCCCAAACGACACAAATTGGAGGGAACCAAAGTGGCCCCCGTGCATTTCTGCACCCCGAGAGGGGGATGCCATCGTCCACAGGTCCAGGTCTAGCGGGCCACGGTGGGCCGACCTTGTGCACTCTTGTGAGGGCCACGAAACTCTTGTGGGACCCTCTATTTGAACCTTTTTACTTCATTTCTAACCCCCTCCTAGTTCTACACCCTCCAAACCTCTAAAAAAAAACCTTACTTTTCTTCTCAAATCTCTCTACCATTCTCAAATTTTCTTCTTCTTCTTCATTACATATCCATCCTCCATCATATTCCTCAAACTCATCTCATACAACTCCCCATTTTTCCTATTTCCTACCTATTTGAGCACAAAGCCCACACTTTTTTTTGTCTCATAACACATAAGCCTCACAATCCACCCTATTCCCAAGCTTTACCGATTTTCATGGCTCTTTTTGAGCTAGTGGCTGCAATCTTCTCCCTCTCCACACTCCTTTCCCTCATGGGAAAGAAGAGGGCTTCCACAGATGAAGCTGGGCCTAGCCGCCCAACCCGTCCAAGGAAGAAATCGGGCGCCGAAGTAAGTACAAGCGCCGCATAAGAGTACATGACTAAGCGGGATCTCGATCCCCAAATTCCTCTCGAAAGAGCCCTACAGCCGGGCGTCGCACATGGTAGGTTCCAGGGTCTTAGAGTTCTCTTTGAAGCACACGTGAACGAGAAACTATTTGGGCTATATCCTGTGATGGACCTCCTGGTGGACGCCGAGTGGGGTCTCATATTTGAAGGCAAGTCACGTGCATGTGAAAGCACTATCCGAGCCTTCTACGCCCACATACGGGATCCGCTACTAGAGCCTCTATAGTTCACTATCCCCGTGGGAAGGTGGGAAGCCACCGTTGATGTCGGTGTGATAGCTCGGATTATGGGGATGGAGCATGGTGAGGTTCATGCTAGCGAGAAGAGCCTCAAGAGTGTGCGTTAAAGAGATCGCCATACGTGACTTCTTTGCAGCCGACTGATCCACTGAATCGAGGTAACTACCTCCCAGCGATCAAGATGACTCATGACTTCCGCCTACTCCACCACATATTCACACACAATGTGTATCCTAGGTGGAGCAATTGCTCCGAATGCACACGTTTGATGGTGGACTTCCTATACAGATCTGGGCAGGGAGACAAGCTATGCCTGCCTACATTTATGCTACTACAGATAGTACAAATCGCGCGCTCTGTTAGGATAGATATTTCACTCCCATTTGGCCGACTTGTATTCAAGCTTACTCGAGAGTTTGGCTACCAACTTGACACGGAGCTTGTGCCGATCCACAACATTAATGACACTACGCTCAACAAGATGAGATTTGGCCCTCGACAACGTCAAGCCCAACTCGATGAGAGTGGGGATGAGACAGGGAGTGAAGAGGAAGAAAGTGATGAAGAAGAAGAGGGAAATGAAATAGAGGAAGGAAGTGAGGAAGAGAGAGCAGGAAGAGGAAGAAGAGGAGGCCCAAGACTCTGATGAGGGCTCTCCACCTGCTACGCATGGGCATCACTATGATTGGGCTGCTATAAAAGCCTGGTTGGATCAGATAGAGGAGAGCCAAGTCGCCCTGAGACAGGAGGTCAGAGAGACCCGAGCCGAAATGAAGCAAGAGCTTGAAGAGAACAAGGCCTACATGAAACAGAAATTCAAGAAGTTGTCTCGCACTCTAAAGACCCTCCTATGCTGCATGCACGACAAGGGTGCTCCTCCACCATCGCCAGAGTCGGACGACTAGTCGTATGACGTAGTCGTCTTTAGGTTTTCTATGTTTTCTTGTTTTCTATGTTATAGCCTTGATAGGCTTAGTAGTATGGTAGAGTTGTTGGAGTGTTTTAGTGTTTAAAGCTTTGTTTAAATTAGCTCACATGCATCTTCTGTTATGATCCATGTAAGACTACACCTCATGGATTGTAACAATTTTGGTTAAATGAAATGCATGAAGCTTCTTTTATTATGGAATATATATAATGCTTGAGAAATTGAGTATTGTTATGCTAATCTCACGCATGTTGCACCCTATGTTGTATATAGGGGATGCCCCCTAAGAGCACTTAGAGCACTACATGTCTCGCACTTGGCAGATCGATTGACGGGGCACCTTCCCCAAGCAATAGCCATGCAGACCTTAGTTTGGGCCCGAATAGTGAGACTATGCAGGATTCTCAGCCGGCCACTGGCCCCACAAATGGGCCGATACCTTTTGCACCACCGGTTTCAGAACAGAACTGTGCGTCTTCATCGGTGCTACACATGCCTCAGGCGCCTCCTCCTCCTGATAAGTTGGAGCAAATGATGCTCCTTATGCAGCAGTAGTAGCAGATTTGGACCACCATTGCTGGGGCCCTTGCCTAGAACATGAATGTGGTTCCACCTGCACCACCTGTGCACCTTACTAGAAAACTGAATACTGGTGGCTTATTTGAACGAATCCAGCGTTTTCGACCTCCCACTTTTGCGGGTACTTACAGACCTGAGGAGGCCAAATATTGGCCTGACCATATCTCTAAGATGATGAAGCCGTTGCATTGCACTGAGGCAGAGTAGGTTGAGTTGGTCACATATATGTTTAAGAAGGAAGCCAGTCTCTAATGGGACAACATCCTTCAGACCATTGTCGAGGGTTATGTGTGGACATGGGATGCTTTTGAGACCCGCTTCCACGGAAAGTATTTCCCCCTCATCTACTGTAACAAGAAGGAGGGTGAATTCCTTCGCCTCCATTAGGGAGGAATGACTGTGGCCAAGTATGAGTTTCACGGAGCTGGCCATATACGCTCTTTTGATACTAGCGAATGAGCCGATGAAGATGCGGCGTTTCTCAGAGGGTTTGCGGCCTGAGATATGTATGAAGATGTGTTGCGCTAGCATTCCCAACTATGCTGAGCTAGTGAACATGTCTCTGCGAGCTGAGCAGGACAAAGACAGACTATCCCATTCACGCATACCCATGGATCTGAGGCCACGACCAGATTTGTCGAGCAGACCGTTCCTTTGGTACTAATTTTGAGAATAAAATTTTTCTTTAAGGGGGTAGATTGTAACGTCTCAGAAAAACTCATACAAAGACCTGAGTACTACCTCAGGCAGAAACCACTAAGGACTGAATCCTTTAGAAATTAGACGAAAATTAATTAAGTGCTAAACTAAATAATCAGTGGAATTAGCTTGAACCACTTTCTATACAAATTGTAAGACCCAAAACCATTAGGATCGCCGACTCGACATTACCTTAAGACCTAGGAGCAATCTTAAAACCCAGTTGTTCTCGGGAGCACATTGAAACTCCATATCAGACCTGGATCACGCGTTGAAAGTCTGATGGCTGCGAAACTATAAGGTTATGACCACCTTACTGGGCTTGACAACCATCGTGGGAATCGAGTCCAAATAGTATCCAGAAACGCATAACTTGAGCCCGTAGCGAAGTGTGTGAGAAATGCGAATATCTTTAGAAAATGAACTCAAACTTAAGTGATTTGGGCCATTCACTTGCAGGCAAAATTTAAGGTTTCGGACCATCAGATTTTGACCCAATTACAACCTTGGATCTTGAAAATTTTCCTACACATGTCAGTGTACTTGTGGCCCTGATCGAGTGACGATAGTCGTTGAACTGAAACTGGTCCTCCACGGTTGATCCACAAATCTAACCAGACCAAAATCTTTACTTGACATAGATCCATTATCAGGGAACTTCCTCTAGACCATATGCAGGTAATGGACCTCTAGATGAGCTCCGTTGGCCCGAAACAGATGCCTTTTGACTATATCCGAAGTATACCATGGCCCTGGGGCCATTGACATCACTTCTGGGCCCATATAATGCCCTAAACCCACCCCTCTCTTATTCCATACGAATTCTCTAACCCTAGGAGAGAGAAAAGAGAAAAGAGAAGGAAAGAGTGAGGAGAAGAGAGAGAGAGGGAGATCGTTGCTGGGATTCACTCCCACGACTCCACGTACTGAATCAACTCCCTACTATCGCTACACAGGCAATTTCAGATACGATTTGGATAAGAAATCCTAACCCTAATCTCGTTCTTAGAATCCAAATAGAGGAATCAACGAAATAGCTAACCTATTTCAATGTTTAGGTAGCGGTTGTGTCGTAGACAAAGACGCTATGTACGAACCGAGTTCGTTGCGAGTAAATCAACGAAAGGTGCGGACTATAAATGCTTATATTATGGTTTTCAAGGCTTTCAATGTCAATTAATGATTTATGACTTACTTGATTGTTGTCACATGTACTTGGATGCGATGTTTCCCATGTATTATACATATATGTGAACTATGTTGAATATAATGCATTCCATGTGTTTGTTGAAATGTTTGAATGAATATGGAATTATGATTTGTGCTTACCATGATTATTGATTAAGAATACATGATTGTTGTTTGTATGACAACTCCTTTGTGAAAGGATTTGCCATAATGTATGTTACAACTAATTTATTACATGTATGTTGATATGTGTAGTCTAAGTGTTTGATAAAATGTTTGAATGAGAAGTTACTTTTTGAAATGTATTTAATAAGGGCATTGAGATAGGATTCTCAATTTTCGTATATATAGTTACAGTTTCCTTCATGTAACCTATCTCGCTACTATGTGATTTATGGATGAAATGCCCCTGTATGATGACATGTGCACTATGTGTTTGTTAAAATGCTCAAATGAGATTTATATTTGAATTGGTTGTCACATATTGTTTTGACTATCACATATGAATGCCTATTGTATTTGAGTATGATTGGGACTAATATGTTGTCCAGGCAATCGGTAACGGTTTACGATCAGTGGCCGAACTAGTTTTACCACAACAGATACGTTCCATGAATTTGAGTCGTACAATGATTATCGATAATGGTTAGGCCACGAGGAGTGCGTATGCGCTCCATGTCGATTAATTTAATGTTTGCTCGTACCAGTCAAGCTTGTCAATTAACCCGATTGGCCTAATGTATGTTTACCATGTATGAACGCTACCACTTGAATTTAAGGTACCACTTACCAAAGTAAAACCCGTTTAACCTTGGTACCATGATCCGGTAAGACTCATGAGTCAGCCATGGTGGTATGGGACATCGTGGTCGAGCTGTCGGCCTACGCTAGGGTGACGAGTCTCCCCGTAGTGTCCAGTGAGTAACCCAAACTCGTGAGCCGAATATGGTGGTATGGGACACTATATTCGAGCTGTCGTCCTACGTTAAGGTGATGAGCCTTTCCGTAGTAACCTCGAGTATAAACTATGCCTACGCTGAGGTGACGAGCCTCTCCGTAGCCACCTGAACTTGCCTATCCACTGCTTTTTAATCAGGGGTGATGTTGCCCTATAACTTGCCTATCGTATGTGACAAGCTAGGATTAACGACCCTAGATGGATCATTATTTGGATAAATGATATAAAGGAAGGTACCTTAGCTTCCCGAATCTGCTGTATGAATAAACCTAATTAAATATTAGATAACATGATCATGCACCGCATTGCATGTGCTTTGGCGAGGATGCGCACGTGTTCGGAGTGGTGCATGCACGGTCATTGGACGATGTCACTGAGGGAGGCAGGTGAGGATATGCATCATTATCGCATACCATTCTTGCATTAACAAGAGTACTTAGGATATGATTGCTGTATTGCCTTATCATTACTGCTTTACTAAATTTATAACATGTTAACCTTTTCCTTATAGCTCCATTGAGTTGATCACTCCTCCCACTATGGGATGGTGTTTTAAAACACCAACCAGACTCCGTTGTAGCTCCAGGTGATGGTGAGGCTTACGAGATGGAGCTTGAATTTTATGACGACGAGGAGTTTTCCTACATGCAACTCTCTGGCGGGTCTATGTAGACTTGGAGTTACGTTGCCGGGGTTACATGGATACGATTAGACGACCATTACACTGTATCATTTTGTAAATTTTGAAACTATACATGTAATTATTTAACCTGGTGACATGTTCATACTCTGGGGACTTATAACCACTTATATGCTTTATATATCTATCACAGTCTTTTGCTTGCGTAATCTAATTGTCTCTGGAATATGATATGCTGATTTAGTGTAATCTCATTTATGTTTAATGCACTAATACAGACAATATTTAATCATCATTATCTATGTTGCATAAGTGATGTAATGGATCTCGGGAGTTGAGCCTTTGCTTGACCCTCGAAATCCGTGGCGTTACAGTCATTGAATTTCATGTTTGCCTTGCTAAACTTCTAGTTTAACTCGCTCAATTTCCAGTTTGCCTCGCTGAATTTTTAGTTAGCCTCTCTCAATTTCACGTTAGCCTCGCTCAATTTCCAGTTTGCCTCACTCAATTTCATGTTTGCCTTGCTCAATTTCTAGTTTGCCTCACTCAATTTCCAGTTTGCCTCACTCAATTTCCAGTTTTTCTCACTAAATTTCATGTTTGCATCGCTCAATTTCCAGTTTGCCTCGCTGAATTTCATGTTTACCTCATCGAATTTTGTATTTGTCTCGTTGAATTTTTAGTTTGCCTCGCTCAATTTCTAGTTGCCTCGCTTAATTTCATGTTTGCCTTGCCTCGCTCAATTTTCTGTTTGCCTCACTTGATTTCCTGTTTGCCTCGCTTAATTTTCAGTTTTCCTTGCTCAATTTCCAGTTTGCCTCGTTGAATTTTATGTTAGCCTTGCTGAATTTCTAGTTTTTCTCCCTTAATTTACAATTTGCCTCGCTTAATTTCTAGTTTGCCTCGTTGAATTGCATGTTTGCCTCACTGAATTTCCTTTGAGGCTCATTGAATTTCATGTTAGGCTAGCTAAATTTCATGTTAGGATCGTTGAATTTCATGTTAGGCTCCCCAAATTTTCTTGTTAGTATCGTTGAATTTCATGTTAGGCATGTTAGGCTCGTTGAATTTTAGGTTAGGCATGTTAGACTCGTTCAATTTCACGTTAGACTCGCTCAGTTATCCATAGTTGTATGCACTTTTCGCTACAGAAGCAATGGCTACGGTTTAGATCCATAGCCATATAACTAATGGCTATGAATCTTACAAAGCAGACTATGCTACTAATAGCTATTGTTATAATCTGTAGCTATATGTCTTTAGCTATGGCCTTTCTCCTTATTTCTGGTGTTGGATGGTGCCACTATGGACAAGACAGAGTTCCATGGTGGCACCGTGGATATCATGGTGCCACCGTGAATCCAAGGGTATTTTTGTTTGCAAATATCGTGTCCGTACAAAATAGTTTACTTTGGGAAAGTAAAGTTTGGCGCGTTTAGAAAAGAAGCTGGGTAAAAGGTGGGATTTATAGTCAGAAATTTCTTGGGAAACAATACTGACGAGTGTAAGCTAACCATTAGAAAAATTTTAAAACGTTCCGAGTGATATTTATTTACCATACAACCTCACTACCAAAAAAAGGATAAAGGATATAGGCCACGTTAGTTTTTTGCTATGGATTTAAACTGTAGCTATATTTACTGCGGATTTAATCCATAGCTAAAGGGTGCCACACCATTACTAATTAACAGTGGTGTGAGGGGCTCTATAGGGGCTAAACAAATATGTGTTCTATCAAAGCTGTCCATATATTTTGAAATATTATTTTAGGGCATGAAACAAAAAATCAGCTAGATCGAAGGCTAAAGTGGACCACACGGTAGGAAACATGGAGATTAAATCACATGTACTTCATATGGTGTAGTCCACTTGGGCCTTCACTATACTTTATGTTTGGGATTATGAACTATAATATTTTAGTAAAATTAATGGATGGAATTGATTAAGCAAATACATTATGGTGGGCCCCACAGATCCCCCGACAAGACCGTCCATGGGTCCCTACGCCAAAAAATCGGTGCCCGCTCAAAATAGAGCTGTGGCCAAATTTTGCCCTTTTCCTCTCTCTCTCTCTCTCACACTCATTCTCTATTCCATTCTCTCGCCACTCCTCTCTCTCTCTCTCTCTCTCTCTCTCCAGCCCTGATCCTCTCTATACCACTCTCCCTCTCCACCCCTAATCCTCTCTCACTACTCCCCATCCTCTCTCTTGAACATAGGAAAAATTCGAGCAAAAACAATGCAGGGCTTCAGATTGAGAGTTTTCGAAATCGAAACCCTAGGGTTTGAAAACAAAACCAAAAAATTTGAGAAAAAAGGCTCACTGAGAGAATCAAGGAGCTGAAGTACTGGATTTGTAAGATCCATATCCTAGCCCGTACCGTTCCGTAGGCTTCCGCGGTCCTCCCGGTCGAATTCCGGCGACCGCAATTTGTAACCAGCATTTGTGCCCGATCCTGAGTCGTATCCCGTATTCCAGGGTCAACTCAACCCGAGGCTTGTACCCTAGCGACCGTGTCGTCACCGTGGTTTCGACGCCATGACTCGCACACCGATCCAATACCTGGGCTAGAAGATGTGGGCTCGCGTTCATTCCGAAGAAATGCTGCGTATTGCGAATTTCGAGAGAATCTCTACAACGTATCCCATCAATCAATCAATTAATGTCAAGTACACACCATACCACAAGTACAAGCAACCCATCCCTTTCCCATTCCCAAAGTCAACTCTCTCTCTCTCTCTCTCCACCCATCACTTCTCTCTCCCTCTCATTTCTCTCTTCACTCCCAAGCAACCCAAGCGAGCTCTAACGTATGGACTTCCCAAGCTCTCTTAGAGAAGCTCTAGTGTGGCCCACTTCCTACCCTCTCATCCCCCATCTCAACCATCAAAACTTCATCATCTTGTATCAAGATCGAAGTTAAGGAGTTTAGCGTTCCATCGGACCAAGAAGGAGGCCAATAGGTGGGTGATCCACCGTTGATTTTCTATTAGAAGGCCCACTTGTGATGAGACTCATTTTATGTATGTATTGTGATCATGGAGGGCCCATAGTGGAGGGGTCCCTCCATCACCATCCGTTCTCTCCTTTTCTCTTTCTCTCTCTCTTTCCCTTCTTTGTATGGTAATGATGATGATGAGGTGTGTGGCCCACCATGATGTTTACATCCATGCCATCTACTGGTGGACCCCATCATGTGGGACACACCATGATGTTTATATGTCATCCCAATTGTCCATCTAGGACGTGGCCCACCCCACACGTCTGGGTGGGGCCCTCCTTGATGTATTTACCCCCCCCCCCCCCCCCAAATCCATAGCTCTAGTGGTAGACTGAGTGAAAGATACCTTGTTTCAATAGTGAGGTGTGAACTGACGGTGGGGGTGACTGACAGTGAGGTGTGAACTGACGGTGGGGGTGATTGACAGTGAGGTGTGAACTGATGGTGGGTGTGGATAGCAATGAGGTGTGAACGGACAGTGGGGTCCGTGGGACCCACCCACGTCATCCACCCATTTAGATGGGCCACACCGTGATGCGTTGAGGCATCCACCGTCCCTGGATGGTGGGACCCACCCCATGTGTGGGGCTACCTTTGATGTATGCATCCGTCCAGGCCCTGGATGGCCTAAACATTGTAAATATATTACATATAATATTAATATATTATATTATATTAGTATAATATATAATATGATATATTATATATTATATTATAATGTAATATAATATTTTATATTAAATGTTGTGGTGGTCCCTACGTGGGACCTACCTCTACCTCTTTAAAGTAGCAAAAGCTGCATGTTATTATATAATATAATATTAATATACTACATTACATATATATATATATATATATATATATATATATATATATATATGAGGGTGGGCCCTACGTGGGACCCACCTCTGCCTTTTTAAAAGCAGCTGCACGTACAACAGCTATGTAGCTGCTCTCTCTTAATGTCAACAAGTTCTGTGGGTCTCACATGATGTACGTGTACATCCAAGCTGTTCTGACGGTGGGACCCACTCAAGATGTATGTGTTTCATCCCTGTGGCGTGGGTCCCAATGATGGATGTGCTTTATCTACACTATCCACTGTTTGGACGATGGGGCCTACCATGATGCATGTGTTGTATCCAACCGTTTAACCATTTGAGATATCATTTTATGGCATGAACAAAAGAATGGGTCAGATCTAAAGTTCAAGCGGACCCCCACCATAAAAAATTAAATGGGGAAGTGACATCCACCGTTCAAACTTCTAAGGACCACAGTGGTTTCCAATTAAGCTGATATTTGTTTCACTTCATTTATCTCGATGTTAACTTATGAATAGGTCAGATCTCAAAAATATATAAGGGTGGGCCCGATTTGATATACATGAGGCCCATGGGTGCGGCCTATTTAATGTACATGAAGCACATTGGTGCGGCCCACTCATTATATATGCGGCCCATGTGATGTGGCTCACTTGACATATTAGGCCCATGTGATGAGGCCCGACTTAATGTATGTTAGGCCCGTGTGAGTGGCCCATTGCGATGCATATTAGGCCCATGAGATGAGGCCTAACTTGATGTACGTTAAGCCCGTGTGAGTGACCCATTGCAATGTATATTAGACCCATGTGATGCGGCCCATTGTGATGTATTCATGGCTTATGGGCAAGGCCCATTGTGATTTATTCGAGGACCATGGTTGAGGCCCAATGCGATGTATGTATGACCCGTTACATTGTGTATGAATCCCTTGTATGGGTCACTCATTGGGAGCAATGTTGGTTAAATGTCCACATTGATGGTCAATGATGGTTGAAAGTCCTCACTATGACCTTCCCTTAGGCCTTGTTAGGCCCATTCTCACCGATTATCGAGGCCGATTTTGATTATCGAGGCCGATTGTTAAGGCCGAATATTGAGGTCGATTGTCAAGGCCTAATGTGATGTATATGCGGCCCGTATTTGAGGCCCATTGTGATGAGTATTCAGCCCATGTTTAAGGCCCAATGTGATGTATATAAGGCCTATGTCATGAGGCCCATTGTGGTGCATTTGAGGGCCAGGCGGTGGAGCTTGTTATGATATATATTAGGCCCATGTTAGAAGCCCATCGTGATGTGTATTAAGCTCTTGAGTGAGGCCCATGGTGTTATATATTAGGTCCTTGTGTGAGGCTATTGGTCCACTATATGTTAAGCTCTATGTGGGCCATTCCTTGGGGGAAATGTTAGTTAAATGTCCACATTGTTGAGGTCGATTGTCGATGCCGGTTATTGATACCGATTATGAGTATGTGACAGCATAGCATCATGATACATGCCCATACGCATCATCTACATGTTTGTTATGAGATGTGGTTGACCATTGTATATGTCATTGGGCAGGTTGTATGAGACTTCCTAATAGGCGGAGGTTATCTCACATGAGCGCATAGTATGCGTAGGATTGATGCATGAATGAATTGTATGACTCATGCTTCTTACATTGTGTGTTATGACTACAGTAAGCCCTAGCAATATCAGGGCCATAGCCTCCACAGGCATATCATGGATGGCCCAGATAGGACACCGAAAATATTTGGTTCTAGTATACGGGCGCCATAAATGTCCCTGGGTGAAAATCTTTAAACCTCCATGGCCAGGAGACGCCCCAACGTCGAGATCGAGTGGATATATATGAGCGCATGAGGGCCGTATACCAGTAGGCCACGTCTCCCACTCTGTCATGGTCAGTTGGGAGGGGGTGTGACCTTACCCGCCTGAGTGAGGGGGCATTATCTAGGTCGAGTTTGACTAGCTTGAGGAATGGGTCTGTTATCGACGAGTCGGGCCCAATATTGGCAAGCGGATAGTGAGGTCTCTTCTATGTACCCAGTTGTGACTCGGATAGGGGCGACAAGCTGGCGTAGAGTGTACTAGACCCCAGTGATTTTTCTAGAGAGGAACTGTACTGATATGTGGACTTATTGAGGAGGAGTTGCATACTCATTCATTCATTCATTCACTATCCACTTGGGCTAGTGGTGCACAACTATTTGTTATGTGTACCTTCGCAATGGCCAGGATTTCGGTTGGGGTGTATGACTAACCTGAGATCAGGAGTTTACCACATGAATCTGACTATCCAAATTTAGGTATAGGACTGGTTTGGATAGAAGTCCTTATGTTGGACCCTATAGCCTACGATACTACGTACTATCATCCCGACTTCACACTCCAGCATGGTCTTTCCATTCGCACCTCATACTTCATTACATCCCCGGCATACGGTATTTTGGGTTACTATATTTTCTGCATTTATATGGTCTAGATATGGTTGACGGTATTCGTGAACTCATTAGGAATTGTATATTACATTGCATATTCTGATATTGTATGATCCATGATCTTGTCAGTATTTTCGCTTACTCTGATTTCTCTGATATTGCTTACTTAGCACTTACCTTGTGCACACACTTTCACCACCCACTAAGCTTTATATAAGCTTATGCATGATAGATGGGTGCAGGTGGCATTAGGTTGCAGCAACATTGAGCTTGGAGTATACAGCGGACCTCTGGAGCTTTGATTTTTGATATATGTATTTCTCTTTCAACGTTGTACTCAAATGATTATATTAGTGGATATATGATGATGATGTTGCCTTTATAATTTAGGTAAACTTGTGGTTATGCTTTTTATGAGATAAATGTACATTGAAAAATCCTCCTTGTAAGATCTTAGGATTGGAATCGGGCGTATGGGCGCTGGGAGCCGAGAATGGGGTACTACGGAGGCTGTTGGCACCGGATTCGGCGTTCGGGATTCTTGTGAGTCTGATCTCCAAGTTTGGGGCGTGACAGGATTGGAGATGGAGATTTATAAGGTCGGGATGAGATGATATGCGGTCGTATATGATCGTATGTACGGATTGGGATACGGCCCTGGGAAGGTTTTTGAAGATGAACCTCTCTCTCTGTAAGATATATTCAATTTCGAGCAAGAAATTACATTTTCTTCATCTCTGAAACTCGCACTCTCAAAACTTCCTACAAATGATACACTCATCATTAAGCCACATCCAGTTTAGATGGCCGCACCTGCTCAGGTCTAAATAAACCCCTCAACTTCCAATCTTTTTACCATTCTACATTTGCTTATCATTTCATTTCTTTCATTAGTTTTTGCTGCATTGTCTCTCTCTATGACCATCTCTGTCTTTATACTTTTCATTATCTCACCCTCACTTTTTTTATGCACACACCCCTGTCTACTTTTGTTATTCGAATAGTCTATTTTTTTATAGTTCACTTTTCGTATAAGTAAAACAAAAAGGTGTATGAGCATCAAAAAGTGGGTGTGTAAATATCATTTCTCTCCCTTTTGCAGTCTTTGGTGTCACTTAATTTCTTCATATCACGAGAGTGAGTATGTATATTATAAACCAGAATGTTGGTGTATAGCCATTTGTGGATTGATCCAGACTATCAATTTGGTGGACCATGGCTGTTAAATTGAATTGATCCTACAAAGAGATCCATTGGTGTGGATGGTTACGATCATGCAGTTAATTCGATGTTTGGATCATGGTTGTTGCTTTTGATGCTTTCTATTGCAAGTCATATACATGTCCAAATAGATGGTATATAGGGCTCTTTCTTTAGTTGTTGTCAAAATTAAATGTGAAGTTGAGAAAAGAACAAAAATAAAAAGAGATATATGGCCCTTACTAGGCTGCTACCTATCACAGCTACTATTATTAGTGGAAGGCCATTAGAGATACATGGCCTTTACTAACTTGCCTCTTTCATGCTCATTGCTAGCAAAACACTTGGGCTTCTTTTATAGTCTTATTACAATTTCGATAACAATCATAAGATGTCTTGAGATTAATATTAGATTTACTACTTAGATTTACATGTTTAATGGATTTTTCCATGGATGAAATCCTAACTAGGTGGTGAAGTGGATTGCAGAGATATGGACCGCAAAGCTTCTTCACAAAATAAATGCCCCTTTTCTCCCATAATGATGCATTATCTGTAGATAAAACTTACTTATTTGTGTTTTGAATGTCAGATGAAGTTCGATCCAAGGCTATTCAACTGGTATGTGGTTTAGGAAAAAAAAGCCCTTGTATACTTCTTGCACTTCTTCAGTGTCCTGATAAGGATATTATACCATATAATTTTTCATAATTATTAGTCATTTACCAGTATTTATCATAGGAAATGGTAAACCAAACAGGCCCTCTTTGTAGATTCTTCATTTGAAGGAGACATTAAAGGAACTTGACACCTATTGGCACTAATAGTAGGAGCTTGAATATTGTTACATTGACAGTCATGTTTTGGTTAGCTTCATTATGGCTTACATTATTGAACATGAAATGCAAATTTATTGACCAGAACCCAAGACTTCTGCCTCCACTTTTTTTTTTTTTTTTTTGGGTACATTGGCATATATGATATGTTACCCATACAAGCTTTCGTTGCAGTCCAAAAGGTCAGTGATTGAATGGTCCTTAGGTACACTGATTGATGTAAATTTGGCCCATTTTTTCGGACAAATGCAGCGTAGCAATTCGAAAACTGTGACTTTTGAACTATAAGCATGCTTTATGGTGGGACACTAGATGAATAGATGGAAGATCCTGCTAAAATCACTCATGCAACGGCCCCGTGGTGGATGATTTTGTCCGGTAAGATAGATTAAATGTGTAATATTGATTATAAAGTTTTCTATTTTTAGGCCAGTGATGGATTGATGTATGTGTTATATCCTAGTGTCATATCTTACAATAATGCCATTTCAATCCTTGGATAGGCTACCCATCCATCTTGAATTTAAACCATTAGTTTCATTCCTCTAAAATATGTATTTCTTTGGATGTGTGGCCCACTTGATCAACGGATAGGTTAGGAACATTTGGTGGTAAGTTTGTCATTGCACCTTCCCTTCTTTTTTCAAGAAATTTTACTCAAGGAAGAAGGGTTTCTATGTGTAATGACACTTCACCAATGTGTATTTGACTCTATATAAAATTCTATCTGTAATATCAAAGCCTGAGCTCTTTATGCATAAACTGAAGAACTTTCACTCTTAAATATAGTTGTACATATAGCCAGGCTGAATAATGTTAGATGAGGACTCATCATCTTCAACTAAAATGTTGCTTGCAACCTCTTCCAACGCTTTTGTCGCATGTGTGTAGGACATTCAATCCATGCTTTACGTTATGTATGCTCCATCATGAAGATCACTTGACATGCAAATTAGGTCTGTTTCTCATTAGGCGAACACCCTATATGAAAACAGCTCATGATTTAAATAAGAGTTGCCACTTTTTGATTCGATTTACACTTGTGTCCCACCGGATGACCAGATTGGCCTGAATATTATCCTGGGTGATCATGGTCAAATTACACCATGCCAACTTAACAACTCCTAGATTTGATACATGAAGGATTTCAGACTCAAATCTAATTCCCAAATTTTAAATATATCAAGTTTACAACTGGTGTATATATATGCACTTATTATTTTTTTAAATGATTATAAAAGATCATGTTTCCTCACCCCAACAATGTTTTACTGTGCTAGATGTTTTGCCTTGTTTTATGATTAATAATTCTTTTCTTAAACTTTAGGTTCCTCATGAACCATCCTTGCATATGGATGATTTTGTCCGCATCAAAACCTGCATGTAGGCATGTTCTAAAATCTATTACACAACAAAATGGGTATTACTATTACATGTTTCCTTTTCAAAGGACTTGATATTTTGTCTGTTTAATGGTCTGGATGGTTATTTAGTTCAAACTAAATTGATCGTCATCACAAATAAGATGTGAGAACATTTTGTCATCCTTGGATGTAAATGTAGAAAAGGTTTTATTCTGGAGTGCCAGTTCAACAAAAATATCTATTTATTTATTCCTTGATAGGATAGATGAATCTTAACATAGATTTTGACTTCCTAAAACTCGGTGATGTCCTGTTTTGAATGGTAGCTGACACTGGATTTTGGTTCTGTTTCTTACTCCCACTGGAATTGGATGTGTATTGTAATATGCTAGACAATATCTTCAAACAGATAGTGATTTTGGTTCTGTTTCCTTTTTTTTTTTTTTTTTTTCCTGTTTAGGTAAAAGGTAAGCGGATTTCATTTTCGTATGAAACTTCCAATTTCTCCATTTTTTTTTCTGCAGGGAACAATCTTTGACATTTCCTTGAGGAAATCAGAACTAACGAGCATTTTGATCTAATTAAATAGAACAAAGAACATACTGTAATTAGAGCAGCACCACATCGCCACTTGTTCACAGGATTTTTCAGGTTGGTCTTAATTGCCATGTATCCATTCAAACCGACAGCTAGAATGTGATAGCAGATGTGCCCAAGAACCTGCACGAATTTGATTCTTAATCATGCACAGATCATCAACATAACTGGGAAAGGAAAGAAGGCCGCTATTGTTTAGAACATACATAGGCATAGTCAGAGTCAAACTTCGATGGTAAAGAACCCCAGGCCTGATAGGCAAAGAAGTAGCAGATAACATTGAATTTCTTCCTTTGTAAGTACCTTCTTTCTAAACAGATCCACTAATATGTCAGTCTACCAAAATATTAAGGATAAAGATAATGAACCTGTAGCGTTGAAGTTTACCAATCTCTCGTTCATCTCATTCTCTAACAAACTTGTAAGTTTGTTCTTGATGAATCCTGGCTTGAGCCCTCCCAGGGATCTTACATTAATTTATGTGCCAAATAAATGTCCTGTGCTAGTATTTTCCATATCCATGTATCAATTTCACATGTAATTTTTAATGTTTCATGTGTTAGTGGTACCCCTGGTACTTACTGGTTGCCTTGAATATAGGTCAATGATACAGTTGGAACACTGGCTGGAGGTACATACTGCAATAATGATGTTGTTGTTACTGTAATCTTTGATACTGGAACAAATGCTGCATATGTAGAGCATGCACATGCAATTCCTAAGTGGCATAGTCTTCTACCTAGATCAAGAGAGATGGTGAGCTTTCTTATTGTGGCTATTGTTTTCTTTCTTTTGGATTGTTTATTATTCTTGTTTTGAGGAATAAAAGAGAACTCAATAATTAAAAAAATGACCATAGGCTTGAAAATATAGAAAAAAAATAATAGGAATTTCAGAGATAAATGCATCACGACATGTAAGGTGAATGTGAAGAACAAGCTATTTTGTTTCCCTGTTTCATAAATTTATGCCCTGACTAATGTAATCACTTTATAAGTGTAACAAAAATGGATGTTCTGACAGCACCTTTCTTCTCATATGTTCTATCAGGCGAGTTCACTCTCCGTGATTTTCTCAATGGACGCTTAGATATTTCTCAAGCTGAAAATGTTGGAAAACTCATTTAATCTAAATCTGTTGCTGCTGTAGATGCAGCATTGGCAGGGATCCAAGTATCTTCTTGATCTTGTAACCTAGTTTTGCTGTGCTTTTCTCAATAACTACTATGCTTTTCTCCTTTTTCACATTACTTCAGGTCTTGACCTTTTATATGCTTTAAGTGTGAGGGAAAGCTATGGATGCTTACTCAATAACTGTTCTGCTTTTCTCAATAATTGCTATGCTTTTCCCCTTATCCAAATGAATTGCACATTAGATTCTCCTTCATTTATGTTTTTCATTTAATGGGGTTTTGCTTTTAGGTGCATATAAGAAAGCTTTGGATGCTTACTCAAGGCTAGGCATTGAAAGCAGCGGCATTCGATGTGCCTAAACACTTAATGGATAGACTTTGAAGCAACAGGGAACCTCATTCTGGTTTAGCTTAAATTCTGATGCAGTCCATGTGAGCCCCACTTATCTTACAACCGGCGTTCTGTTGTATTTTGAAATTTATTTATTTAGAAATGTGAATGTAGGATGCATTGTATGATTTGATTGCAATTTGTAATATGAATGCATCATTTTCTTTCTTGATTGCGTTTTATGTACTATTCCTATCAGCATTAATTGTATTAGCTTAGATGAGTTGATTAATCACAGCAGGTTCTTGCAATGGTAACAAACACCATTGTTATTGTTATAATTTTTTTTTAAAAATAGCTACATTAGCCGTAGCTCTTGTTCTTAAAACCGTAGTTATTTCTAACTCCAACATATTGCTACGGATTTCATTCTACTTTTAGCTACAGATATTATTCGTAGCTATATGTACATTTCACTACAGAAAATATAGCTACGGATTTTATCAGTAGCTATTGATGTCTGTTGCTACTGATTTAATCCGTAGCTATAACTTTTTGACCTTTAGCTACAACAATTGCTACGGTCGTGCTACAGACTATAACCGTAGCAACAGGACTTTAGCTACGGTTTTTATCCGTAGCCTTTACCCCTTTTTCTGATAGTGCCTATACATAAGGTAACACCTACCTAGACGAAGCCACTAGGCTAGTGTTAGCTTAATGCAAAATTTTTGTAGGCCACAAATCATGTGATTATGTGTAGTGTGTGGACAGGCCGAATTTGATGCCAAAATGTGATCTTGTGTGGCTCAAACAATATGATCATTAGATTCTTTGTGGACTGCTAAACCATGTAAACTGGTGATGTTTGTGATGCCCTAAACCTTATGAAATTGGTCAGCATGTGTGGTCCACCACCACAGGACCATGTTATATGAGATCGGGCCTAAATCATGTAGGAATGAGTTGCGACCTTTAGTCAAGTAATTATATGGTGTATGGACAACCTTTGACCCTATAAAATGATGTAGAATGTGTGGCTTGACCATTAAGTGACCATGTGGTGCGGGAACAACCTCAAAATAATGAAAATTGTGTTGATTATGTGAGCTGTTATCATGAGGTTGTATGATGTGTGGTTGGCCCTTGACCATGTGGAATCCTGATTGGCGTGTGGCCCTAAGTCATAGATTTTTGTTTAGCTTTTGGAACATTTTCACTTATAACTTGTGTGTGAGCAATGTTTGTGTGAGGATGTGATGGAGTGGATGGGTATGAACAATGAGATGTAGTGATTTGGGGTTGATCCCTTGATCATGAGGTCATGTAGCATAAGTATGGCCACCTAATCATGTACAAAGGTGGTGTATATGTAGCCATCTAACTGTATGATTGTGAAATATGCACAAGGCCACCTAATCATATGAAATCAAGTGGCATTGATGGCAATCCAATGACGCCACTATGTGCTCATGGGCATAGGAAGGGTCACCTAAACTATGAATTACCAGGTTATATGTGGAGATGTTCTTAGTCATGTGAATTGTAATATATGATTAGATTATGTAACTTGAAAATAGAATGGCCCTCAATTCGGTATGATGTGACACAAATACAATACTTACATTGAGCTCATTAGTAAAGCAGAAGTAAGGGCCACTAAATTATATGTGATGTGATTAAATGTGGCCCTTGGCCCCTTCATCAGGTGATGCTTAACCGAGTTATTAGCTGTATGAAGTGTGGGGCGGTTGTTGCATAAGACTTAGTGTAATGTAGTGTAGCCTTGTATTGGTGTGTAGGACTATGATTGTTCAATTATGCTTAAATGTTTTAAAGTATGGACACTAGACCTAACTTATTAATGATATGAGATTGCTTTGGGTTCCCTAATGATGTGTTCATTATGGCATTAGAATGGTGGGCTCACTAGCCTTGAGGCTCATCTTAAGCAAATGCCTTGTGGGCCCATTAGTGCCAGTTGTATCGGGCCTATGTCTGGGCCTCTTGGTAAGTGCATGAGACACTCGTAATGTGTGTATGCCAAGTTGCATTTGGACCTCATGAATGAATTATGATTGAAGTCTTGAATGGACAGATAGTGGAGATCAAATGGGTCACCCAACATGCCAAAAGTTTAGGATGTAGCGACCCACTAATTGGCCCATTCGAGTGTGGCATTGAACTGGACCTTTGTCCGTTTGAGACGATAACTAGACATGTTGAGGTGTTGGATTGAAATCAAACTATACATGTGGTGATGGCACATGTGCGATGATTGTGTGATGTAATACATGTGGTTATGTGGATGTATGTGTGTGGTTGGATGCAATGATTGTATGTGCATGGTAATGCTAGCTTGTGTTCACATTCTTGAATGGTAATCAAGTAGATCTAAGGACTAAGTGGACCACCGTATGTAGTGCCTGGAGTCATAGAAAGCGCACCTAGCGTCGTGTACTGGCATGAAACTTGTGCACCCACTTACCATAGGAATGATTAGGTGGACCACTTAACCCTTAACCGTGAATATGTTGGTGATTTGGTCTAGCTTTCAAGTAGTTATGGATCTTTACACGTGAATTTGATGCATGTTATAGTGTGTGCATATCCCTTGCGCATGTTTGATGTATAGCTTGTTGTGGTGACATTGTATGTGGTTCTGGCCCTGCGATTGGTGACAAATGATGGATTGATCCTAGTTGTGTTATTGTGTGCACACTTGTGAGGTGGAAGGTGTGGACACTCATATAGCCCCATGATCATGAGGTAGAGAGCACATCAGACTATTATTTTGCCATGTTGGTACCCTGGTCATTTTTTACTGGTCCTATGATATTTGTATATATTGCATCTGCACGCACGTATACATGTACATGCATCATGGATGAGGAATGCATGGTGTGATCATGTGGAGATCATATGCATGTGGTAGAGGATGTTGGTGTAAGGTGCTCATAATGGAGTATGTGTGCTTGTTATCTACTTTGATAGATCGCAAGCTTCGTCCCTGGGTGGAAGTCCCTAAAGCGAATATATTGGGCTTGGTCCCTGGGTGGAAGTCCCTAAAGTGAATATATCGGGCTTGGTCCCTGGGTTGAAGTCCCTAAAGCGAATAAATCGGGCTTGGTCCCTGGGTTGAAGTCCCTAAAACTCTCTTGATACTACATTGTAATTTATATTTAAGTTGATACTGATATTACACGTATATCATTTCCACAATGAGTGTGGATTGCGATTAGGCGTGGTTAGCAGAGGAGCTCGATTGGTATTATGGCTGCCTCGTATGAATATATGGCTTACATGCATAGCATTGCTTGAGTGCGATTATATTACATAACATGCTTGTGGATATCATTGTGTTTTGTATAGCAACCTTGTGTGATGGATTGAACACCACAACAACACTGTGGTTATATTGATGAGACCACCATAGTAGCATTGTGGTTGGTATTTGTGGACACTAGAAATTTCGGTTTCTTATATTAGGTCCCAAACCCCTAGGTGAAACTCCTTAAACCTAGAGTGGTACCCTCGAGCCTCATCATCAAGACCGGGTGGATACCATGGGTCACCTAGTGCCAAAGACCATAGTAGGCCTAACTCCCACTGACGCGGTCAGGTGAGAAGAGGTTCGACCACGCCTAGCTGAAGAGTTGGAGCGAATGTGGTTGGGTTTGACCAACCCCTGAAATGGGTTCACTATCGGCGTGCTGAGTGGGTATTGCCATGGCTATAGGCCTCCCACAGACAAGGCGGGTATGCGAGGCCTCTATTCAATAAGTTTTGGACTTGCTCTGGATACCAGGCCCCAGTGATTCCCAATGATGATAACTATATTGTGATGTGGACTTTCAGGAGAGGACTTGCATGCCTTCATACACCCAGCATACCTTTGTGTATTATCTCTTGCATTGCATCCTGCCCTCTTGGCTTTATGTAGCATTGCATTGTCGCCATGCTTCAATTTGTGTACTTTAATATTTTGATTGTTACTGCATGCTTGTACACTGCGCACACACGAGTGTATTCACCGAGCTTTTTAGCTTAAGCCTTCCTTTTCCTATTTTTTTCTTCAGGGTAGGAGTATATTGGAGGACTTAACTTTCTCGTGTATTGTATCTATTTCGTGATTTGACAATATCTACATTGTGTACCTTTTGAAAAGTATTGTGCTTATAGCCATCTGGATTTATAATGGAGACTGCTGCTTGGTATTGTGATCACAGATCATCATGCTCATGTATTATAAAAAAAAATCATTCAATGAAAATTTTAGTAAAAGAAAATAATCTTCCTTGTGGTGCGCCGAACTCAGGACTTAGTGTATGGAAGTCGAGTGCCGGATTTGGGGCACTACGGAAGCTGTCCGTTCCTAGATTTGGGCCGTGACAGAGCACCTTCTATAACATATTATAATGCTGAAGTTCTGTCAATAACATGTTTCAGCCACCATCGATACCTTCGTTACAGCAGAACTCACCTCCTGTCCTAATCTAAGATGGGAGGAATGCTCTACTACTTGCCAAGTTCAGGCGACCAGAGCGGGAGGTCAGGAATTTTGTTCCTTAAGTTTGAAATCAGGGTATGCTGGGAAGACAATCTTTCCAGCATTTTCTAAAAAATCCATTGTTCCATGAGGGACAAAATCGGGTAGGTCCTGATCCACTACCAATAGTTAAACCTTAGTAAGTGGATCGTGACCAGGTCATGCAAGTGGTCCAAGAAGTAGTAGGCTAAGTCATCAACCGCAATACTATCCATTTACCATAAGCCATATCCCGAATAGATTGACCGACAACACTTATTGTTAAGGAACTATCGACTAGATTTTTAACCTATTCTCAGGCAACCCAGGTCAATCAACCATTGAGCACGTAAGATGATTCACTATGCAGTGTGGTGAATTGGCTAATAATAAATATCATAAGTTACAATTATTCGGTCATTCATTAATGGCAGTGGCCTTTACATGATATTCCAACTTATTGCAAAATTCAATTCATACCTGGCAGGAGATTGCGGAAAAATTTCATGCTCAGTTCTTTTCCATGGACAAGGAGATGATCATGGCTGATCTCGCATGTTTTTGATTGTTGCCTGGGGAATATTGTGAGAGTTACATCACTCGATTCAAAAGAGCGAAATGTTAGCGTGTGGTCATCATGACCAAGGATGAATTTGTGCAGCTTGGCACAGGACGGCTTGGAATACAAGCTTTGAAAGAAATTCAATGGAATGGAGTTTGCAGACTTGTATGATCTAACAAGGAAAGTTTTCAGAAGCTCCAGGAAGGAGCCAGGCAAAAGAACTCGACAATCAAAATATATTATCATGACCCTAACTATGAGGTTACAATTGTCGAGGTAGTGGCAAAAAAGTTACTCATTTGTTCAGCGCTAGTCAAGGTGGAAACAACTATACCAACCATGCAAAAGGCTCGGCTCAGAAGGTATATACCTTTGAGATCACCCGAGCCGATGAGATATTTAAGGTACTATTGGCAAGGAAGTTTGTTAAAGTTATCTATAATAACAACATACGTACTGGCGATGAATTGAAAAGGGTTGAATATTGTAAATGGAATGGAGCATGTTTCCATTCCACTAATAAGTGGGTTTTGTTAAGGAACGTCATCCCGGATAACATGGATCGCGGAATGTTGAAATTCCCAAAGAACGGTGAAGAAGTAATGTTGATAGATATTGATTCGTTCCCGTCTAATTTGGGCATCAACATGGCCACGATGAATATACAAAAATTAGATAAAAGAAGGCAAATGGTTGATCTTGGTCCTGGTTATTACCATGGCATACTACAATAACTAAGATTAGGGCGATACTAGTCTTATACTGCGATCGCGGGTTTCATAAAACAATCGAAAGCCACACAACATAGTGGTCGAGACTTGCGACTATGCAGTCGATGTGCCAGAATAACTCAATACGTTGAAACGCCTCTTCGTCTAGCTGTAATGCCCCGACTTTTCAGGACCCGAGTACATGACTGTTTCCCAAAAAACCCGAGTGTTAACCTTTAAAGCGCCAAATTACACGTATAGTTTTTTTTTTTTATCAGAGTTAACAGATAAGCGTAGAATGGACAAATCAACATAATGGAATATTCACATTTATATTAAAAAATTTTGAGCGACTGCCCATAATGACTTATACAAACCAATGTCCCAATATTTATAATTACAAAATGAGATAACATTGCATGTGAAACAAAATACATTATAATAAATCTTGAACTGTAAAATTCATAGCAACTCTTATTAGTACGATCATGCATCCTTGACGACTGCACCCTGCTCCTCGTCAATATGAACATGAATATCAACTAGGCCACCTGCGCCACCTGTATGGTTATATGTTCAATGAATAAGTGGCCAGCTTAGTGTGAATTCCCCTCAAATTACACACCATTGCATTAAGTAAGCATAGTTATAAAAATATGGTAAGGCATGCAAAACAATACATGATACGGTCTTATTAAATGCATGGATGCGTGAATGCATCATCGACCTGGGGATGCACATCCCACTGTCGAAATAAAGGTCGCCCTAGGAGAACTAGTCACCTGGAAAAATACACAAAGGTACGGCCAAGGAGAACCAGCTACCTAGAAAAGACCATAATATATAGATCGCCCAAGGAGACTTTAATCACCTGGAAAAGACCATAATACATAGATCACCAAAGGAGAATTTAATCACCCGAAAAAGACCATAGATCGCCCAAGGAGAATTTAATTACTCGGAAAAGACCATATGCTATGAAAATATATGATTAGCCCAACCATTATTATTCTAATTCCAAACAATCATTTTAAGAAAGCTCAAAGGTCACTATAGGGGGTTTGTCACCCAGCATAGGCCGACAGCTCGGGCATAGGTCCCATACCACCATCCCCGGCTCATGAGGCTACCACCTTAGGATGTTTAATGGAACTGGTCGACTAGTGGCTAATCATATTTCAGTATATGGGGCTTACCATCACATAGTTGCACAAAATCCAACATCGAACCCATATAGGGCAAATATCAAATAAAGCCACACAGGGCAAGTGTCAAAACCATGCGATAAAGAACCATCCTTGATAACATTGGACACAACAACCCTTAGATGGTAGGCCCACATCATTATCCCATCTAAACCATCATTCAAGTGGCCACTAAGTCAATGGTCCATTTCAATCATAATTAGTCGAGTTACATCCTAAGTATGGGTGTACATTTATAAGTGGGGGTTTCCCACTAATGTACCAGTTTAAATTTCCTAAACAATCACAAGTAATCCGTAAGCATGAGAAGTTATGCAGGGTAAATATTAAGTATGTAATCTAACCATTTAATTCCAACAATTGCACATGTGATTATAAGATGAAGATAGTAATTATCAATTGAAATTAAAATAAAAACTATCACTTAAGCTAATGGGAAAATGGAAAGCCTAAGGGGAAGAAATCATCACCTTATGTTTTCATCGCCTACCAGCATTGCTAGGAAGCACGTGTGCCCTTAGAATCAAACCTTACCATGAATTGTGAAATTTGCGCATGAGATCAATGTGCTAGCAGGTGACTATGGTCAGATTTATACAACTTAGGGTTCGGATTGCTTTTAGGGTTTTAATATAGAATTAGGGCCTTATCCTAGGGTTTAGTCATAGGCTTTAGATCCTAGGATTTGAATCCAAGATTAGTATCACTACTATTATTATTACTATTATTAATTTTGTACGATGGATCAAAAAATATTCATAGTAGGAGTACCTATCCATTATTTATGATGGCTCCTAGGTTCTTATTTAAAATATACCGACGTTATTTAATATTCCTATAATGACTAAAAATCTCCTAAATAATGTAAGTAATAATGATTGAATCTTTACTATGATATTAATAAGGGCTAATACTACTAGTTATATTAACAAGTATTTTAGTAATCCCATAAAGAAAATGATAAATACTTCTAAACGCTCATAGTCATGACTATCAATAATAATAGATACTAGGAGTTACCCTGGATTACGAGGTTCTAACGTTAGACCCACTCTTAACACATTATTTAGGGTTAAGGTCTTAACCTCGGGTTTGGGTTACTTGGGTTCTTAGGGTTTAGTTCTAAGGGTTGATCCATAGTATATGTATGGTTTATACACTACGTAATAATGTGGTTAGTTACCTTTAAAGTTAATGATACTACTATTATTTGTGACCATGGTACTAATCAGTATTAATAATAAAATAGTATAACCTATTATTTAAGATAATATTCTTAGGTGATGAACACTATGCTAATATCATTAATGATAGTTTCATTCATAGGGACTAATTCACCAATTAATAGATTGTGGTATTTATTAAACCTTCTAATTAATAACATTAAAATAACATTAATCGTAACAGTTATCGCAATAATAATTAATGGAAAATTTGAAACAACCTAACTTAAGAAGAAAAGTTGACTTACATTAGTCAACTTGGTGGCTTGACTCGACGCAACTGAGTTGTCCCAACTTGACCTCTGCACCTGGACGAGGCCTAAGCAAGACCTGGCCAAGCTGGGCTCGGTCCTAACCCAGTTAACTCAACTCCAGTCGAGTTAACTCGGCCCTTCCTTTACTTCTTCTTCCTCTTTCCTTCTTTCTTCTTTCTCCCCCTTTTTTCTCTTATTGCTGCTGGAAATATCCAGTAGTGGCGCTTCAACCCACTGACTCAAGATAGCCAAAACTCACCAAATCAATCGCTTCTTTGAGTCAACCTGACTCACGCCCAAGCTCTCTCTTCCCTCTCTCCCTCTCTTCTTCTCTCTTATTTCTTCTCCTTTCCTTTTTTTTATCTCTTATTTCTATTTTAGTTGGAAAACCCCAACAATACTCGGACCGAACCAGGGCTAACTCGGATCATGTTTCGACTGAGTCGAGCTGATGCGCACAGCAGCAACAGCAACCCCCCGCTCTAATTTTCTTCTCCTTCCTATCTTTCTCCAGATTCTTTCTTTTTTTCTTTGATTCTTCTATTCTTTCTCATTCTAATTCTTTCCTCCTTGCTGAAGGCCCAGTAATAGAGACAGAATGCCCAAGATCAAGCCGACTCGAACTCCTAGACATGGCAGCGAGTTGCGGTGCTGCATAGAAATGACTCGATCTCATTCTCTTGTTCTCTCTTCTCCTTCTGTTTCGTTTCTTTCTTCTCCTAAAATCACCAATGAAACTTGGAACTTCATAAACTTGAATGACACTAGAACTAGTCCTGACACACCCAAAACTCGACAGATGCGTCGGGGAAGACGACTCAGTCATTAATGGCGTTTCCTTTTACAAAACATCTTTCTTTGAACCGTCTCTTCTGGGCAGTCCAGATGAACCCCATAAAGCTTCTTGATGCATTGAAACAAAGGTTGGAAAGGCTTTGGGTGGTGGTTTCGAAGGAAGTGGATTGTCGGGTTTTCTCTCGCAGCCTCAAAGATGGGAGGGGAGAGCCTTTGAATCAGATATCTAAGGCTTCCTTGTGTTAAAACTATCCTAACCGATGGTTCACATTGATCCAGCAAAGTTCTTTGCAGCGGATGGGTGGCTGAGATCATGCCAGCGCACCCACGACTGCTCTTTCTCATTTTCTTTCTTATATAGAAAGCCTAGCCTGAAGGGCTCAGATTTGCATCTTACAGACGGCTGAGATGGAGGGATCCCACCTCACACGGATCGCCGCACGGAAGGAGGAACCAAAGCTTTCCGTTTATAGAAGGGTGTGTTTGTAGGACTGGTTTGTAGGAAGGATTGTGCGCCCTCACACATATTGAACCGTGTGAATTTTCCTTGGTTTTAGTTAGAGCTACGCTCTGAGTCTGATGGATGGTTTGGATCGTCCAAACTGGCCCTAATGGTAGGCCCCATCTCAATCAGATCACTGGTCGTTTGTCCGTGCTGAGTGCGGGACTGAGAAAGGAGAAAATCTCCTTCTTTTCGGAATGCTCGGTCAAACCCAGTTTGACCGGGTTTCTTAGTCCAGTGCACCGTGTGTGCACGTGCACCCTATGCACATTCGACTGGAATGGGGGTCCACCATGATGTCTTCATGAAATTAACTCCGTTCATTAGTTTTAGAGGTTGTAAATCAGGATCACAAACCAAAAATAGGCTGATCCAAGATTCAAGTGGGCCCCACAGATGGATTTGGGTGCTGATTATGAATTTCCAACTGATTTGTTGGTCGGATCAGTCCGAATTTGAATATAAGTGGTTAAAAGGGTTCAAGGGTCCATTTAAGGCTTTCATCATGCATTATTAACTAATACTAATGTTAATATGGATTTACTTATAATTAAAATAATTAAAAACTCATACCTATATATAAATATAATTTCTAATATTAACATGCTACTATTTACATGTTATTAATCAATAATTATTAATATATAATTCCCAATATACAATATCATATTACACATGTATGGATTGAAAATTGTACAATATCTCTTTTGAAATCTCATTGTTAAATAATCTACCATCTTATTAAAATATCTCATAATTTTTGTATAAAATATTTAATACTATGTTGATATTTATAATTCAATTATACATCATAAAATTACTATTCAATATTATCATGATTACTATTATTTTTATTATCTTCTTTTTAAGGCCAAACCTTATTTTATTTTATTTTATTTTATTTCCCGTCAGTGGCATCTGTTAAGTCTGTAAGTTCTTACTAGGCCTTGGTCCTAAATTCAAGGTGAATTACATGTATTAGTGGACCACACAGAATAATTTCTATTATAGTCTCTTAATGCTAAGTTATAGATTTTCCAAAAATAAAGATTAAATTGATTTTAATTTGCTCCATGGGCGGATAACTTCTAACTTGACTTAGAGTGGGTTTAGGGATCACGAGCTAGTATAGGTGCATTTGAATAGTAGTCTTCTCATGATTCTTAAGCCATTAAACTCGTAGGTTGTAGTGCACCTCTCCATCTAACCATTTGTTTAAGTAATCTTAAGCAAATGCACATCTTTGTGTTGTACATCGACTGCAACGCTTGCTCTATAATTCAATGGTCGGTTTACCTCGAAATCAGTATCAATGGTCCTAGGATCTTAATGGGTGTTTAAGTGTGATACAAGGATTGAATATGGACTAGGATAGCCTATTTGCATTTAAGAATGACGGGCCTTACAAAGGTAACCTTGGTGGTTGGTTAGATCTGTGTACCAAAGGAATTAAAATCCTAAGAATAGGTCTTTCTCATGATGTGACAGTCCATCTTGAAGGATAACAGATGGATAGCTTGATATATGGACGGGAACCATTTAGAATGGTTGAGGAGCTAACGGCAACAACTAGAGCATTAGAAGTGTATTCACCCGCTTTTAAATAGACATGTGCAACTCTAATGACCGATAAGAATGCCAAGTGTTTCAGGATAGTTTTTAAGAAGTAGGACAACTTAAAAACACTTTAGGGAAATGTCTGCGTTCAGAGATCATTTTTAGATCATTGCCACTTGTGTTTGATTGCAACATGGTACTTACTCTCCCATCTGGTTTTTCAGTCCAAGCCATCTCAGCCCAGTAAGATGGTAGGTGACATAGAGGAACTCGATCCTCCCGTGGTAATATAAGATGCTTCTTTTCCCCAGAAGATGCAGTTGAGGGAGCACCGAGAGTGAGTGAGAAACCATAGGTAAATACTATTACCGTGGAGTTAGGGATGTCATCCAAAAGAGTGGTCATAAAAAGGCCACTTATGATATGACTCAGCATCTTAAGTCATTGTACATAGCCGCTGTCACGCCCCAAACTCGGAAACCGGGCTCACAGAATTCCCGATCACCGAATGTGGTGCCAACAGCCTCCGTAGTACTCCATTCTCAACTCCCAGTGCTCATACGCCAGATTCCGATCCTGGGATCCTATAATGAGGATTTTTCAACATACATTTATCTCGTAAGAAGCATAACCACAAGTTTACCTGAATCACAAAGGCAACATTATCATCACATATTTACTAATATAAACAGTTGAATACAATGCTGAAAGAGAAATACATATATCGAAAATCAAAGCTCCAGAAGATAGCTGCAACTCCAACCTCAATGCTACTATGACCTAACACCACCCGCACACATCTATTATGCATAAGCTTATAGAAAGCTTAGAGGGTGGTGTAAGTGTATGCGCAAGGTAAGTGCCAAGTACGCAATATCAGAGCAATGTAAAAACTGACAAGATTATAAGTCATTTAATATCAGAGTATGCAATACAGATCAGCTATGCAATGCGGAGTCATAATGAGCTAAATATCAGATATCGAGGATACAATACAATATGCGGTGCGAAAGAAATGACCAAACCGCAGTATGAAGTTGGGATGATAGTATGAAGTATCGCAAGTTATGGGATCCATCACAAGAGAGTTCTATCCAAACCAGTCCCATACCTAAATTTGGATAGCTAGACTCAATGTGGTAAACTCTTGATCTCAGGTAGTCGTGCGCCCAACCAAAATCGTGGCCATTATAAAGTTACACATCAAATTAGTTGCGCACCACTAGCCCGAGTGGATAGTGAATGAATGAATGAATGAGAAAAATGCTAAGTATGCAACTCCTACTCAATAAGTCCACATATAAGTACCATACTTCTCTGGGATCATCACTAAGGTCTAGTGCACTCTATACCACTTGCCGCCCCATCAAGTGCACAACTGGGTAAATAGAAGAGACCTCACTATTCGCCTACCAATATCGGCCCGACTCGTCGATAGCAGACCCATTTATGAGCTGGTCAGACTTATCCTAACATTACCTACTCCCTCGGGTGGGTAAGGTCACACCCCCTTCCAATTGACCATGATACAGTGGGAGATGTAGTATACCAGTATACGACCCTCATGCACTCATGTATTTCCACTCGGTCTAGACGTTGGAGCATCCTTTGGTACCAAGAGGGTTTAATGACTTTCACCCAGGGACATTTATGACACCCCATGTAGAAAAAGATTTCCCGTTCCCATCTGGCCATCCACGATATGCCTGTGGAGGGTATGACCCTGATGTCGCTAGGGCGTACGGTGGTCATATCACAAAATGTGTGATGCATGAGTCATACCATCCATTCATGCATCAAACCTGCGCGTACCGCACGCTCATGTGAGGCAACTCCGTCTCTCAGGGAGTCCCATAAACAATCAGCCTAATGGCACATGCTATGCTCAATCACTCCTCATAACAAGCATGTGGATGATGCGTATGGGCATGTATTATGATGTAATACTATACATGTTCTCAGTGTGTCCTACTAGACTAAGTATACTTAACATGATTATCAAATAAGGTAGACAATAATAAACCACGCTCGACTTTCACAGATATGTCACATACCAAGTGTAAGGCCCCAAACTTTTTGATGCTTGGGCATCGAAAGTCCTCGAGTGTTACCATAAGATTCAACGTGACATATACATGTGTACGATACTAATCCAACTATTCTAGCTTTACATCATTTCCCTGACACTAACTTAACTATTGAGGATGATCTTCATTCATAAATCAAGCCATTTGACCGTTGAATTTCAAGACAAGCTCATCCATCACGTGATTTGACGTAAGTACTTTCCCTTAGATGACGAGACGAATAATTCCCTATCCATAATGATTTAGATATACGTTCTTTTGTAAGAATTTCTTAGAAACGTGTTTATAACTATGTGGAGTCATTAGATTTCCCAAAACTTATAGATCGACAGTAATTACGAAATTGCCACTAACCTAGACCCCTGAACACTAGATCACATGGTTCCCATGTTCCGTTTCATGTGAAATTTTATATCATGCCTAATTATCACAAATTAACTGTACACGTCAAATTTCAGCCCTTAGATCATAGTAAATCAACTACTTGACCTCTACATCCATTCGTACACTTATCAGATCAAGATTCTGATCCGTCCATCTTGTTCACACCATATGAATACATTTAACCCACCATTAGAATTAGAATCTGAGAAACTTTCACGTGTAAGAAAGTCACTCGACTCTAACTTTATTTAAGTCCTACCCCTAATTACTCCAGAAGCACACTTTATGACCATTCGTATACAAAATTGACCGTACATCCACCTACACGCATGGTCAGAGTGCTAATCACCAAGTCCCCCTATTTTTAGCTAGTCATCTGACCATCCATCATGTTTGGATCCACCAAACTGGCCACATGAATATCACAGTGAACCAACAATCATAAAGATCTTAGGACATAGGTCGAAACTATCTGATAACTCGTCGATCAAAGGTGTACAAATATTGTTTCTAATTTCGGAGAGTGTTAGCCAATAAAAGAGCATCTCGGCCATCCTTGACAGTTCGAGCCCCAAATTTAATCGGTTGAGAGATCTTAAGAAATGAGGATGAGTGGTAAAGTTTCACTTCTTTTGGATGGCACAGTAGGGAGGAACGGATAACAGAAGATACATCAAGGGGAAGGGCAAATTTGTAAATACCAAGTGCATGGCAACCACTTACTAAGGAACACCCCATGTATCAAAGGATTGTGTGGCCCACCTGGAAATCGGATCTGACTCAAACTTGGGGCTGTGGGTCACAACGACATGTATAAAGTGGTGAATGGCATGGATTCTACGAAAGATCATCACAAGTGGACCCACCAAATTAAACAAGATTGGCATCTTTCCGCACAAGCTAGCTGTGACTAAACCGAACGGAATGACGGGTTTCACCCCACTTCCTTACCCCGCGTGTGGGTCAGCTGATCAATGGATTCCCACCATATTTTGGCCCCTGGCCTAAGACAACCCTACAAAACTAATGAACGGATTAGATTGTTCACTTCCCAAGTATAGGGTTGTGATGTAGTAATAACTCGGTAAGACCGAGGTCGAATCCACAGGGACTGAAACCTGTACGTTATCTGAAACTAACTAGGACTAGAACTAGAATGAGATGAAATCTAAATTGAGTGTAATTTGAAGAATAATGATGAAATATTAATCTAAACTGAGAAGAAAACTCAGAGAAGGGAAACTAGGGATTCAGAGGATCCACTTGTAGAGATCAGGAAGATCTTATGCCTGCTTGAAGAATCATGGAATTTAAACTGAACTTATTTGATATAGTGTTTAAAAAGATGAAAGGTGTATGAATTAGAATGGATTCCATCACCAAACCATGCCCAGGAGACAAAGTAAACAACATGATTAAACTAATTACCAACCAATCAACATGCCATGAAAGTCAGGAAGGGTTACCGTCATCCAACCATGCCCAGGAGACGATGGTGAACAATAGGGCGTCCTGACGTCATAAATATCAAAAGGAAAAAGAAATACTTAAAGCCATTGCAGACCCATTGTAATTTCAGTCACAACAGACCATTAAAGACTAAAATATTCCCTTAATGAAACAAAAATCAAATTCAGTTCATGAATTAAAATCAAATCAAAGGCAGGGAATAAAATCCCCCATCTCACTACAAGCTTCACCTCTTAGCCCTAGCTAAGAGGTTTAGCCTAGAATAGATAGGCTATACATCTTAAAAAGAAAAAAAATAAATAAGGAAAACTTATTAAAAATAAATAAAATAAAAAAACACTGACTGTTACTTTCTCTCTGCTTCACGTCAAAGCCAAAGCCAGAATCAGATGCCTGCTTCCCTTTCTTCTCTTTCTCTTTATAACTGCCAAAAGTGGGAGTTTTCGAACTCCATGCATGCAGAGGTTTTACGCAACAGCAGGAGAACTCCATACTCGCGCTGGACTCCTGATGGACGACCATGATTATAAGTACGGAAGAATCCATTCCGTTCATTGAATTTCCCTTGAAATTTCAGGGTAGACAACCGGTTTTGGCTGTCTGTTAATGCAGCTTAGGGAAGAATTCGTTCTGCCGTCCATCCTTCTTTTGATCATGATCACCACATGCTCGCACGCAGGGAGAGAAGAAGACACCTAGGATTGAACTATAGGCCCCTTAAGCTCCTAATGGATGGCCCCGATTAGGCCAATGGGCCCTGATGATGGCCTGCTGAGATTGACCGCAGACTCTGCTGCGGAACAGAGCCCACGGAGCGACGCTGTGATGGTGGTGGGCCCTAATTCCCTATCATTTTGAGAAATCCACTCCATTCATTCTATTCGTGGCAAAAAACCACTGAGAAATGTGTATTTTTCTTAAGTTTAATGCGGCCCACCATCTCAAACATTTCCACCGTCTGTCTTGCCTTTGAACGGACAAAAGGAAGATCTCCATTATCTTTCGAGATTTCGCCACCTAGGCGATGGTTGCACCCCTCCTATGGACTTAATGGACGGTTCCGATCATTGATCTGAGCCATCAGTGGGACCCACTAATAAGACCAGCGTCCGGTTTTCACGGACGCTACAAAGCAGATCTCATCACTTGTGCTGACGAAGCTGGTGGCTCCACTTCGATGTATTTTGAAGAAATCCAAGCCTTCCATTGGATCTACGTCGAAAAACCGTCTGGGAAAGAATATCTTTGGAGAAAAATCGGCGCGGCCCACTTGATCTTTAGTTCCGCTGTCCGTAGATGTTGTGGACACTGTCTCCACATGTACCGTACATGAATCTGGGAGACCACCGTGTGTACGGTCGGTTTTTCCTTCCGAATGCATTGGATGGCTTGGATCAGCCGTTAGGATGATGAAGGTGGGCCATGTAACCTCCCAGCGGAGGCCCTACGTAAATGCTGAAGAAGGAGACTTCCTTCTTTCGTAGGCGTCGGTCAAGAGTCGGTTTGACCGACTCTCTGCTGCCGTGCACATCGAGTGAAATAGTGCACTATGCACACTCGATCATAAATGGGGTCCATTATGATGTTCTTGAGTAATCTAATCCGATCATCTGTTGTGTCTTGGAATATGATCAGTTGAGACCAAATTTGAGGCAAATCCAGATGCCATGTGGACCCCACATAATGAATTATGGGGCTGATCTGACCATTGGGCCACTTCTTCAAGGATCCAGTGACTGAAATTTAATATGTACAGTTAATTTAGTGTCTTCAGCTCATGTATGAAGTCTTGAGTCAATCAGATGGCGGCAACCATGTGATCTCGCATTCTGGACTAGTTTTGGGCCATTTTTAACGTGAACGGCTTGATTTTCTCGGATCCCTGGTATGTGAATTCATCGATCTTGATCCCTTGGAGTCCGTCCCCTACTTTGGTGAATTCTGAGCACTAAATCTCAGCTTTAAGCACTCATTTTCAGTCTCAGCTCGTCATCACATCCTGCATTACAAACACGATTAAATCGGACCATTAAATAATATTATGTTCGTAAATCCAAGCAGTAACTAGGGTTTGATATGCAATATTTGACCCTCAACATAGATCTTTGGGAATGCCATCAAAGTGGACCCCACTTAGCTTCTCATATGTGTCACATCCACAAGAGGAAACCTTATCCAAAGTGAATCACGCTCAAACAAGGAAATCATGTTTTTCTCTACCCAAGATCACTCTAACCGGCGTGAAATCCTCCCCACCTATTTTCAAATACCTAATGTAGACTTTTTTCAAAAATAAACAATTTCCCCACGTCGGCCGATCATGTGGCCCACTTGAAACATAGAATGGCTTTATATTTAATCTCATGGGCTAACTTGACATGAGGAAGCTAATGAACGGAGCGGATTTCCCACCAAACATCATATTGGACTCCACCATCTCCTATTCATTCATGAAAACCAAGGAGCTTATGATGCAAGTCACGCAAGTTCACGTCTCTTGTACGTAACTTACGTCTTTGTTCAAGGTAAACACAACATCACGTTGACTGGTGGTGTGGCCCACCCAAAACTCGGATCCATCTCAGATTTTAGCCATTGGCCTAACTTCACCCTACAAAAACGATGGAGGGAATAGATTCCCCAAGAACTCACTACAAGTGTGCCCCACCTGACCCGTTGGATGAACCCGATGATACCTTCCTTGAAATCTCTGAAACCTCGGTCGAAAATAAAGGACTGTTAACGGAAGGTTTCCTCATGCCTACAAATTACCTCCCATCCCACCAGTATTACCCACGACAGAAAGAAAAGAAGAAACATGGGAGAAAGAGAAGGTTGGAGGATTTAGGTAAAACCCCAGTTTTAAACTCCAATTCACACCATTATTAGAATTTAGCCGTTCTCCCATTAGTTCGATATTTTAGTTCATCTCACGCAGTTTCCTATTTTAAAAATTCTATTCCAGTTCCAGTGCGGATCTCTTGAAACCGGTTGTATTTCGGTCACATCAAAAGGTTTGGCTCTCACTTCCTGATTTTGACATGTAAACATCGATCTTTTCATCCATGGCCATAAAACCCCTCTCTTATTAGTATTATTGCCAAATGAATCCTAATCTTCATAGATCCAGGATAGATCCACATGGGGAGCATGGCATGATAGATCATGATAGATCCACATGGGGAGCATGGCATGGTAGACCCAGGATCAAATCCATCCATTAGAATGGCGTGATTTTATTAATGCCTTCACCCAAAAAATCAGGTTGATCCACTGGTCAAATGGGCCACAATTATCTGAGGGGCCCACGTGATCTCTGGTTTGATCACTATACATATATTCCATCTGGAGTGTGGTTAATATTACCTGGATCTTACTTGTATCAATGTTCAACCCGACTAGGTAATCTAAACCTTAGGTTGAGACCTTAACCCTAAATAATGTGTAAGCTTGAACGTAATTGTATAAATTTACAACTCATGATAGGGTTTTATTTTAAGGAAACACGCACTCCCTAGCAAAATTGGTAGACGATTCAAAGTATAAGGTGATGATTTTTCCCCTTAAGCTTTCCATTTCCGAATTGGTTTAAGTTATAGTCTTTATCAAATGTTAAAATTGTTAATTCATATTATGTGATCTCTTACATGATTTATATATGATTTACGACTGATAATTGTGAAACATGATTGCATGTGATAGTTGCTACATGATAGCTCTCATTTTAATTTATAGTTCACATCATGACCTGTTGTGATTATTATGCTTAACATATGCCTGTCATGCTATAGCGGTATATTTTCATATGAATTGTTGCAAGTCATTGTGGACCTACATTCACTACACATATTAGTGGGTAAGCCCTCTGGTGTATGTGAACCCATACTTAGGATGTAACATGATGGAGTGTGGAATGTAATGAACCCTTAATTGGAGGTTATGTAGGACATGAGATTCCCTACTTAATTAATTTGATTGACCACTGATCGATGGGTTTTCATTAAGCATCCTAAGGTGGGAGAAATCTCATGAGCCGGGGATGGTGGTAATGGGACACTATGCCCGAGCTATCAGCCTACGCTGGTCTTTGAGCCCCCGTAGTGACCATTGAGTTACTTAAATTGGCTGATTGTAATTGGAATAATAACGGTTTAGCTAATCATGCATCCATAGCATATTGGCGATGACAGATGGCTAACTCTGAATGTTGTAGCATGTTCCCTTAGGAGCATTAAGGTATTATTTTGCTAGCTCCCAGACCACTGACTATTGACCTATTTATCCGACTGGAAGAACATTTCTAGGTCGATGATTGCATGGGCAATGAGCCCAAGTCCGACTGGATACATCCCCAGGTTGATGATTGCATGGGTAACAAGCCCAAGTCCGACTGGATGAACATCCCTAGGTCGATGTGCATTCATGCATCCATTCATTTAAATAAGACTGCATTTTAGTTATTTTGAATGCTTGTTATTTTTAACTATGCTTAGATAAGGCAGCGGTGTGTAATCTTGAGGGGAATTCACATTGAGTTGGCCACTCACCCATCAAATATATAACCGTACAGGCAGCACAGGTGGCTTAAAGTGTTATGCAGGTTCAGATTGATGAGGAGCCGTTATGACGGTCAAGGATGCATAGTTGTACCTACTAAGGAAGCTGTGCGATCTTACGGCTTTCGTTATATGCTTTTATATATTTCTCATGTATGTAAATCTTGTAATGTTAACGTGGAGACATTGGTTTGTATAAGTCATTATGGGCAAACTCTTGTATACTCTAAATATAAATGAAAATTTTCCTGTATGCTGACTTGTTCATTCTACGCTTATCTGCTAACTCTGATAAAAGAAAAAGATTATATATGGAATTTGACTCTTTTTAAGTTAACACTTGGGTTCTTGGGAAACGGGTCATATACTCGGGTCCCGAAAATATGGCGTGTTACACCAAAATTATGAACTAAATGACATGCTTCTTCTATAACTATAAGAATCCATGTGGCATGTCCCACTTTAGCCTTTTAAGGTACCGATATATCATATATTCTAAGACGGGGTCCACTGGAAGGATGACGGATCTTGCCCATACATCGAGATAGGTCTACATAGAGGACATACTAAATCTGGTACCACATATTCTTTCATATACGACACAAAATAATGGTGTACTAGCGTCAAGGGTAGGCCCCACACTTGTCCCAAAGAAGTAAATGGATGGCGTGATGATATATACATGACACTGAGGTCCTAACAACTGGATACAAGGATAAGATATGTCTCATGGGGCGAGTCAAGTGGGTATACAATAAGTGGGCTTCCTTACTTCCTTTATCTTAACAACTGGGCTTTCCTATGAGGGCCTGATACGAAAATAAGGTGGCCCTTGGTAGGATCCGCACATCTAGGACTACGTAACCCTACAAACGGTCCTGCTCATCATCTAAGTGGGCCTTGGGTTTGGGTCACTAAGCTTAGACAAACACATGCATCTAGGTGGGCCACATTTCCTATGGAAGGCTCAGTACGAACACAAGATGGGTTCTAAGGCTTGGGTGGTCCTACAGGGTATGGTAGAAAGCATCATTATCAAATGGGGGTTCAGCGGATTGGGATAGCTTAATCAAGAGAAAGATGGGTAATATAATCATCAATGGGTGCCCAACGGTTTGGGTTAGCCCATTAAGGGGCGATGAGGATGGGCCTAACAACGGGCCCTAGGGAGAGTTATAATGTGGACATTTAACCATCATTGTTCTTACAATGTGGACATTAAACCATCATTGCTCCCAAGGCATGACCCATTTAATAGCAGCTAGGAACATGGATGGATATCATAAACATCATTACATACATCCTGGTGGAATCACACATCACAATGGGCCTCATATACATCACCTTGGGCCTCACACAAGGGCTTTATATACATCGCATTGGGCCTCACTCATGGGCCTCATATAGATCACATTGGGCCTCATACTTGGACCTCAAATACATTACAGTGGGCCGCATCACATGGGCGTAATACAGATCACAATGAGCTGCATCACATGGGCCACATATACATAACGGGCCACATCCCATGGGCTGCATCACATGGGCCAAATCACATGGGTCATTAGAGTTGCACATGTCTATTTAAAAGTGGGTGAAGACACTTCTAATGCTCTAGTTGTTGCCATTAGCTTCTCAATCATTAGATCATCCCCTGAGAACTACTCATCGTTGTGATAGTCGAACTTGTCTCAAGATTATCAATGTTGCCCGATTATGTTGTATTGTTAGGCTAGGTACTATCTTCCATGACCTACTCGTCCATGACAGGCCTCAAAATTACTTCAATCATGTTTACGGTAAATTATTCCTCTATTTGAGGGATTCTCCAGAATGGTCGTGGTTGCACGGCTCCTGACTGAGATGCATTCTCTCTCTTTACCAATTCTCTCTTTTTTTTTAGCTACTTGACGCCACTTCCAATGATGTTTTTGCGTTTGAGTCATTGCTTTAGGGGTGGTAGGGAATTTGGGATGCATGACCCTTTTTCATGCTTCTTTCTGAGTTAGTGGTGGCTTAACCATCTTTGACTAGAGTCCTCTACTGAGGCTCGTGGTCACGGCGAGAGACGCTTTCTGTGGCTGATAGGGCTCTCTCCTATTAGTCCCCTTTGAAATTGCATGTCTGACTTGCCTTGCTGGACGAGGAGGCATTTCAGCGTATTGAGTCATTCTGACACATCAACTGCATAGTCGCAAGGCTCGACCACTATGTTGTGTGGCTCTCTATTGTTCTATGAAACCCGCGATCGCTGTATGGTGTGGTCCAGATGATCACATGGGCCACATATACATCATAATGGGCCACATCCCATGGGCTGCATCACATGGACCGCATCAATTGGGCCACATATACATCACAATGGGCCACATCCCATGGGCCTCATGTACATCATAATGGGCCGCATCACATGGACCACATCACATGTGCCACATATACTTCATAATGTTCCACATCCCATGGGCCTCATTTACATTACAATGGGCCGCATCACATGGGCCACATCACACATGTGCCACATATATATCATAATGGGCCACATCCCATGGGCCTCATGTACATCACAATGGGTCTCATACACGGGCCGCGAATATGTCACAATGGGCCACATCCATGGGCCTCAAATACATCGCATTAGGCCTCATATACGGGCCTCGAATGCATTTCATTAGGCCTCAAACATGGCCGCATATACATCAAGTGGGACCCACCATCCTAACTGGACTATCTGCACCATTCATCTATTTTTAAAGATCATTTTAGAGCATTACCCAAAAAATGAATCATATCGAAAGATCATCTGGACTATACCACAAATAACAGCGGAGATGGTGATCGAAAGATCATCTGAACCACACCATAAATAGCAATGAAGATAATGATTTCCACTATTAAATAGTTCACAGGGCCACCATAACGTTTATTTCCATCCAATCTATTCATAAGGTCACAAAGACTTGAATTAAGACGAAAATAAATTTCATATTGATCTAGAACTTCTGTGACCCCAAACAATTTCAATGGTGGACGTTTAATCCTCCACTGTGGTCCACCTGATAGATGGATCTGTCTTATTTTTTGTCTCAAGCTTGCAAGGTGGATGGACGGTCTGGATTTAATGCATACCTCATGATCAGGACGCACAACTAATGACATCCAAACAGATGGACAGTTAAGATGATACGTATACTTCATGTGGGATCCTTAGAGCTTATTGACATCATTACAACAGCTATAGCTATTGAGAGGGCTGCTGGCCAACCATCCAGATGATGGACGGTTGGGATGTCACATACCTCAGGATCGGACCCATAGAACTTGCTGTCATCAATACAACAACTATGTAGATGGTGGGGTCCACATAAATGGATGGTTTGGATATGCCCATACATTATACGGGACCTACAGACTTGCTGATGTCATTACAGCAGCTGTGCTGCTAGTGGGGCCACAAATGGACGGTCTGATATAGCACATACCTCATGATGGAGGCCCACAAAACTTGCTAACGTCATACAACAACTACGTAGCTGGTGAGAGGTACTCCAGCCAATCCACTCCCACCGTCCAGAGATTGGATGGTGAGGATGGCATATTCATCAAGGTGGGTCCACATTACCATGGCCCACCCGCTGGATCAAACTGATATTAGTGTTGTTCCTGTGTCCAAACAGTCAGTAGTCTGGATGTTGCTGATCTGCATCGCTGCAGCAGATGGGCGGTTGGATAAAACACGTACATCATAGGTGGATCTCACGTGTGGCCCACCAGTTATATATAATATATTATATTATTTTATTTTTTACTGCTAACGCCCAGGCCTCAACGTCCAGGCCTATTGGACAGCAGCCTGTTCATTGGGCCTGACTGGTCCTTAGGCCCACGGCTGGGGTGACCCCACCATATAAACGGTGTAGATAAAGCCCATACATCATAGTGAGGTCCACGCATGTGAATACAAGGTTGGAGATCCAATTGATTTGGGTTTTTCCCTTCATTAAGTCCAGGATCGCTGGACGTCCAGTAACATGGACAACAAGGGCGTCCTTGCTGCTGGACGGTCCGTGTTCCTCTCACACATCATCAGGTGGGCCACAAAATATGGGAGAGAGAGAGAGAGAGAAACGTGCTATGAGCCCTCCCTAGAAATACAATACACACATCATCTTGGGTCTTAAATCTTATGGGCCCACAAATATGAAATCAAGGTGAGGATACCAACCCCACCACAAGATCGAGGGTCTAGATGACCTCTACATGTAGGCTACCAAGTAAACATCATGGTGGCATCCATGGAGAATGGCCCCACCGTGGGATAAACATATGAATCATGATGGGCCATTGGCCATATCTTGGGTCCAAATGGGGTCTCTACCATTAACTGGTAGGCCTCACTTGTCCCACACATAAAAATCAAGATCTAATCCTAAGGTCACCTACCATTTTCACTCCTTCTTGGTTCCTTGGAAATCTAAGCTCCTTGGCTTCTTCTTTGATGGTGGGAGATGAGAATTGATTGAGGGTTTTGGGGTAGGAAGTGGGCCTCACACTTGGGGTTCTTGCTCTCCTTAGATCTTGAACATTTTTCTCTCTTGGGTTGCTTGGAAAATGGTGGAAAAATGAGAGAGAGAAGAGATGTAAGGAGAGAGGGATGGGTGTGATGGGTGTGAGTGATGGGTGTACTTGACTTAAGAGGTATGGGTTGTGTTGACTTTAGGGAAGAGAGAGGTATGGGGAGTGATGGGTTGTACTTGACTTATGATTGATTGATTGATGTGATGGGTTGTAGAGATTCTCTCGGGATTTGCAACGCACGACGTTTCTTCAGAATATACGTTGGCCTACAACTCCTGGCCTGGGTATCGCATCTGTGCGCAAAACGCGGTGACGACGCGTCGCTTGGGTACAAGTTTCGAGTTGAGCTGACTTAAATCTACGGGATAAGACTTAGGGTCACGCGCAAATGCCGACTATAGGTCGTGGGTTGCTGGAATTCGATGGGGAGGATTGCAGGAGTCTAAGGAACAGTACAGACTAGGATACGGGCCTTACAGTCACCCACCTTGAGGGCAGCCCAGTCACTAGAATATTAGTTGATAATGGGGTTGCCATTAATCTTTTTCCAACAAGAATGATGCCAAATTTGAGAAAGATGATGGTTGATCTGATCTCATCTGAGGTTACGGTTAGTAACTTTGTTGGGCATGTCACGAATACACATGGTACATTACCGGTTGACTTGACCATAAGTACTAAAAGAGTGTTAGCTCCTTTCTTTATGGTCGACACTTTATCCAACTACAATGCTTTGTGTGTGAGAAATTATATCCACTCATTTACATGCATCTCATCATCCTTGCATCAGTTTATAATATTTTGGAATCAGGATGAAGTTGAATTGGTATTTGCTGATAACAAGCCATTCTTGGCCACATCAAATGCAAATGAGGCTTATTTTTATGGCAATGAAGTATGATCGATTCCCTTTACCAGAAGGAATAAGCATGGACGTCCGACTGGGATATTTGTAAAAAAGAATCTTGACAATATTATGTGAGACATTACTATTGTAATTTATCCAGTTAATAACCTGTCGAGGGACATTGTACCTTTTCGACTGGTTCCACACTGCACCATTAAAGAAATCCATGACTAGTACACCGATAAATGAGAAGCGAACGGCCGACTTCACGACTAGAATAAAGAGGCTCGATGAGAGCTTAAAAGAGGTTGACAATGGTTGCTTTGTAAATTTGGCCAATAAAGTCAGTTTGGTTGATGAAGTAGATGAAAATGAAACAAACGTGAACTTAAAAGAAGCCCTTGATAAGTTGGAAGATTCTTATACTCAGATTCAGGATCCCTTAGTTGAGGTAAACCTAAGAACCAAAGAGAACCACAAACCAACTTTTATCAGTGGATTGCTGAAGCCACAAAATAAAGCTGAACTCACTAGTTTGCTCAAAGAGTTTGCTGATTGCTTTTATGAGATTACCATGAGATGTCGGGACTATATCCAAGCCTAGTTGAGCATAAGTTGCTAATAAAGGAAGGTTATCGACTGTACAAGTAGCTACCTAAGTGAATGATAACATAAGTCACTTAGAAAATTAAGGAAGAAATCGAACGGTTGCTAAATGCCAGTTTCATCAGGCCTATTAAGTATGCCGAATGGATCTCGAATGTGGTCATAGCCATAAAAAAGAACGGTAAACTGCAAGTATCTATTGATTTTAGAAATTTAAATTTGGCCACACCAAGGATGAATATCCAATGTCTGTGGCCAATCGATTGATCAATCAAGCAGCCAGACACCATATGGTTTCCTTCATGGATGACCATTCCAGGTAAAACTAGATATACATTCACTTGGCGATGTGCCAAAAATAACATTTAGGTGCCCTAGGCTTTTAGGAACCTATTGCTGGATAGTTATATTGTTTGGGCTCAAGAATGTAAGGGCTATGGATCAATGGGTAATGATGTTATCTTCCATGATATGGTCGGCCAATTCATAGAAGTTTATGTCGATGATATAGTGGTTAAGTTAGCTAATGTAGGGAATCATTTGGCTCATTTACCCAAGTCATTTGAGCGAATGAGGCTTCACAAGTTAAAAATGAATCCCCTTAACTGCTCCTTTGGGGTGTCAACCTGTAATTTTTTGGGATTCCTTGTACACCAATTAGGGATCGAAGTGGACTGGAATAAGGCTTGGGCAATCATAAATGCTCACACGCTAAGGAAAAAATCAAAATTGCAATGCTTCCTTGGATAAGTCAATTTCATGTGAAGATTTATTTCCAAATTTGTAGAAAAAACTAACGCCTTCTCGATGAAACTGAAGCAGGGAGTCGAGTTTAAATGGGAGGCAAAACATCAGCTAGCTTTCGAAAAGATTAAAGAGTATTTGTAACATCCCAAAAATCGGGGGTCGAGTAGTAACTCAACTCCCAAGTTCCAGAACATCACTTATGCAACATAATGAATAATGATTGAATGTTGACTGTATTCGTGCATTGAACATGAGTGAGATTAAGCCAAAACAACATATCATACTCCAGAGACAGTTAAATTGCAAGCGGAAGACTGTGATAGACATAAAATATAAAAACTGTGGTGAGTCTCCAGAGTGTGATAATGTTACCAGGTTAAATAATTACAAGTATAATTCTAAAATTTACCAAATGTGAGGAAGTGTAATGTCTTCTATCCCGAGTACCATAGCCCCGTCAATACATTACCAGGTCTTCATAGACCTGTCAGAGTGTTATATGTAGGAGAACTCCTCCTCAACATCATAGTAGTAGTCCGGCTCTACTTCATAAGCATCGCCATCACCTAAAACTCAACAAATCTGGTTGGTGTTGCAAACACCATCCCGTAACGTGGGAGTGAGTGATCAACTCAGTGGAACAATAAGGTATAGGTTAACATGTTATCAACTCAGTCAAGCAGTAATGATAAAGTAGTACAATCAAATAATTCTAAATACTTTTATTAATGCAAGTATGAAATGACATGATGAATGCCCTTGCCAAACCACCCTCATGCGACACCATCTTACGTTCGCGGATGCGTACCTCCCTCAGTGCTCCACATCTACCAGGCACATATGGTACGATGATGAGCATGATTACCGAGTATTATTAGTCCATTTCAAATAGCAGTATTGGGAAACTAAGGTACCTCCCTTGTATCATTCCCAAACATGATCCATTCTAGGGTCTTCAATCCTAGTTAATCTCATACGATATTATGGTTCGAGAGGCATCGCGAAGGCATCGCAAAGGGCTTATTACCCGTCAACACGGATACAGATCTCACCGTATGTGGCTCAATTACTGGCCGTCAGCTCGAGTACAGGTCTCACCTTACTCGGCTCAATCACTGCCGTCAGCTCGAATACAGGTCTCACCGTACTCGGCTCAACTCATGCTCTAGCTGCTGCGAAGGGCTCGTCGCCAATCATAGATGTTAGAGTATACTTGAAGACACTACGGAGGGCTCGTCGCCCATCAGCACGAATACAGGTCTCACCGTACTCGGCTCTCGCCGTAGGTGTCGACAGCTCGAATACAGTGTCCCATACCACCGTATTCGGCTCACGAGTCTGGTTACTCAATGGTCACTACGGGGAGGCACGTGGCCCCAGCATAGGCCGACAGCTCAACCACGGTGTCCCATACCACCATGTCCGGCTCATGAGTCTTAGCGGATTGAGGTACCATGGTTAAAGGGATTTTCACTGGTAAGTTTAGTACCCTAGGTTCAAGCAGTAGCAACCAAACATGGTGAACGCACATTAGACATATCAGGTTACTTGACGAGCCTGACTAGCTCAAGCGCACAATCAATTGAACGACATGAAGTGCATAAGCACTTCGCGTGGCCTAACCACTGTCGCCAACTGACGTACGACTCGGGTTTGTCAAACGCATCCTACGTGGCAGAATGGATCTCAACCACGATCTCAAGTCTGGAACCGATTGTCTGGACTATAAACATAGTCCCAAACTCAATCAATCCTTATTCATAGCATGCGGAGTAAAGCATAATAAACAAAGTAATTAAAGCATGTTAATAAGTATGTCATAAAGCATGTTATAAAGCATGTTATAAAGCACTACATAAATAGGAATACAAACACATATATTGCACAAATAAGCGGTTTAAGTAAATAACCTCATGGAGGAAATCATACATGTCTCTAAGGTAGTTAAGAATCCCATCTCAACACCCTCCTAAGGCATCAACATCCAAACACTTACACAAGCATTTTCACAAACACATAACATACACTATTTCAACATACTTAGTGTATGTTAGCAAACATGTATTAGGGCAAGTCCTTTCGCCAAGAAAGTATTTTACGCATATATAATATATTTATACAACAAATAATCATGGCAAACACATCTCTAAAATATATATGTATACGGTACTTTCTACAATACAGTATTTCTACATACATAGTGTATATTAGTAAAACATGTATTTGGGCAAATCCTTTCGCCAAATAATTATTTTATCCATATATCGTATATTCATACAACAAATAATCATGTTAAACACATTTCCAAAATTTATACGTATACGGTATTTCCTACAAATACCTAAAATATGTAAAATTCCATAATCTACATCTTTAATCGAAACAGAAAACAGAAAGTACTTTGTACATGTGTAATTGCATGCAGATCATGAATCTATCATTATCTGACATTGAAAGCGTTGAAAACCATAACCTATACACCTAAAGTCCTCACCTTTTATCATAGAATCGAAACGGAGTCGATAGAATTGCTAAGTTTCTATATACGGCAGTTTGGTAACCTTAGAATGAAATAGGTTAGTTATTTCATAACCTACAACCTATACAACCCCAAAACAGATTAGGGTTAGGGTTTCATACCTAGAAACGGAGCTGGAATCGCCGGGAAAGCTATTAAAATGGAGTGGTGGAGCGGCAGGGAAGCATGACAGGGAGATTCTCCCACATCTCCCACACTTTCTCTCTCTTTTCTCTCTTCTCTCTCTAGGGTTTCTCTCAAATTCATATGACTGCAATGAGAGAGGGTTTAAGGTCCTTATATAGCCTAAAAACTCACTGAAATAGACTCCAAGTCAAAGTATACTTAGGTTACAACCAAAGCGGACCTGTTTCAGCTTAACGGAGGACTTCTGGCAGGCCTCCTTGAGCGAAAGGTTAGACTTAAGCTCACAGACATTGGATGAACGTGGAGTTAAGTTTTCGTTTCAGTCGGATTCCCAGATCACGCGTGGCGGACCAGTTTCAATTCAACGGTCAGTGGATCTCGATCGGAGATTCCGAGTACATGGATATGTTTATGAAATTTTTCCTAATCTGAGGGTGTATTTGGGTCAGATTCTGACGGTCCGGTTACTTAATACTGACCCACAAGCGATAAGTCTCAGATTACTATTCAAGATATTTATTTTGTAAAGAAAACAAGTGTTTTCACACTCCCTCGCTCCGGACTCAAGCGAACAGCCGTGGGACACTGTCTGGATTTGATTTCCGAGATGGTTGTCAAGCCCAGGGGGCGGTCTTAAATCCTTAACCTCATATTATTCGGACTCCCGATGTGTGGTCCAGATCTGATACGGAGTTTCAACGTGCTCCCGAGAGCAGTCGGGTAATGAGTTTGATCCGAGATTTTAGGGTAACCTAGCGTCAATGATTCTACAAGTTTTGGGTCTTGCAGATCGTATTTAAAGCGATTCTAGCGGATTTCGTAGCTAATCTAGTTTTGCACTTAGTTACTTTGTCTCATTTCTAAAGGATTTAGTCCTATAAGATTTCTGTCTGAGGTGGTACTTAGTCCTTTGTAGTTTGTATATAAAGTGATCCAAATTATACTACTTAGCTAGTTTAAGATAGTGTCTAGGGTGAAAGTACTTAGAAAAATTGAAAGATCAAGGTGGTGAAGGGTGGGATTTGTGAAGAAAATGGTTTGAAAAGGGATTTGAGGCTTTAATTGAGTGTTTGAGAAGTTAAACCGGTGTTAGGATTGACCCATCGCCTAAGGACGTCTAATTCCAGGTTGGGAAAAATTCGGGCTGTTACAGTATTTGATGAAGCCACCAATGTTAATGCCACCAGTCAAAGGTCGACCGCTTAAGCTGTATGTCACAGTATTGGCAGAGTCGGTTGGATCATTAGTAGCCCAAGATGATGATGATTGGAACGAGTAAGCAATCTACTACCTGAGTTGGACACTCCTCAATATCGAGAGATGATACTCGGCAATAGAGAAGTTATGCTTATCTCTGTAATTTGTAGCCACCAAGATAAGGTGTTATTTATTGGATGAAAGAATTAATGAAATAGCATTGACCGATTTAGTGAAATATTTGTTGAATTGGTTGATTTTGAGAGGCTGAATCAGTAAATGGGTTTTGGCTCTGTCTAAGTTTAATCTTAGGTGCTTACTCGAAAAATTAGTAAAAGGTCAAGATATGGCCAATTTCTGGCCGATCATCCATTTGACTTAGAGGGCCAACTTTTGTCAGAGGTTTTAGACTTGTATCATGTGTCTTTCACTCCCTGAAAATTGATTTTTGTTGGCTCGAAGACCCATATAGTTTTTAGGGCTAGGATTATCCTAATCGCACCAAACGAAAATAGGCAAGAACTTGCGTTCTAGTTAGAATTTGAATGTACCAATAATCAGGTCGAATATGAGGCTATGATAATTGGTTTCGAATTACTGAAAGAACTAAGCGCGTGAAATGTGACAATAGTGGGTGATTCACAATTAGTGATAAATCATTTGATAGGACTGTGTAAGTAGACTAGCTTAGCATTGTTACAATATTATGCCTTGGCATCCCAAATATTGGGTGGCTTCGTTGAGGTGAAATTAATGCTTATAACTCAAGATCACAACATGGACGCCAAAAAAATGGCGCAGATGGCCGCAGGACTGGACATCCTAAGAGGATCGGCCGAAAGGATGATCACGATGCAAAGGAAATCCTTACCCTTAGTATTTGAGAGGGAAGTAATTATGGAAGTATGCCATGTCGAGATAGACAATGATGACTGAAGGGCTCCCCTTATGGGTTATCTTTAAAGCTCATGGATTAAAGTTTATAGAGATATGAGAAGATGAAAAGGCCGAGCTATATGTCCTAGAGGGAGGGGGGTGAATAGGACTATGCCAAATTAAAAAATAACAACAGAATTTAAATAAATTAAATATAGATAGCAGTAGAAAATCCCACAATGCTGAATTTAAAGACAACCTCAAATGAACGAGTATTGAGAGGTTGATACAGATGTTGTTCTAAGGACAACCTTACACCATAAAAACCAAGGGTTTATGGTAGGACAACCTTACTAGAACGGTTTGTGTATCAAAAACTCAAACTGATACAAAGGAATAAAGAAATAAATAGCAAGGAAAGAAATCTACGTTATTACAACATTCTTCACACTTACATAAAAGAAATTACAACATTCTCCACAATGCAAAAAGGGAAATTACAATCATCCATAAAAAGAAATAAACAATCAATTCACAAGACCAAAAATTATAGTGGTTCGCGCGTGTGCACACTAACTGTTTAGAAAAACAGCCACACAACTACTCCACTCCTAATATCCTCACACAGTGGATATTAGCATTCACTATGAAAATAGGTTTTTCCAAGTTCACCTAAAACCCTCACAATTGTGTCTTTCAAGTGGGATTACACAATTCAAAAACCCCACACTCTGAGTTTTCTAGATCACCTCAGACAAACCAAAACAGAGAGATTTTTCTGGAACAATCTCAATGAAACCAAAATACAGAAATTTACGATAATGTAAAATGCCAGGATATTCTCTTTTTGATGAAGCCCGAAAGAACCAAATCAGAGTAGAAGTTCAACATAGAAGTTCAATGTCCAAACTCACTTATGAAATGGTTTTAGGTTCTAAATTGATTTTAGATTTAAAGCACCTTAGGCTAGCTTGATTTGATTTTGATTCCAAGAAATGAGAATACTTCAATCCCTCTTTCAAATAAAATTGGAATGTGAAAATTCAAAATCAAATGCAAAGAAAGCTAATAAAAGAGAATATTAAATGAGCATAATATAGCTTAAAAAGATCATTAACTTATCTCTCAGAGTGGCGTATTGATTTAGCTTGAATTGAATGAAAAACTCTGAAATTCATGCTCTATTTATAAGTGAAGAAATCGCGTTCATGACTGATCCTAAGGACACCACGACTGGTCGTAGGACTAACAGATTTTTAAAATTTTGAGTGCGATAAGATAAAGCCGTTCCACCACTGGTCGTGTGGAACCAGATTTAATTGTTAGACTTTGAGTCGAGGCTACAGGACAGGTCGAGAACGAGTCAAGCACTGTTAACACGACAGGTCGGGCAGTCTCCAGGACTGGTTGAGGCTTAACAAAAAATTTTAAAATTTGTAACAAACTTAGGACTGGTCGAGGAATTTCTTGGACTAGTCGAGCTAGTGCTAGGACTAGTCGAACAGAGTCCAAAACTAGTTAAGAAATAGTCTATTCACTTATGAAATGATCTAATTGAATTATGTATTCAAAATGACCTACCCTATGGTCAATCTAGGGTCATTCATACCTTGTACATGATGTATGAACATTGAAACTTCTTTTTCTTTAGTTGATAGTTGTTCTTTGAAGTTCGCGAAGCTTGAGATCTTGTCATAGGATGAAGCTTGAACTTGAGTCTCTTGAAGCTTGAAATTGACTAACGTTGAAGCTTGAACTTGAGTATCAAAATCTAGGAATGTTGTCTTGACTTGTACGAAGCTTTGAAAATCTTGAACTCTTGAAGCTTGAAAGCTTGAATTCACAATTGATGTTGTATATGAACATGAATAAGTAATCTTGCCTTTGAATTTTTTGAACTAAAGAACCTTGTCCTCAAGAGATGCACAGACTTCATTATGTAGATGAGCTACACAAGACACAGATTCTAAGAGAGGTTTTGGCACTATAAAATTTGACAATTATAAGAGCTAGGAATCATAGCACTTACAGAAGATCAACCATCAATTATGTTATGATTGACAAGGAGTTGTATTAGAAAGGGGCCGATGATGTGCTATCGAGATACCTAGTTAGAGGAGAAGTTATGTTGGTCATGGACGAAGTCCATGAAGGGTTGTTTGGAGCTCATCAAGCTGGGAGGAAAATGAGGCTTACATTCAGATGTTACAAATATTTTTGGCAAAAAATGATGGTCAATTTGCATTCAGTATGCCAAAGGGTGTGAGGCATGCTAAAAAAACGAACAAATGCAACACGTGCCCGCAAGAGAAATTCATCCAATTATTAAACCATGGCCATTTTAGGGATGGGTGATTGATTTGATAGGCTAAATTCATCCACCCTCATCATACATAGATTCCTTCATCATTGTGGCCACTGATTATTTCACCAAGTGGGTGGAAGCAAGACCCATGAAAGTAGTCGGTCACAAGGAGATTATCGATTTCATCGAGATTCATATCATACATAGTTTTGGAATTTCTGAATCAATTACTATGGATCAAGGTGTGACATTTTCAGTAAAAGAAGTCAAGGACATAGCCGGCCGGTACAAAATCAAAATTCTCCGCTCAACTCCATACTATCCGCAAGCAAACGGTCTGGCTAAGGCTAGTAACAAGGTATTAAAAAATATTTTGATGAAGATGATCAAGGAGAATTTCTGCAAATGGCATATGAAGTTGTCAGAGGACTTTAGACATATAAGAATTCACCCACACTAGTACCGGAATGAGCCCATTTGTGTTGACATATGGACACGATGTAGTGGTAACCTTGGAGGTCACTGTGTCATCATTGCGAGTCACGCATCAAGTTGGGTTGACCCCTCTTAAGTTCACAAAAGCCATGTCAGTTGAGTTCGAAAGGTTATATGAGACCCGCATGAGAGCCTTACACTCTTTAGTCACCTACAAGGCCAAGGTCGCTTGGGCATATAACAAAAGAGTGAAAGGGAAGTCCTTCGGGGAAGGAGATAAGGTCTGGATGGCAGTGCCACCAATATGGTACAAGGACCAAGCCTTGGGCAAGAAATGGTCACCCACTTGGGACAGGTCCTATATTTTCATCCAAGTCCTTAAGAGTGGAGCTTATATCTTGCCCGATAAAGATAGAAAAGTCATAAGAACTCTAATTAACGAATGATTCTTTAAGACGTACTACCCTTCTTTATGGAAGTTAGTACAGAGACGGTCTGAGTAACGGAAAAAGAGATGATTAATAAATATTCTATCGTAGATCACAAAAAGAAAAGAGGTTTCATTATTGCAGGTAGGGATTACAAAAAAAATATAAGTCAAAGGTCTTCAATCGATTGAATGGCTTAGGTATATGTAGCCTTGATCTCCTCAAACTCTTTGGGTGTAGAACATCTAACCTCCTCGGCCTGCTTCTTCTGACTTCTCCAAGTCTGCTACTCAACTGCAATACAATTGAAGAAAGACAAAACTTCACTTCATTAGTGTGGTGGCTGATTGCAGCGACCTCACTTTTAGCTTCCTTCTTCTAGGCAGCGCTTTTGTGTGAACGAGCCTGGTAAAGGTTGATATGAGAATCCACAAAGGCCATAAGCTCCCGAGAGTCAGGGTGATCCCTCCTAAGATAGAGACATGTAGCCTCATTTAGATCATTGGCTAGCTCCTTGCGCTGGACTTGGAGCATTCGTAGCACAACCTTATTAAAACAGTGTTGATGATTCTAATGCAAATGATGGCTCCATACCGTGTCATAGTGGGCAGAAAGAGTCTTGGATTCCACATGAACATCGAACTACTCCTTTATCATATTGGTATATTTGTGGATCTCTAAGTCCACTTGAAGTATAGATCCCCAAGGTTCTATAGCTTGGTTAAAATCTTTAAAATTTCCTTTAGAGGTGGATCAGACTGACAAGCCTTGGTAACATCTCTGATGAAAGGATAAATGTCATGAAGGAGAGCAGATTAAGAGAAATTCCAATCCCTGCAGTGAGAATCCCTTTTAAAAAGGTCAAAGATTGTGTGTAGAAGATCGAGGAAAACATGGGGTCGAGTCTTAGGATAGTTTGCAGGTAAAGGAAGTAGTAGGGAGGTGTAGGATGTAGAACAGAAGAGAATGATATTTTATAAGCATCATCAGAGGTCTTTAATGACAACATGTAATAAGATGTGGTGGTTGGAATAACCGAATTAAGGATTGCGACGTTGAATCGTATTCCTAGAAAGGAGGAACAAGTGGCCACAATAAACATTGGTTCCATGGAAAACGACACACACCTCCCCACTTTCATGTGCCCCGTCAATTAGGCGGTTATTACACAAAGAAAACCATCTGTCCTGCAGAACAGATGCATTTATGAGGGATCACATGTTGCTTTCACCTTTTACCAAAGGCGAAGCAATGTGGGGGGCAATGTTATACCCTATTTATGTTTGTTACTCCAAGAGCCACTTAAAGAGAGACACGTAATTCTACGAGAGTTGTGTAGTGTATTTGAGACCTGCAGAGATATCCAGAGATGATTTTACAGTAATACAGCTGGCGTCTAACGAGCGATGCCACATTATCCATAAAGCAATAGTGGCCGAGCAAAACATGGTCGGGTCAGCAAGGAAGTTTAGAGCGATTATCTATATAGGTGGCAAGCTAGGAAGAAGAGGCTCCAAAGGGTTAGTAGTACTGAAGTGGTTAGAGCAACAGTCAAAACGTGAAAAGAATCTAGATGGTCAGGTTAATGCTATAAATAGCTGTAACACCCCGAATTTCTGCCAACCTGGGATTAGACGTCCTTAGGCAATGAATCAATCCTAATACATGTTTAACTTCTTAAACGCTCAATTAAAGCCTCAAATCTCTTTTCAAACCATTTTCTTCACAAATCCCACCCTTCACTACCTTGTGCTTTCAATTTCTCAAAGCACCTTCACCCTAGACACTATCTTAAACTAGCTAAGTAGTATAACTTGGATCACTTTAGATACAAACTGCAAAGGACTAAATACTACCTCAGACGGAAATCACTTAGGATTAAATCCTTTAGAAATTTGACAAAGTTAACTAAGTGCTAAACTAGATTAGCCATGAAATCCATTTGAATCGCTTTAAATACGATCTGCAAGACCCAAAACTTGTAGAATCATTGACGCTAGGTTACCCAAAAATCTAGGATCAAACTCATTACCCGGCTGCTCTCGGGAGCATCTCGAAACTCCGTATCTGATCTGGACCGCACATCGGGAGTCCGAACAATACGAAGTTAAGGACTTAGGACCGCCTCGCTGGGCTTGACAACCATCTCGGAAATCAAATCCAGCCGATGTCCCACGGCTGTTCGCTTGAGTCCGGAGCGAGAGTGTGTGAAAAACACTATTCCCTTTACAAAATAAATATCTGGAATAGTGATCTGGCACCATTCGCTTGCGCATCAGTATTAAGCAACCAGACCGTCAGAATCAGACTAAATTACACCCTCGGATTAAGAAAAATTTCAGGAACATTTACATGTGCTTGGAATTTCGAATCGTGGCCCACTGACCGTTGAACTGAAAGTGGTCCGCCATGTGCGATCTGGGAATCCGATCGAGTTAAAAATGTAATCCCACATAGATCCATGTGTGGTGAGCTTAAGTCTGACGTTTGGCTCAAGGGGGGCCACCAGAAACACTCTTTTGAGCTGGAACATCACCAAAATGCTTATAATAGCAATAACCCTTGAACCTGAGTCTATTTTGGGAAGGTTTTAGGCTATAAAAGGACCTTAAACCCTCTCCCATTCCAGCCATACGAATTTGGATTTGAGAGAGAGAAAAGAGAGAGAAAGTGAGGGAGATGTGGGAGGAACTCCTCTGCTTCATTTCCTCGCCGCTATTCGGCTCCACCGCCTGATTCTCATCGCTTTTCCGGCGATTCCGACGTCGTTTCTAGGTAAGAAACCCTAACCCTAATCTGTTTTAGGGTTGTATAGGTTGTAGGTTATGAAATAGCTAACCTGTTTCGTTCTTTAGGCTGCCAAACTCCCGTATACGGAACCTTAGCGAACCTATCGACTCCGTTACGATTCTACGACACAAGGTGCGGACTTTAGGTGTATAGGTTATGGTTTTCAACGCTTTCAATGTCAGATAATGATAGATTCATGATCTGCATGCAATTGCACATGTACAAAGTGCTTTCTCGTTTTCGCTTCGATTAGAATTGTAGAATTTGGAATTTCACATACTCTAGGTATTCGTATAAAATACCGTATACGTATTTTTTATGGAAATGTGTTTGACATGTTTATTTGTCGTATGGATATATGACGTATGGATAAAATACTTATTTGGCGAAAGGATTCGCCTAAATACATGTTTACTAATAAACACTATGTATGTAGAAATACGGTATTGTAAGAAGTACCGTATACATGTATATTTTAGCGATGTGTTTGTCATGATTAATCATCGTATAAGTATATTATGTGCGTATAAAATAATTGCTTGGCGAAGGGAATCGCCGTAATACATGTTTGCTTGTATACAGTATGTATGTTGAAAATGCGCATTCTAGAAAATACTGTATACGTATAAATTTTGGAGATGCATTTATCATGATTATTTGCTGTAGTAATATATTATATATGGATAAAATACTCACTTGGCTAAAGGATAGCCCTAATACATGTTTTGCTAACATACACCATGTATGTTGTATTAGTGTATTCTAAGTGTTTGTAAAAATGACTGAATGAGTATAGAATCCTCATTCGTGCTCGCCATGACTAATTGTCATGGATTTATGATTGTTGTATTAGCGATACCCTTTTGACGAAAGGATTTGCCCTAAATCATGCCACGGCCAATAGACACCATATATGCTAAAATGTGTGGCCCAAGTGTTTGTGGAAATGACTGAATGAATATGGAACTTGGATTCCTGCTTGCCATGACTATCCGTCGTGGGTGTACGCGTGTTATGATTGGGGCAACTCCCTAGTGAAAGGATTTGGCCTAATGCCTATGTGATCGACATATGTCATGTATGTTGATGCATGTTTGTTTAAGTGTTTCTTGAAATGTCTGAATGAGTAGTAGTTAGCAAATTGTAATGTATAAGGGTGTTGAGATATGATTCTTAACCTCTTTTAACTATGTGTATGATCTCCTTGGATTGTTGTGTGATTAGGAATTGAACATGTATAAACTCATGCTTGTGTTGTGATTCATAACATGCTCAACTGCTTTATGATTATAACTATGTAATGCATATGTTTAAATTTATATTTACGTTGTATGATCCGTCATGGGTGATGGGGGAGCGGAGCAACGAGTGCGTGCAATGTACCACAGAGCCCTAAACGGATAATACCATACCTTGATTGTATGAGTGGAATCTTGATCCATTACTGCTTTATCTATCTGCAAGTTATCATGTTTGGGGCTATGATTATAGTCCAGACAATCGGTACCAGAATTGAATTCATGGTTGTGATTCATTTGCCACATGAGATGTGTTCAACGAACCCGAGTCGTACTTCGGTTGGCGATAGTGGTTGGCCACGCGATGTGCTTATGCACTTCATGTCGTTCAACTTGTTGTGTGCTCGAGCTAGCCGAGCTCGTCAAGTAACCCGATTTGTCTTATGTATGTTCACCATGTTTGGTCGCTACTGCTTGAACCTAGGGTACCAAACTTACCAGTGCAATCCCTTTTAACCATGGTACCTCGATCCGCTAAGACTCATGAGCCGGGCATGGTGGTATGAGACACCGTGGTCGAGCTGTCGGCCTACGCTGGGGCCACGTGCCTCCCCGTAGTGACCAGTGAGCAACCAGACTCGTGAGCCGATTATGGTAGTATGGGACACTATATTCGAGCTGTCGATACTTACGGCGAGAGCCGAGTACGGTGAGACCTGTACTCGTGCTGACGGGCGACGAGTCATCCGTAGTATCTTTGAGTATACTCCAAGGGTCTGTGATTAGTGACGAGTCTTTCACAGCAACTAGAGTATGAGTTGAGCCGAGTACGGTGAGACCTGTACTCGAGCTGACGGCTAGTGATTGAGCCGAGTACCTGCGTGAGACCCGTACTCGAGCCGACTGGCTGATTGAGCCGAGTACGGTGAGACCAGACTTGAGCCGACGGCCGATGACTTGAGCCGCATACGGTGAGATCTCTGTATCCGCGCTGACGGTGACGAGCCCTTTGTGATGCCTTCGCTATGCTTCTCGAACCATAATATCGTATGAGATTAACTAGGATTGACGACCCTAGAATGGATCATGTTTGGGAATGATACAAGGGAGGTACCTTAGTTTCCCAATACTGCTGTTTGAAATGGACTAATAATAACTCGGCAATCATGATCATCATCACACCGTATGTGCTTAGTAGATGTGGCGCACTGAGGGAGTTAAGCATTCGCGAACGTAAGATGATGTCGTATGAGGGTGGTTTGGCAAGGGCATACATCATGTCATTTCATACTTGCATTAAATAAGAGTAGTTAAAATTGTTTGATTGTACTGCTTTATCATTACTGCTTGACTGCATTGATAACATGTTAACCTATGCTTTATTGTTCCACTGAGTTGATCACTCACTCCCACGTTACGGGATGGTGTTGTACACACCAACCAGATTTGTTGAATTTCAGATGATGGCGATGCTTATGAAGCAGAGCCGGACTACTTCTATGGTGATGAGGAGGAGTTCTCCTATCATGTAACTCTCTGACGGGTCTCCGAAGACCAGTACTTGCATTGACGAGGCTATGGTACTTGGGATAGAAGATATTACACTTACACGTTTGGTATATTTTAGAATCATACTTGTAATTATTTAACCTAGTAATGTTATCACACTCGGAGACTCATCACAGTTTATATATTTTATCTATCTATCATCGTCTTCCGCTTGCAATTTAATTGTCTCTGGAGTATGATATGTTGTTTTGGCTTAATCTCACTCATGTTCAATGCACGAATACAGTCAACATTCAATCATCATTCATTTTGTTGCATAAGTGATGTTCTGGAACTCGGGAGTTGAGTTTATGCTCGACCCCCGATTTTCAGGGCGTTACAAGTTGGTATCAAAGCATGATTTGGATTAAACCGGACTTGGGTTATGGTCACACGACGCACACTGACGCACTCTGACTTAGGAGGGAGTGAAGGAATGTAGAAACAGTCTTAGGCATCCCTGCTCCGTCCAACGGCTAGTTCGCTGAAAGCAAACGCCGAAATCGAGTACGTATTAACCCTTGGTCGCACGGGTCGACCTTATAATATTCCTAGGCCGTCTATTAAAGAGTCTAGATTACAATCCACCTCACCCCAACCGTTGAAAATAGATAGAATACGGGAAAAACGTGATGAGGATAACTACTCCGAATCCTCGGAGCTTCTCTGGACTCCTCACAGAGACTTCCCAAATCCACGAGAAAAGAAAAGCAGAAAGTAGAAATAAATTCTAATTAATTCGAATTGATTAATAAATGACTACAAAAATTGAGTTCACAACCCTTTAAATAGGAATACCAAGCAATGGTAAAGAAATCAGAAACAAACTACAACTAAAACTCCTAGAATTCGCGACTTACCATAAGGTGGTGATGTCTACCAAGGTCATAGAAAGTTTTCAGCCAAGAATAATAAGTGTCCTATTTGGCTTCACCAAACCATTCTCCTAATTATTCTAAGCTCTTTACGCGATGAGCGCAACTCCTAAAGCCCAATGGATGAAGAGTAATTAAACTAAAAATTACTATTTTAGTAAAACGAAATTAAAACGGGGAAATGACTGTCAATCGGAGGCTTTTTTCGCAATTCCGGGCTACGCAACCCAACATAGTGGGTTGGTTGGCTTCATTAGCTCGTTCTACCCCAAATTCATATATTTTACATCAGATAACTCATTCCGGATTGCAAGTTACGTCCGATTATCCCGAAACTACCCGAAATGGAGCGAATCGGATTCGGGGGCCTCCCCACTTAGATCCGATGGGACCCAGGGTCGAACCAGGGTGCATTTGGCACCTTGGGACCACAGAGAACACGACCCCACCGCGGCGGCGCGGTTCCGGCCAAGGTTGACCGCTGTGGAGCCGCGGTTCCGGCGGCGGACCGCGGTCCGGTGGCCCATCTGAGGTGGCTCCAAGGCTGGGATTGGTCGGCCCGATCTCCCCTACCCCCTGGTACGTACGGTTTTGGCAAATGATTGGAATTTTGGGGGCTAGAGCACCCCACTCTCTCATTTCACCCTTCCAAGCCCTCCAACTTGTTGTTTCTCTCTCCAATCTCCCTCTTAATCCTACATTCCACCTTTTTCGACCACCATCCATCCTTCCACAATGTTTACAGTAATACCTACCTTTCCCCCTCTTCATTCTCTCTCAATTGAGCTCCTACACCCCCCATTTGAGGCTCAAATTCCTGTAAACTCTCAAACCAGCCCATCTCTTCACTTCCTTTCTTTAAACCCTGTCTGTTGGGCCTCTACAACGTCTGTTGAGACCCCAATCCGTGGAGAACCAAACCTCCAGCCCTATCTCTCTCTCTCCATCACTTTCCATTCGCTTTTCCATGGCTCTATCCGAGCATGTACGGCCATTCTCTTGGATGTCTAATCATCCATACTGTTGCCTCGTGGTTCGCATGGGTTACTGTCTTAGGGTGCTTATGATTTCATGTTGATGGTTGTAGTTGTTGGTAGAATATTTTAGATATTTGAGGGCGTTTAGGGCCCGTTCGGCCAATTGCATTAGGTGAGTTTAAGGTGGATAGAATTGAAAAGGTAACAATAAAGGTATGTGTAAGGTATGGCCCTAGATTGGTTGTATCCCATGTTTTCTAATACCATGTTTGGATTGTATGCCATTAAACGTAAACTCTGTTGTCCTTTCAAATTACACTTAAGAATTCATTATCTTGGGATTTGGAAATCCCAACTCACACTTTCCAACACAATCCTCATTTTTCAAAGCCTATAAAGTAAATTTTAATCCCCGCCCACCCTCCTGCCAAATATGTCATTCCCAATCCCGAAGTGGGATTAGCAATACAGTCCTATTTTAATACAACTTAAGACCATTGGCCAAGTAGTGATGCAGTGATAAAGTCCCTTGATATACATTAACCCACCACACTCTGACAACTTGATTAGGATGGAGCAAGACTCCATTCCTTCGTTGAATCCCCTTAATACTTTAGGCTTCCTTAGTAACTCTTAGGGAGCTTGTTTGGAGTAGAAATTATTCACGATTAGAGAAAACCTATATATCCCTTGGATTCAATGTTAGGTCCAACCAATACATCCCTTAGAATTTCCTTCTCAAGGACTTAGTACAATCGGGAATACGGAGTAGAGAAACTACATATAAGCGAGGTATTCACGGTTTGAATCGCATTCTCAAATCCTAGTTGTGACCAATGAACCCTATGCTCTGATCAAGCAGAAGGCCGAGATCGACTAGGATTAAGGAATGATATGGCAACTTTCTGTTTTAGCTAGGCAGGAGGTCCATGTATCCGACTTCGACCCACTACACAACATTCCTTCCGTGTTGGCCCTACCACTTACAACTAAAAGTTTATAACTTCGTCTTCGAGAAGTGTTAAGAACATATAGCCAATAGAGATTTTCTTTTAGGCCCCAAGGAATTATCCAAATGGGCAACAATTAGTTAGGAATTAGGTCTCAAATCGCATGCTACGTCGGTATACATATTGCGCTTATGAACGTAGAAAGATAGCCTGCCTGTTAAGCCGGACATCATTAAATAGGATAAGTCTAGACCACGACAAAAACCCCTTGGTAGAATTGGGCATCTTGCCTCAAACTCACACCCATCCATGATAGCACCTTTCTATAATCCTAGGTACCAAGACTGATGTAGTGGGAGACCGCATCTCATTTCATGTCAAGGATATGTTATAAATTACACCTTGTTCCGATGAACGGAGCATGACATAAATCTTAAGCCTTGAGGGTGAAAATGAAATTTTAAGGGGGGTAGAACATTATGAGCCTAATCTGGTTAGGTCACCTATTGCATCTCTTTGATCTGGGTGGCGCAGCAGAAGCGTGGTGGACCCTACTCCACTGGCCCAGGATCAAAACGGTGCTTGTTAACATACGCACATTATAGAAGCCCTAGCAAGTTCTAATATGAGAAACCGATTTAGCATGATCTAGAAAGATTTGATTCACCATTTCCTTTGACATAGATAATAACGAGGACTCTCTTAGACTAAGACCTAAAGGGCAACCTTAGAATAAACAATTTGAACCTTTCAATGATGGACATTCCCTACGTTTCTAGAGTGATCGGACTACGGAGTTACTGAAATATACAACTGCGAAGTATTCACGGCTTGACCCAATTCTCAATCCTGGGCGACTACCAATGGACTCACTGCTTGGCCGAGCAGAAGACCAGGATCCACCGGGATTCGAAAGTGATACGATGACCTTCCTACCCTGGCCCGGTAGATGATCGATGTATCGGTATCGAGCCCACTATTACCGTCTCTCCGTGTTGGTCAAATAATGAAAACGATTATCTTACTCTAAATGGTTGGGAGTTGTCGTCAAGACTCCAAATAGGTAAAGAAATAAATTGTAGCAAATCATCAGGGTATAAGCAATGGATAAAGAAATTTTGTTTTAAGGGGGGTAGACTAAAATGAACCAGGCTAGTATATACCCTACCACGTGTAGAAACTCGAAATCAAGAAGTCTTAGGCAAATGAAATAATAAAAATCTTTCCTTATTACCCTTAGGCAATTTCGGGGACGAAATTTTATTTTAAGGGGGGTAGATTGTAACACCCCGGATTTTTGCCAACCTGGGATTAGACGTCCTTAGGCAATGAATCAATCCTAATACATGTTTAACTTCTTAAACGCTCAATTAAAGCCTCAAATCTCTTTTCAAACCATTTTCTTCACAAATCCCACCCTTCACTACCTTGTGCTTTTAATTTCTCAAAGCACCTTCACCCTAGACACTATCTTAAACTAGCTAAGTAGTATAACTTGGATCACTTTAGATACAAACTGCAAAGGATTAAATACTACCTCAGACGGAAATCACTTAGGATTAAATCCTTTAGAAATTTGACAAAGTTAACTAAGTGTTAAACTAGATTAGCCATGAAATCCATTTGAATCGCTTTAAATACGATCTGCAAGACCCAAAACTTGTAGAATCATTGACGCTAGGTTACCCAAAAATCTAGGATCAAACTCATTACCCGACTGCTCTCGGGAGCATCTCGAAACTCCGTATCTGATCTGGACCGCACATCGGGAGTCCAAACAATACGAAGTTAAGGACTTAGGATCGCCTCGCTGGGCTTGACAACCATTTCGAAATCAAATCCACCGATGTCCCATGGTCGTCATTGAGTCCGAGCGAGTGTGTGAAAAACACTATTCCCTTTACAAAATAAATATCGGAATAGTGATCTGGCACCATTCGCTTGTGCATCAAGATAAGCAACCAGGGCCACCGTCGATCGAATCGGACTAAATTACACCCTCGGATTAAGAAAAATTTCAGGAACATTTACATGTGCTTGGAATTTCGAATCGTGGCCCACTGACCGTTGAACTGAAAGTGGTCCGCCACGTGCGATCTGGGAATCCGATCGAGTTGAAAACGTAATCCCACATAGATCCATGTGTGGTGAGCTTAAGTCGGACGTTTGGCTCAAGGGGGGCCACCAGAAACACTCTTTTGAGCTGGAACATCGCCAAAATGCTTATAATAGCAATAACCCTTGAACCTGAGTCTATTTTGGGAAGGTTTTAGGCTATAAAAGGACCTTAAACCCTCTCCCATTCCAGCCATACGAATTTGGATTTGAGAGAGAGAAAAGAGAGAGAAAGTGAGGGAGATGTGGGAGGAACTCCCTGCTACTGTTCCCTGCCGCTATTCGAGCTCCACCGCCTGATTCTCATCGCTTTCCCGGTGATTCCGGCGTCGTTTCTAGGTAAGAAACCCTAACCCTAATCTGTTTTAGGGTTGTATAGGTTGTAGGTTATGAAATAGCTAACTGTTTCGTTCTTTAGGCGCTAAACTCCCGTATACGAACCTTAGCGAACCTATCGACTCTATTACGATTCTACGACACAAGGTGCGGACTTTAGGTGTATAGGTTATGGTTTTCAATGCTTTCAATGTCGATAATGATAGATTCATGATCTCGCATGCAATTGCACATGTACAAAGTGCTTTCCGTTTCGAGTTTCGATTAGAATTGTAGAATTTGGAATTTCACATACTCTAGGTATTCGTATAAAATATCGTATACGTATTTTTTATGGAAATGTGTTTGACATGTTTATTTGTCGTATGGATATATGACGTATGGATAAAATACTTATTTGGCGAAATGATTCGCCTAAATACATGTTTACTAATAAACACTATGTATGTAGAAATACGGTATTGTAAGAAGTACCGTATACATGTATATTTTAGCGATGTGTTTGTCATGATTAATCATCGTATAAGTATATTATGTGCGTATAAAATAATTGCTTGGCGAAGGGAATCGCCGTAATACATGTTTGCTTGTATACAGTATGTATGTTGAAAATGCGTATTCTAGAAAATACTGTATACGTATAAATTTTGGAGATGCATTTATCATGATTATTTGCTGTAGTAATATATTATACATGGATAAAATACTCACTTGGCTAAAGGATAGCCCTAATACATGTTTTGCTAACATACACCATGTATGTTGTATTAGTGTATTCTAAGTGTTTGTAAAAATGACTGAATGAGTATAGAATCCTCATTCGTGCTCGCCATGACTAATTGTCATGGATTCATGATTGTTGTATTGGCGATACCCTTTTGACGAAAGGATTTGCCCTAAATCATGCCACGGCCAATAGACACCATATATGCTAAAATGTGTGGCCCAAGTGTTTGTGGAAATGACTGAATGAATATGGAACTTGGATTCCTGCTTGCCATGACTATCCGTCGTGGGTGTACGCGTGTTATGATTGGGGCAACTCCCTAGTGAAAGGATTTGGCCTAATGCCTATGTGATCGACATATGTCATGTATGTTGATGCATGTTTGTTTAAGTGTTTCTTGAAATGTCTGAATGAGTAGTAGTTAGCAAATTGTAATGTATAAGGGTGTTGAGATATGATTCTCAACCTCTTTTAACTATGTGTATGATCTCCTTGGATTGTTGTGTGATTAGGAATTGAACATGTATAAACTCATGCTTGTGTTGTGATTCATAACATGCTCAACTGCTTTATGATTATAACTATGTAATGCATATGTTTAAATTTATATTTACGTTGTATGATCCGTCATGGGTGATGGGGAGCGGAGCAACGAGTGCGTGCAAGCTGTACCACAGCGACCTAAACGGATAATACCATACCTTGATTGTATGAGTGGAATCTTGATCCATTACTTGCTTTATCTATCTCGCAAGTTATCATGTTTGGGGCTATAATTGTAGTCCAGACAATCGGTACCAGAATTGAATTCGTGGCTGCGATTCATTTGCCACGTGAGATGTGTTCGACGAACCCGAGTCGTACTTCGGTTGGCGATAGTGGTTGGCCACGCGATGTGCTTATGCACTTCATGTCGTTCAACTTGTTGTGCGCTCGAGCTAGCCGAGCTCGTCAAGTAACCCGATTTGTCTTATGTATGTTCACCATGTTTGGTCGCTACTGCTTGAACCTAGGGTACCAAACTTACCAGTGAAATCCCTTTTAACCATGGTACCTCGATCCGCTAAGACTCATGAGCCGGGCATGGTGGTATGGGACACCGTGGTCAAGCTGTCGGCCTACGCTGGGGCCACGTGCCTCCCCGTAGTGACCAGTGAGCAACCAGACTCGTGAGCCGATTATGGTGGTATGAGACACTATATTCGAGCTGTCGATACTTACGGCGAGAGCCGAGTACGGTGAGACCTGTACTCGTGCTGACGGGCGACGAGTCCTCCGTAGTATCTTCGAGTATACTCCAAGGGTCTGTGATTGGCGACGAGTCTTTCACAAAGAACTGAGTATGAGTTGAGCCGAGTACGGTGAGACCTGTACTCGAGCTGACGGCTAGTGATTGATCCGAGTACGGTGAGACCTGTACTCGAGCTGACGACCAGCAATTGAGCCGTATACGGTGAGATCTGTATCCACGCTGACGGGTGACGAGCCCTTTACGATGCCTTCGCTATGCTTCTCGAACCATAATATCGTATGAGATTAACTAGGATTGACGACCCTAGAATGGATCATGTTTGGGAATGATACAAGGGAGGTACCTTAGTTTCCCAATACCGCTTGTTTGAAATGGACTAATAATAACTCTAAGAATCATGATCATCATCGCACCGCATGTGCTTAGTAGATGTGGCGCACCGAGGGAGTTAAGCATTCGCGAACGTAAGATGATGTCGCATGAGGGTGGTTTGGCAAGGGCATACATCATGTCATTTCATACTTGCATTAAATAAGAGTAGTTAAAATTGTTTGATTGTACTGCTTTATCATTACTGCTTGACTGAATTGATAACATGTTAACCTATGCTTTATTATTCCACTGAGTTGATCACTCACTCCCACGTTAGGGACGGTGTTGTACACACCAACCGCATTTGTTGAATTTCAGATGATGGCGATGCTTATGAAGCAGAGCCGGACTACTTCTATGGTGATGAGGAGGAGTTCTCCTATCATGTAACTCTCTGATGGGTCTCTGAAGACCTGATACTGCATTGACGGGGCTATGGTACTTGGGATAGAAGATATTACACTTACACATTTGGTATATTTTAGAACTGTACTTGTAATTATTTAACCTAGTAATGTTATCACACTCTGGAGACTCATCACAGTTTATATATTTTATCTATCTATCATCGTCTTCCGCTTGCAATTTAACTGTCTCTGGAGTATGATATGCTGTTTTGGCTTAATCTCACTCATGTTCAATGCACGAATACAGTCAACATTCAATCATCATTCATTTTGTTGCATAAGTGATGTTCTGGAACTCGGGAGTTGAGTTTATGCTCGACCCCCGATTTTCAGGGCGTTACAAGTTGGTATCAGAGCATGATTTGGATTAAACCGGACCTGGGTTATGGTCACACGACGCACACTGACGCACTCTGACTTAGGAGGGAGCGACGGAATGTAGAAACAGTCTTAGGCATCCCTGCTCCGTCCAACGGCTAGTTCGCTGAAAGCAAACGCCGAAATCGAGTACGTATTAACCCTTGGTCGCACGGGTCGACCTTATAATATTCCTAGGCCGTCTATTAAAGAGTCTAGATTACAATCCACCTCACCCCAACCGTTGAAAATAGATAGAATACGGGATAAACGTGATGAGGATAACTACTCCGAATCCTCGGAGCTTCTCTGGACTCCTCACAGAGACTTCCCAAATCCACGAGAAAAGAAAAGCGTAGAAGTAGAAATAAATTCTAATTAATTCGAATTGATTAATAAATGACTACAAAAATTGAGTTCACAACCCTTTAAATAGGAATACCAAGCAATGGTAAAGAAATCAGAAACAAACTACAACTAAAACTCCTAGAATTCGCGACTTACCATAAGGTGGTGATGTCTACCAGTCAAGCAAAGTTTTTCGACCAAGAATAATAAGTGTCTTATTTGGCTTCACCAAACCATTCTCCTAATTATTCTAAGCTCTTTACGTGATGAGCGCAACTCCTAAAGCCCAATGGATGAAGAGTAATTAAACTAAAAATTACTATTTTAGTAAAACGAAATTAAAACGGGGAAATGACTGTCAATCGGAGGCTTTTTCGCAATTCCGGGCTGTGTAACCCGGCATAGCGGGTTGGTTGGCTTCATTAGCTCGTTCTACCCCAAATTCATATATTTTACATCAGATAACTCATTCTGGATTGCAAGTTAGGTCCGATTATCCCGAAACTACCCGAAATAGAGCGAATCGGATTCAGGGGCCTCCCCACTTAGATCCGATGGGACCCAGGGTCAAACCAGGGTGCATTTGGCACCTTGGGACCACAGAGAACACGACCCCACCGCGGCGGCGCGGTTCCGGCCAAGGCGGACCGCGGTCCGGTGGCCCATCTGAGGTGGCTCCAAGGCTGGGATTGGTCGGCCCGACCTCCCCTACCCCCTGGTACGTGCGGTTTTGGCAAATGATTGGGATTTTGGGGGCTAGAGCACCCCACTCTCTCATTTCACCCTTCCAAGCCCTCCAACTTGTTGTTTCTCTCTCCAATCTCCCTCTTAATCCTACATTCCACCTTTTTCGACCACCATCCATCCTTCCACAATGTTTACAGTAATACCTACCTTTCCCCCCTCTTCATTCTCTCTCAATTGAGCTCCTACACCCCCCATTTGAGGCTCAAATTCCTGTAAACTCTCAAACCAGCCCATCTCTTCACTTCCTTTCTTTAAATCCTGTCTGTTGAGACCCCAATCCGTGGAGAACCAAACCCCCAGCCCTATCTCTCTCTCTCCATCACTTTCCATTCGCTTTTCCATGGCTCTATCCGAGCATGTACGGCCATTCTCTTGGATGTCTAATCATCCATACTGTTGCCTCGTGGTTCGCATGGGTTACTGTCTTAGGGTGCTTATGATTTCATGTTGATGGTTGTAGTTGTTGGTAGAATATTTTAGATATTTGAGGGCGTTTAGGGCCCGTTCGGCCAATTGCATTAGGTGAGTTTAAGGTGGATAGAATTGAAAAGGTAACAATAAAGGTATGTGTAAGGTATGGCCCTAGATTGGTTGTATCCCATGTTTTCTAATACCATGTTTGGATTATATGCCATTAAACGTAAACTCTGTTGTCCTTTCAAATTACACTTAAGAATTCATTATCTTGGGATTTGGAAATCCCAACTCACACTTTCCAACACAATCCTCATTTTCTAAAGCCTATAAAGTAAATTTTAATCCCCGCCCACCCTCCTGCCAAATATGTCATTCCCAATCCCAAAGTGGGATTAGCAATACAGTCCTATTTTAATACAACTTAAGACCATTGGCCAAGTAGTGATGCAGTGATAAAGTCCCTTGATATACAGTAACCCACCACACTCTGACAACTTGATAAGGATGGAGCAAGACTCCATTCCTTCATTGAATCCCCTTAATACTTTAGGCTTCCTTAGTAACTCTTAGGGAGCTTGTTTGGCGTAGAAACTATTCACGATTAGAGAAAACCTATATATCCCTTGGATTCAATGTTAGGTCCAACCAATACATCCCTTAGAATTTCCTTCTCAAGGACTTAGTACAATCGGGAATACGGAGTAGAGAAACTACATATAAGCGAGGTATTCACGGTTTGAATCGCATTCTCAAATCCTAGTTGTGACCAATGAACCCTATGCTCTGATCAAGCAGAAGGCCGGGATCGACTAGGATTAAGGAATGATATGGCAACTTTCTATTTTAGCTAGGCAGGAGGTCCATGTATCCGACTCCGACCCACTACACAACATTCCTTCCGTGTTGGCCCTACCACTTACAACTAAAAGTTTATAACTTCGTCTTCGAGAAGTGTTAAGAACATATAGCCAATAGAGATTTTCTTTTAGGCCCCAAGGAATTATCCAAATGGGCAACAATTAGTTAGGAATTAGGTCTCAAATCGCATGCCACGTCGGTATACATATTGTGCTTATGAACGTAGAAAGATAGCCTGCCTGTTAAGCCGGACATCATTAAATAGGATAAGTCTGGACCGCGACAAAAACCCCTTGGTAGAATTAGGCATCTTGCCTCAAACTCACACCCATCCATGATAGCCCCTTTCTATAATCCTAGGTACCAAGACTGATGTAGTGGGAGACCGCATCTCATTTCATGTCAAGGATAGGTTATAAATTACACCTTGTTCCGATGAACGGAGCATGACATAAATCTTAAGCCTTGAGGGTGAAAATGAAATTTTAAGGGGGGTAGAACATTATGAGCCTAATCTGGTTAGGTCACCTATTGCATCTCTTTGATCTGGGTGGCGCAGCGGAAGCGTGGTGGACCCTACTCCACTGGCCCAGGATCAAAACGGTGCTTGTTAACATATGCACATTATAGAAGCCCTAGCAAGTTCTAATATGAGAAACCGATTTAGCATGATCTAGAAAGATTTGATTCACCATTTCCTTTGACATAGATAATAACGAGGACTCTCTTAGACTAAGACCTAAAGGGCAACCTTAGAATAAACAATTTGAACCTTTCAATGATGGACATTCCCTACGTTTCTAGAGTGATCGGACTACGGAGTTACTGAAATATACAACTGCGAAGTATTCACGGCTTGACCCAATTCTCAATCCTGGGCGACTACCAATGGACTCATGCTTGGCCGAGCAGAAGACCAGGATCCATCGGGATTTGGAAGTGATACGATGACCTTCCTACCCTGGCCCGGTAGATGATCGATGTATCGGTATCGAGCCCACTATTACCGTCTCTCCGTGTTGGTCAAATAATGAAAACGATTATCTTACTCTAAATGGTTGGGAGTTGTCGTCAAGACTCCAAATAGGTAAAGAAATAAATTGTAGCAAATCATCAGGGTATAAGCAATGGATAAAGAAATTTTGTTTTAAGGGGGGTAGACTAAAATGAACCAGGCTAGTATATACCCTACCACGTGTTGAAACTCGAAATCAAGAAGTCTTAGGCAAATGAAATAATAGAAATCTTTCCTTATTACCCTTAGGCAATTTCGGGGACGAAATTTTGTTTTAAGGGGGGTAGATTGTAACACCCCGGATTTTTGCCAACCTGGGATTAGACGTCCTTAGGCAATGAATCAATCCTAATACATGTTTAACTTCTTAAACGCTCAATTAAAGCCTCAAATCTCTTTTCAAACCATTTTCTTCACAAATCCCACCCTTCACTACCTTGTGCTTTCAATTTCTCAAAGCACCTTCACCCTAGACACTATCTTAAACTAGCTAAGTAGTATAACTTGGATCACTTTAGATACAAACTGCAAAGGACTAAATACTACCTCAACGAAAATCACTTAGGATTAAATCCTTTAGAAATTTGACAAAGTTAACTAAGTGCTAAACTAGATTAGCCATGAAATCCATTTGAATCGCTTTAAATACGATCTGCAAGACCCAAAACTTGTAGAATCATTGACGCTAGGTTACCCAAAAATCTAGGATCAAACTCATTACCCGACTGCTCTCGGGAGCATCTCGAAACTCCGTATCTGATCTGGACCACACATCGGGAGTCCGAACAATACGAAGTTAAGGACTTAGGATCGCCTCGCTGGGCTTGACAACCATTTCGGAAATCAAATCCAGCCGATGTCCCACGGCTGTTCACTTGAGTCCGGAGCGAGAGTGTGTGAAAAACACTATTCCCTTTACAAAATAAATATCTGGAATAGTGATCTGGCACCATTCGCTTGCGCATCAGTATTAAGCAACCAGACCGTCAGAATCAAACTAAATTACACCCTTGGATTAAGAAAAATTTCAGGAACATTTACATGTGCTTGGAATTTCAAATCGTGGCCCACTGACCGTTGAACTGAAAGTGGTCCGCCACGTGCGATCTGGGAATCCGATCGAGTCAAAAACGTAATCCCACATAGATCCATGTGTGGTGAGCTTAAGTCTGACGTTTGGCTCAAGGGGGGCCACCAGAAACACTCTTTTGAGCTGGAACATCGCCAAAATGCTTATAATAGCAATAACCCTTGAACCTGAGTCTATTTTGGGAAGGTTTTAGGCTATAAAAGGACCTTAAACCCTCTCCCATTCCAGCCATACGAATTTGGATTTGAGAGAGAGAAAAGAGAGAGAAAGTGAGGGAGATGTGGGAGGAACTCCCTGCTGCTGTTCCCTGCCGCTATTCGAGCTCCACCGCCTGATTCTCATCGCTTTCCCGGTGATTCCGGCGTCGTTTCTAGGTAAGAAACCCTAACCCTAATCTGTTTTAGGGTTGTATAGGTTGTAGGTTATGAAATAGCTAACCTGTTTCGTTCTTTAGGCTGCCAAACTCCCGTATACGGAACCTTAGCGAACCTATCGACTCCGTTACGATTCTACGACACAAGGTGCGGACTTTAGGTGTATAGGTTATGGTTTTCAACGTCGAGATTGATCAATGTCGATAATGATAGATTCATGATTTCATGCACCCTATTTTTAGCACATGTACAAAGTGCTTTTTAGTTTTCCTTAGCGAACCTTTTCGCGATTAGAATTGTAGAATTTGGAATTTCACATACTCTAGGTATTCGTATAAAATACCGTATACGTATTTTTTTTATTCGTATAAAAATACCGTATATGGAAATGTGTTTGACATGTTTATTTGTCGTATGGATATATGACGTATGGATAAAATACTTATTTGGCGAAAGGATTCGCCTAAATACATGTTTACTAATAAACACTATGTATGTAGAAATACGGTATTGTAAGAAGTACCGTATACATGTATATTTTAGCGATGTGTTTGTCATGATTAATCATCGTATAAGTATATTATGTGCGTATAAAATAATTGCTTGGCGAAGGGAATCGCCGTAATACATGTTTGCTTGTATACAGTATGTATGTTGAAAATGCGCATTCAAGAAAATACTGTATACGTATAAATTTTGGAGATGCATTTATCATGATTATTTGCTGTAGAATATATTATATATGGATAAAATACTCACTTGGCTAAAGGATAGCCCTAATACATGTTTTGCTAACATACACCATGTATGTTGTATTAGTGTATTCTAAGTGTTTGTAAAAATGACTGAATGAGTATAGAATCCTCATTCGTGCTCGCCATGACTAATTGTCATGGATTCATGATTGTTGTATTGGCGATACCCTTTTGACGAAAGGATTTGCCCTAAATCATGCCACGGCCAATAGACACCATATATGCTAAAATGTGTGGCCCAAGTGTTTATGGAAATGACTGAATGAATATGGAACTTGGATTCCTGCTTGCCATGACTATCCGTCGTGGGTGTACGCGTGTTATGATTGGGGCAACTCCCTAGTGAAAGGATTTGGCCTAATGCCTATGTGATCGACATATGTCATGTATGTTGATGCATGTTTGTTTAAGTGTTTCTTGAAATGTCTGAATGAGTAGTAGTTAGCAAATTGTAATGTATAAGGGTGTTGAGATATGATTCTCAACCTCTTTTAACTATGTGTATGATCTCCTTGGATTGTTGTGTGATTAGGAATTGAACATGTATAAACTCATGCTTGTGTTGTGATTCATAACATGCTCAACTGCTTTATGATTATATCTATGTAATGCATATGTTTAAATTTATATTTACGTTGTATGATCCGTCATGGGTGATGGGGGAGCGGAGCAACGAGTGCGTCAATGTACACCAGGCGACCTAAACGGATAATACCATACCTTGATTGTATGAGTGGAATCTTGATCCATTACTTTTTATCTATCCGTAAGTTATCATGTTTGGGGCTATGATTATAGTCCGCATAATCGGTACTGGAATTGAATTCGTGGCTGCGATTCATTTGCCACGTGAGATGTGTTCGACGAACCCGAGTCGTACTTCGGTTGACGATAGTGGTTGGCCACGCGATGTGCTTATGCACTTCATGTCGTTCAACTTGTTGTGCGCTCGAGCTAGCCGAGCTCGTCAAGTAACCCGATTTGTCTTATGTATGTTCACCATGTTTGGTCGCTACTGCTTGAACCTGGGTACCAAACTTACCAGGTGAAATCCCTTTAACCATGGTACCTCAATCCGCTAAGACTCATGAGCCGGGCATGGTGGTATGGGACACCGTGGTCAAGCTGTCGGCCTCTGGCCGGGGGCCACGTGCCTCCCCGTAGTGACCAAGAGCAACCGACTCGTGAGCCGATTATGGGGGTATGGGACACTATATTCGAGCTGTCGATACTTACGGCGAGAGCCGAGTACGGTGAGACCTGTACTCGTGCTGACGGGCGACGAGTCCTCCGTAGTATCTTCGAGTATACTCCAAGGGTCTGTGATTGGCGACGAGTCTTTCACAGCAACTAGAGTATGAGTTGAGCCGAGTACGGTGAGACCTGTACTCGAGCTGACGGCTAGTGATTGAGCCGAGTACAGTGAGACCTGTACTTGAGGTGACGACCAGCAATTGAGCCGTATACGGTGAGATCTGTATCCACGCTGACGGGTGACGAGCCCTTTGCGATGCCTTCGCTATGCTTCTCGAACCATAATATCGTATGAGATTAACTAGGATTGACGACCCTAGAATGGATCATGTTTGGGAATGATACAAGGGAGGTACCTTAGTTTCCCAATACTGCTGTTTGAAATGGACTAATAATAACTCGGCAATCATGATCATCATCGCACCGCATGTGCTTAGTAGATGTGGCGCACTGAGGGAGTTAAGCATTCGCGAACGTAAGATGATGTCGCATGAGGGTGGTTTGGCAAGGGCATACATCATGTCATTTCATACTTGCATTAAATAAGAGTAGTTAAAATTGTTTGATTGTACTGCTTTATCATTACCGCTTGACTGCATTGATAACATGTTAACCTATGCTTTATTGTTCCACTGAGTTCATCACTCACTCCCACGTTACGGGACGGTGTTGTACACACCAACCAGATTTGTTGAATTTCAGATGATGGCGATGCTTATGAAGCAGAGCCGGACTACTTCTATAGTGATGAGGAGGAGTTCTCCTATCATGTAACTCTCTGACGGGTCTCTGAAGACCTGGTACTGCATTGACGGGGCTATGGTACTTGGGATAGAAGATATTACACTTACACATTTGGTATATTTTAGAACTGTACTTGTAATTATTTAACCTAGTAATGTTATCACACTTTGGAGACTCATCACAGTTTATATATTTTATCTATCTATCATCGTCTTCCGCTTGAAATTTAACTGTCTCTGGAGTATGATATGCTGTTTTGGCTTAATCTCACTCATGTTCAATGCACGAATACAGTCAACATTTAATCATCATTCATTTTGTTGCATAAGTGATGTTCTGGAACTCGGGAGTTGAGTTTATGCTCGACCCCCGATTTTCAGGGCGTTACAATAGCAAAGGAATTCAACAGAAGAAATCGTCTTATACTAATCAAACCAAAAAAATCTATCTTTCAATTATCTATCAATTACATTCCTTAATGTAATCTTTACCTTTATTTTCCATTTACATTCCTTAGTGTAATCCATAGCAGTAATCAGGTAGTTTGTTACTTTAGCTATAAATCGAATCTACGCTCATATGATGGATTCAGTTTGAGTATTAAGTAAAGTTCTCCATCTAAAGAGGTGCTCTATAGTTGTTCTCCATGGGTGACTCTAAGAATTTCTTTTTTTAAAAAAAAATATCTGTATTGAAGAGAAAAAGGTACTTTCGTATGGAAGGTAGATGTGTGACCCATTTTCAGAGGACGAACCCCACCCTCTGATAATCACCCAATCATCTTAAGCATTGCTATGCAAGTGGCTAAATAGGCAACCGATCTTATTAGATCTCGGTCATATACGATCAATTTTTGACATATCTGTCTATCTCGACATTTGGGGTTGTAGCTTTTCAGTTTGAATTTAACCACACATTCAATTCTAGCATGCCCGCATTAATCACGTGATCAAGATTGAAATAACAATAACAACTGTAACATTTGTATGGAAGGGTTGAATTATTCAATCATATAGATTTTTCAGGACTCCCTCAATCTAAGAGAAGCCCTATCATATAAACGATTTGGTTACTATTTATGCCTCATCTAATTGTGTTAGATCCAATGACTCAGATGATGTCATGTGGCAGCAAAATCTCAACTAGAGACAAAAGAAAGATTTATTCACCTGCTCTGACAACCAAATGAGATCAGAATCCATAAAGTCAAGTTAGCTAAGAAAGGTTAAGCCTAACTAGCTAGAGTAAGGACACATGTGTCGTGTATTTCATGTACATGGCAAAGCCAGCTAACCACCATAATGGCCTATAACCCAAATTGTGTATCGACCAAAACACAGTCACACAAAACGACGACTTCGGCCGACGGATCATGGTGTCACGTATGGTCTCAATGACCAAAAATATTTTAGGAGTGAAATAATGACTATGCTAAGTTAGCCTAATATCATGGTGCATTATTCATGTTCGTGGGAGAATAGGATGGCTAGTACCAATATGTGGCATCACAAGACCAACTCTCATCCATGTAATAAGGGTATTATAACATGCATGCACCCAATGGCTAACCCACAACAAACAAGCAACATATGTGGTGTCATCTCATAGGTCACAATTGTCTTAGGTTCCAGGTGGTTATTGAAATTACTCGTGGTGGTGGGCCACGTGCTATTTGCAGAATCTTAGCGGAGCTATAAAATGAAGGATATGTCCTAAAGGGAGGGTGATTAGGACCAAATAAAATTTATGCCAATTAAATATACAATTACTTAAACTAATTTCTAATTAAATATAAGTAAGACAATTAACTCTAAGGCTTCCAAGCAAATAGAGGGTCCAATCACATAAACTACCCATCAACTCCTGACATTCATTTAATCAAGCAGACATACAATTCATCGATCAATTACATAAAGATAATTAAATAAGTGCTCAAAAGATAATCCCAAACATAAGCATGTATATTGGTTATGTTTCTTTACTCCACTCTTGGTGGACACACTTAACCCATTAATGTACCAAATTTCACTATCGAAGGTTTTAAATCAGGTTCACCTCTAACCTTTATAATCTTATACAACGACGAGCTCCCTCAGAGACTTACATAGTTTTTTATAGACTAGCCATGAACCTCGATCCTAATCTGAGGACCTACGTATACTCCCTCCAGAGGCTCTCATGAAGACTAACATGTACACACTTATATCCAGTGGCCTACACAAGGACTTGATTTAGGTCCTACATAAGAACTAAGGTCTTATAAAAGAATTTAATCGGGTTTGGCAATTAAACTCTTACACTCGATCATACAAAAGGAAGGAGAGTACATGGGCTCACTTAATGATACTTGTCGAATTGAGCCCCATTGATATACTGTCTTGAGTTACTTGATTGATGCTCTCCCATGCTCCAATCAGCTCCCCTTTTACTCCCCTGATCATGATGTTGATGCATTCTGAAGGCTTCATCTCTAAGACTAAACACATTGCTTGCGATGCTCCATTGCTGTGACGAAAGGGAGGTGGCCTGATAATGGATAAACTCTCAAAATTTGAATCTTATAGATCTGGATCTAGCTCTAAGAGGAAAATCTCGAAAAGAACAACCTCACTCTGATATCGCTTGAAAGATGAGCTATCGATGTCCTAGAGGGGGGGGGGGTACCAATTCCAATTATAAAATGCAGAACATTATTTCACGACGTCCTCGAAATCAAACTTTCAAAACAAGAAACAGACAGAGAATCAAATAAAATAATCACCATAAATGCAGGAGTTATAGTGGTTTGGTGCTTAAACCCACACCCACTCCACTCTCAAAATTACTACTCTCGTAATTTTGGATTTCCACTATATCAAGGTTTTCACAGGTTCACCTTAACAACCTTTACAGTTCTTGTATTTTCATGAGCTTACCAAATAAAACTCCTTTTTTGTGATTTTCACGGGCTCACCACAAAACAACCCTCTTTGTGATTTTCATGGGCTTACCACAAATCAACCCAAATCAGATTTCTGGGCTATCTCAGAAAAACCCAAATAAAGAAATAATAATAACAATACTTATCTTCATATGTCGATTTGAAGATGTAGTCGAGGCTTCGAGCAACGATCTTCTTTCTTGAGAGTTGATGAAGTAGTATATGCTCAACAAGAAAGAATATAGGGATTTAATATATTTAGAGGAACAAAAACCCTAACTGCTGTAGATTCAATTCTCTATTCTCAAGTAGAGTGTAGATTACTCTCTAATTACGTTTAACACTAACTTGAGAAAGGGAATTGAATAAGCTAAATAAAAATAATAATTACCACACAAATAGCTTGGGAGGACCTGAGTTTCTCTCTAACTTGCAGAAGATTTATCAGTGATTTTCATTGTAGAAATGAATGAGAGAAGGTCTCTATTTATAGACAAACGATTTAGAAATTCGGTCAACCTAAAAATAAGTTAGGCTGGTTGGATTCCAACAATTCTGTTCCAATGGCTATCGGATTACGTTGGATAAGATTGATAAAAAATTCATTTCGCTTGAGCCAAAATTCGGCTGGCTGAATCTTCAATTCGGCTAGTCGAATATAGGGTTTGACTGGCTGAATTCCTTTGAAAATATGAGAATTCATTGTTGGAAACTGACTCGAAACAGTTTTGGGTTGGCCAAACTCCCAGTTGGGCTGGCTGAACCCAAAGTTGGGCTAGCCAAATTAACAACAGATTTTTCAAACATTTGAATATGAAATCTTAGCTAAAAATGTAGTTGGGTTAGTCGAAGTAAGTTAGGCTAGCAGAACTTCAGTGAGCTGACACTGTATTTTAAACATTTTAACCATTTTTTAAAGGCCCTAACCAAAGGTCTTTCTAGTCTTATATAACCTATTGGTTGACATATATAATGATCTTAATCTTAAAATCATGCTAATGTCTTTAAGTTATGTTGAGTCGATCTACATAAGATGACATAGAGGACTGAAGTGTACTTGAGATCTGACCAGTATTTTGTTTATGAAATTCGACAACTTCATGTGTGCTTCAATTACAAGCACGTACAATCTCCCCCTTTGTCAATTTCGTGAGAAAACACAAATACATACATACACATCACATCATACACAATTAAACATGCACATCACATGAACTCAACCATCAGTATGAAGCTTTGGTTGAAATCATTTGTACACCACCTGTTGATTCAAAAAGTCATTTGTACACCACCTGTAGCTCCCCCCAAGAAAATATACTAAGTAGTTTTCCATGTAAACACATTCACGGGATATATCCATGACAAGTGTAGCAAATATAGAGTAGCAAATAGTGTATGAATTAGTGTCACACAAAACCATATAAGTATAAAGTTATTACAACCCAAAATAAAGAAAATATCACTCTGACTTAGAAGAGGATGGAGCAGGCATCTTAGGATCATTAATTTTCAAACCCCTACTAAATCGATGGGATCACTTGGACCAACGCAACTCATCTATCTTCTTTCTTTCTCTTGTCTTCGCTTTTCCTCACTTCTTCTAATACTTTTCTTCTCTCTCTCTCTCTCTCTCTCTCTCTCTCCCCTTGCTTCTGACATCTCTCTGAAATTTCTAATGATGCAAATGAGAGGGGGAGGGGGTATTTATAGGCTTTCACATATGTGAGGCCTTGATTTATTTGTCGTGGGGCCCATTCCGTGCAATAGCACTATTCCCACGCAACATTATTCACATGCAACACTATTCCCACCCAACACTATTCACATGCAATAGATTTTCTAGAGAGAGGGCCGCGCAAATGGGAGAACGCTGTGTAATGGGAGATCTAGGGAGATAGAGAGGGTCACAAAATGGGTAGGGCTGCCTATCTTGGATCCTTAATGTGCAACAAACCAAAATCCTATGGACTCGTGCATTTTTTGTGCCCCAACATACTCCTAATTTGCTTGCCTATCTAATAAGCACCACATAATTTGTTTTCTATCTTTTCAGTTTGGGTAAACCTCATAAGTAATCTCTTTTGCTTAGATTATATAGATCTCTATAGTTAACATGTCCAAGATGCTGATGCCATAATTTAGTCTTGTCTGATTGAACCATGTAATAGGAGTGATTTGTTGAGTAAGATTCATCAATTATATAGCAATTTTCAGACGTTCTACGACCATTTAATATCACATATCTTTTATTATTTATCATCTCGCATCGGTGATCCAAAAATTTCACACTATGATTATTATCACAAATTCGAGATATGCTCAAGAGATTATGTTTCAAACCTTTAATATATAATACATTTTTGAATATAGGTAAGTTGGAAAGTTGTACATTACCTTTGCCGATGATCTTGCAGTTGATACCATCTCCGAATGTAACTGAGTCTCCATCGATCTTGTTGATATTTGAGAGAATGGCTTTATCACCTGTCATGTGTCTAGAGCATCCGCTATCTAGGTACCATCTTGAATGGTTACTTACTTTGAAGGCTGTGTGGATAATAAGACACTTAACCTTTAAAACCCATTTCATTATGGTTCTAGGCTTAGGAGGATGTTTTATCTTTCGTTGTGTTTAGGAGTTAGGCTTTCTTCTATTTTTGTTTACTCCGTTCTTACCAGAGTTGGATTTTAACAATTCCTTGAGCAATTCCATAATTTTATCAGTAGGGAGGAGGATTCTATTATTTCTCTTTTGATATTTATGGTTCTTGGCACTTTTTTTAAAAAATATATTTACATTAGAGGCTCCTTGAAAGGGTTTTGTATTTTTGAAGTTATTTTTTTACAGTTTAACTCTTTTAGAGTTTCTGCTTTAGAGTTTGAGGATTCTCCTTTTACAAATGTAGGAGCGGAATCCTTGGATTCTAGAATGTGATCTTTATTATAACCAAGTCTAGATTTGTCACTACATCGGCAAGATGCGGTTAACAAATTTTCAAGTTTCTAGTCTCCATGGGTATATTTCCAAGTATCTTTTGAACTTTGAAGTGAGAAAACTTCAATTTTTAATTTCTCATTTTTAGATTTAAGATTTTGCGATTCGGAAATTTTCAGACTTAAATCCAATTTAGCTTTTTTAAAACAATCAGAAAAATGGGATTTTTCCAAAACAACCTTTTCAAGTTCTAATTGTAATTTGGCACATTTTTCTTTTTAAATTTTCGGTTTAGTTGCAATCTTACAACTTTCTCTGTACAAGGCATCATATGCTACTTGAAGATCGTCTTCATTTTCACAATCACTTCCAGGAGTTTCATAATTAAATGTTTCACAATCATCTAAATAAGTGATTCTGGTTATAGTTATAAAGGCATTAAGATCTTTTACAGTTTCCTGGTCTGATTCGTCAGTTTCTAAATTAGTTTTAGATTTTGATGATTCATCCCAAGTAGCAATCATGTCATTTCTTCTCGATTTATCCTTTTTAGGACATTTTGTAGTGAGATGCCCATACTTAGAACAATTGAAGCATTGTGTCATTAGATTTAGCTTTCCAATAGTTTGAGTTTCCATTTCTTTTATCAACCGCTTTTTGAAAATCAGTTATGTTCTTATTGTTGAAAATTCTATAAAATTTCTTTGCCAACATAGACATATCATCCTCATTTTCCTCGTCATCTGAATTTACATTTAAAAATTTTGATTTAGACTTAGAGGATTTGAGGGCAATAGACTTAATTTTAAGAGCTCTAAAATTCAACTTGTAAGTTTATAGAGATCCAACCAACTCCTCAACCTTCATTGTATCGGTATCCCTCAATTTCTGTATAGCAGTAACTTTAGAATTAAACCTATCAGGAAGTGATTGCAGTATTTTTGCACAAACCTTACTTTCAGGGATGCTTTCACCACAACCCCACATAGAATTGATGATGTCATTCAATTTCATATAGAAGTCCATGAATGACTCATTTTCTTCCATACGGACTTCCTCAAATTTAGTTGTGAGGATTTGGATCTTAGACTTTTTCACAATGTTGGTTCCTTCATGTATTATTTCAAGTATATCCTATGCTTGTTTAACTGTATCACATGAATTGATTCTTTTGAATTCATCTAGTGATATAGCATAAGTTATATCATTTAAGGCTTTAACATTATCACTAATTTCACTTTTCTGAGTAGTCATCCAAAAACCATAACCAATTTATTTCATGGATATGGTTCCATTCTCAGCTACTACTTCCATCATAGGAGGGATCCATTGTGTTATAGTGGCTTGCCATATACTTTCATCAATGGATTTATGGAAGATCCTCATCTGGCTTTCCAATATGAATAATTTGAGCCAGGGAGGTGGCCTGGTAATGAATAAACTCTCAAAATTTGACATTTTATAGCTTTGGATCTAGCTTTAGGAGGTAAATCCCAAAAAGAGCAACCTCGCTCCAATACCACTTGAAAGATGAGCTATCGATGTCTTAAGGGGGGGGGGGGGGGGAGGGTGGTTTGAATAAGATTATACCAATTTCTATTCTAAAATGAAAAAATAATAATCTCAATCACACGATGTATTGAAATTTTGATTTCAATTAATTCGTAGGACAACCTTCATCTATTATTTTAGGCAAGACAACCTAATTTCATGACATCCTTGAAATCAAACTTTTTTTTTTTAAAAAAAAGACAGAGAATTAAATAAAATAATCACCACAAATGCACAAGGAGTTATAGTGGTTCGGTGCTTAGACCCACACCTACTCCACTCCTAAAATTACTACCCTTGTAATTTTGGTTTTCCACTATATCAAGATTTTCATAGGTTCATCTTAACAATCTTTACAGTTCTTGTGATTTTCATGGGTTTACCATAATAAAACCCCCCTTTTGTGATTTTCACTAGCTTACTACAAAACTGAAATTGTGGTAGAACCGCTAATTGAAGTATGAAATTATGTCCAAGTGTCCTGGGGGGGGGGGGGGGGGGGGGGGGGGTTTGAATACTTTTTAAAAATTATTTACTTATAAAAAGTAATCAATGCCTAACTTGAACTAATTTATCAATCAAGCTAAGTGAGGCACAGTAACTCTAAGGCTTCCAAGCCAATACAGGGTCCATTCATATAGGCTCCACATGATTTGCAAATAAAGCAACTAGCCTATGTAGATAGTGTATGTGAGTGTGTGAGATGTGATTCCTATCAATATTAAACATTCATTTAGTTATGCAAGCATATAGTTAAGCTTTCAGAATACAAGCATAATTAGATAAATGCATAATTAGCAATCTCAAACACGTTATATATAGTTGTTCGGCTATGTGCTTACTCCACTCCCGGCAAACGCACTCTCCTTAGGGTGTGCCGGATTTCACTATCCAATGGTTTTAAATCAGGTTAACTATGAACCTTCATAACTTATACAAGGTTAATTAAGGAGCCTACACAAGACATCCTTAGGTGCCTACACAAGGAAACTTACTATGCCTACACAAGGCAAAGTATCTTACACAAGGACACCTAATGTATTCTCCTGTCGGAAGCCTATGAAAGGACTTGGCGAGTTTGTCAAATCAAACTCTGAAACCCTATCCTACACAAGGGGGTTCAGACTCAATGGACTTTTTATACTTACAAATAAGTGAGTGAGCCCCTTTTTAGCATATTCTGAAGATGAACTTCCTTGTTGATGAAGAATCTTCGGCTCCCTTGATCTACAACAACAGTAGATGCTCCAATGAAGGTTATGGGTGTTGGGTCGAGGGTTTGGTAGATCTAATCTAATTAATGATATGCATTTAAGATCTAGAAAAGATTCCCATAAGCAAAGCCTTTAAGGTTCCAGTATAATAATTTGCATTTAAGAGTTGCTGTTGGAAGATTAATGAAAGTTAGAGTTCATTCTTCAATCCAAGCTATTGAATATACTAATAAATGCTTTAACAATGGATTGAATGATGAAATCCTATTGGAAATAATACCTGAGAGGAAGGTAAATAACTTAGGTAATAACTCTCTTAAAGCTCTCTTCAATATTTGCTTAGAAGTCCAAAAAATATCCCAAGTGCTTTTCTAGAGTCAAATCCCAATGAAAAAAAAATAAGTAAAAATATGTCATTGTCGATGCTATCGAGATGTCTTCGATGCCATCAAAGTTTCTTTCAATGTCATCGACCCTTTCTTTGATTGTATTGACTCTCTGCATTTATGTTTTTCAAATAAGTGTAAGATAGATTTTGTCTGATGCCATCAATCATCCTTCGATGTTAGCAAGAGATGGCTCGATGCCATCAGGATTTTCTTTTGAAAATAGTACTTGGTTGCTAGACTAAATGAGCATGATTTTGATACCTTCGATCATTGTTTTGATGCCATCAAGGATATCATCGATTGCAGATCGATGTCATTAAGAATAAAATGATTTTCCTATGGAAGCTTACTGGACAGTTTGGTCTATATTTCGATTCAATTGAAAGGTGTTTCGATGCTATCAAATTTTGAATGTCGATGCCATTGTAAAGAGTTCAACGCAATCGAAATATAAGATTTTCCAAGAAGGCTTGCTGGACAAACTAGTCCTTTTATCGATGCAATCGAATGAACTTCAATGCCATCAATAATTTACTCTCGATGCTATCGAAAGAAGTTCGATTACATCGAGGAACACTTAGAGTATTTCAGAAATGGTGGAGGTAATTAGCCCTCGATGCAACCGAAGTCGGTTCGATGTCATCAAAATATAACTTTCGATGACATCGAACTTCCTTCGATGCAATTGATAATAACCAGCATATATTCAGTTTGTTTGCTGGACCATTAGGCCCGAATTTTGATGATATCGAACATAGTTCGATTCCATAAAAAACATCCTCAATTGCACTTCGATGCAATCGACATGATAGAATTTTTCCTATTTAATTTATCTTTCCACCTACCCTAGAAATACATTAAACTAAGCTTACCAAAGGTTTTGAAATTACATTTTATGGGTAAGATTAAGTTCTTTATTAGAGGGACCATATACCTTAGGGGTTTGGTTAGGGAAGTGAGGCTTGTTTACCTTTGCGAACACTCGAACTTCTTTAGGCTGGTTGAGTCTTTGGTCTTGTAATCTTCACTTTGGGCTAACTTGACAAACTGACTCAATACTCATGTATATTGACAAATCAAGGCACTTTAAAAAAACTACCCTCTTTGTGATTTTCACGGGCTTACCATAAATAAACCCAAATGAGATTTCCAGGATATCTCACAAAAACCCAAATGAAGCAATAATAATAACAATACTTATCTTCATATGTTGATTTGAAGATGTAGTCGAGGCTTCGAGCAGCGATCTTCTTTCTTGAGAGTCGATGAAGCAGTATATGATCAAGCAGAAAGAATATAGAGATGTAACGACTCGAAAAATCCTGTACAATGGCCCAAGTACCACCTCAGGTAGAAATCACTTAGGATCAAATCCTTTAGAAATTAGACAAAGTTAACTAAGTGCTAAACTAGATTAGCCATGAAATCCGCTTAATCCACTTTAAATACGATCTGCAAGACCCAAAACTTGTAGAATCATTGATGCTAGGTTACCCCAAAATCTAGGATCAAACTCATTACCCGACTGCTCTCGGGGGCACATTGAATCTCTGTATCAGATCTGGACCGCACATCGAAAGTCCGAATGATACGAGGTTATAGAATTAGGACCGCCTTGCTGGGCTTGACAACCATATCGGAAATCAAATCCAGATAGCATTTCGGGGCTATTCGCTTGAGCACGGAGTGAGGAGTGTGAGAAAATGAAGATTTCTTTAAAAATTAAACTTAATTTAAGTAATCTAAGACTTGTCGTTTGCAGGCCAAATATAAGCAATCAGACCGTCAGAATTTGACCCAAATACACCCTCAGATCAGGGGAAATTTCATACACAGGTCAGTATACTTGTAACCTTTATCGAGTTTCAGTGACCGTTGAACTGAAACTGGTCCACCACATGTGATCTGGGAACCCGATTGGAATGAAAACTTAACTTGACCTAGATCCATAGTCTGTAAGCTTAAGTCCGACCTTTGGCTCAAAGGGGGGCTCCAGAAGTGCTCCGTTGAGACGGAACAGACCCGCTTTAAACATAACCTAAGTATACCTTAACCCTGGGTCTAATTTAGAGTGTTTTACGCCTATATAAGGACCTTAAACCCTCTCTCATTCTCACCATACGAATTCGAGAAAACCCTAGGTGAGAGAAGAGAAGAAAGAGAGAGAAAGTGTGAGAGAAGTGGGAGAATCTTCCTGTTATTCTACCCTGGTGCTATACGTGCTTAACCATCACGATCTAATCACATTTATGGCGATTTTGACTTCATTTCTAGGTAAGGAAACCCTAACCCTAACCTATTTTAGGGTTTTTATTGGTACAAATAGCGAAGTAGTTGACTTACCTTGTGTTATAGGTCGTTGTATCGATGTTGACGAAAGCGTAGAGTTTCTGTTAAGTTCGTTACGTTTCTACGGTGTAAGGTGCGGACTTTAGATGTATAGGTTATGGTTTTCAATGCTTTCAATGTCAGATAATGATATATTCATGATCTGGGTGTTATTGTACATGTACAATGCGATGTTCGTTTTGCGTTTCGATTGCTTATGCAAATATGGCATATTGTGTATTCTGTATATTTGTAGAAAATACCGTATACGTACAAATTTTAAAAGTGTGTTTGCCATGATAAATTACTGTATGAACATGCTATATATAAGTGTAATACTTACTCGGTGAAAGAATTCGCCCTAATACTTGTTTTGGCTAATATACGTTATGTATGTTAATAAGTGTATTCTAAGTGTTTGTGAAAATGCTTGTATGAGTAAGTACTTAGATGATTGTGCTTTAGGTAGGTGTTAAGATAGGATTCTCAACTACCTTAGTGATGTGTATGATTTCCTTCATGTAAGTTGTTTAAGTTAATCGCTTACTTATGAAATGTATGTGTTGTATTTCCTGTTTTATATTGTGCTTTATAACATGCTTGTTAACATGTTTGAATTACCTTGTTAATTCTGCTTTAATTATTATACATACTTTCTGGTTACGACTTGAATGTGATTGGGGCTATGTGATAGTCCAGACAATCGGTAACAGGCTTGAAGTCGTGGCTGAGATTCATTTCACCACGTAGGATGTGTTTGACGAACCTAAGTCGTACTTCGGTTGGTGACAGTGGTTAGGCCACGTGAAGTGCTTATGCACTTCATGTCGTTCAGTTGGTTGTGTGCTCGTGCTAGTCGAGCTCGTCAAGTAACCCGATCTGTCTAATGTATGTTCACCATGTTTAGATGCTACTGCTTAAACCTAGGGTACCAAACTTACCAGTGTAACCCGATTAACCTTGGTACCTCGATCCGCTAAGACTCATGAGCCGAGCATGGTGCTATGGGACACCGTTGTCGAGCTGTCGGCCTACGCTGGGGCGACGAGCCTCCCCGTAGTGACCTGTGAGCAACCCAGACTCGTGAGCCGAATGCGGTGGTATGGGACACTATATTCAAGCTATCGGCCTACACTGATTGGTGACGAGCCCTTTGTAGTGACCTCGAGCATACTCTGAATCTATGAAGAGGTGACGAGCCTTCCCGTAGTAAACAAAGTATAAACTAGGCCTGTATTGATAAGGTGATGGGGAAGTGGTGCAACGAGTGTGTGTAACAGCCCTGACAACCCTTTATAGCGACCTAGAACCGTATCATCGTATGAGATTATCTAAGATTGACGACCCTAGAATGGATCATTGTTTGAGAATGATATAAGGAAGGTACCTTAGTTTTCCAATACTGTTGTATGAAAAGGACTAATAATAACTCGGTAATCACGCTCATAACACAGCACTGCATGTGCCTGGAAGATGTGGAGCACTGAGGGATGAACGTATGCCGCGGACGTAAGATGTTGTCGCATGAGGGAGCATTGGTGAGGGCATGCATCATGACTGCATTCCATACCTGCATTAATAAGAGTATTTAGGAGTGTTTGATTGTACTACTTTATCATTACTGCTTGACTGAATTGATAACATGTTAACCTGTGCTTTATTGTTCCATTGAGTTAGCTACTCACTTCAACGTTATGGGACGATGTTCTGGACACCCACCAGACTCTGTCTTCGATGTAGGTATTGACGAGACGCAGGAGGCTGAGCCTGATTACTATGATGATCAGGATGAGTTCTCCTACATGCAGTTCTTTGGAGGCTACGCTTAGGCCATTCAGATGACGGGGCTACAGGGTGTACCATTATAGTTGTACCATTTTTGGCATTTTGATTTTTGAAACAAATACATGTATATGGTGACTCAGTATGGTGTTCATCTTCTAGAGACGGATTGTGACATTTTTGGTTTTATATACATTTATATACATCTTTCAGTCTTCCACTTATGTTTTATAACTTGATCTGGAGTATGAATTACTATTTTGGTATAATCCTACTCATGATTATTGCACTAACCCGGACAACATTCAATCATAAGCATTTATGTTGCATAAGTGATGGTTTGGAGCTCGGGTGTTGAGTTGCTGCTCGACCCCGATTTTCAAGGCGTTACAAGTTGGTATCAGAGCATGATTTAGATTAAACTGGACCTGGGTTATGGTCACACGACGTACGCTGATGTATTTCAACATAGGAGGGTGCGAGAAAATGTAGAAAATAGTCCTAGGTATCCCGATTTCGCCAATTAGCGAAGTTCACTAAAATCGGTCATTTTGTTTGAGTCTGTACTCAACTGCGATCGCACGAGTCGACCCCAAACTACTTTTAGACAGTCAAACGATGGGTTTAGATCACAACTCACCCCATCCCAGCCGTTAGAAATTGGTAAATACAGTTGTGCATCAAAAATATCCCAAAACTATCCGAAACGACTCAAAATGGAGTCGGGGGCCTACCCATGCAAATCCAGAGGGACACAGGGTGGACCCCACATCATTTTTAGGCCTAGGAGTCATGAGGACCTCGCCCAAATGGCGAGGCATCACCAAACACTCTAGAGAGTGGCGAGGCCCTCGCCGGTTAACAGGCTGGCCCAGGCGGGCCGGTCAGGCTGACTGTCTTTAGGGCCTAGGGTGACCCCCTGATATATGGGCCGTGACTTAAAACCTCCCCAAACGCATACCTCCTTCACAAAATCCACCTCCAATCTCTCCCTTTCCTTTAAAATTTTAATTTTCTCTCTCAAACCTCCCCTCCAATCGCCTATTCCCCCATTTCCTGTTAAAATTCACACCCCTCCATCGTTTACAGCAACACCTACCCTCTACCCTTTCTGTTTTCTCTCATTTGAGCTCCTACACCCCCTCATTTGAAGCTCAAAATCGTGTAAGCTCTCAACCCATCCCATCTCTTCATTTTCTTTCTTCAATCCTTGTCTTTTGGGCCTTTACAATCCCTGTTGAGGCTCAAATCCATGGAGAACCAGAAACTTCAGCCCTATTTCCCCTTTTTCTTCACTTTCCATGGCCTTCTTCGAGTTCGTTGCGGCCATTTTCTCAGTTTTCACCGTCCTTTCTCTCATGGGAAAGAGAAAGGGGGCCGTGGATAAAGCTGGGCCTAGTCGCCCTATACGTTCAAGGAGGCCGAGAGGCGCTGCCGCTAGCACAAGCGCCACCCGGGAGTTTCAGACGAAGCGGGATCTTGATCCTCGGAATCCTGCTGAAAGGGCTCTGTTAGCGGAGTTACCTCATGGAGTGTATGAGGGTCGTAGGGTCCTCTTTGAAGCTCAAGTGGATGGGCGGCTCTTTGAAGAGTATCTATTATTCGAGTTCTTGGAAGAAGCCCGTTGGGGCCCACTATTTGATGGCGGGTATCACGTCAATGCAAGCTCTGTCTGAGCTTTTTACGCCAACATTCACGAGCCTACGCTCGAACCCTTGCAGTTCCGGATCCCATGTGGAAGAGATCGGTTGGCCACAGTTGATGTTAGGTTGATATCTCGGCTTCTGAATGTGCCCCTTGGCAAGGTGCATGCTAGCGAGCTAAACCTAAGGAGTGGTCGTGAAAGGGATCGACACACATGTTTCCTTTGTGGTGGCCGACTGGTTGAGTGGTAGACAAACAAAAGTCTTCTAGCGACCGATATGTCTGACGACTTCCGTTTGCTCCATCACATCTTCACGTTCAATGTCTACCCCAGGTGGAGCAATCGCAGTGAGTGTACTCGCCTTATGGTAGATTTCTTGTATCAAGTGGGGCAGAGAGCGAACTTGTGCATGCCTACGTTCGTGTTGTGATAGATAATTAAGACTGCACGCTCCGCTAGAAGGATTGATTTGCTCCCCTTCGGCCGACTCGTATGCAAAATTGCACATGAGTTTAACTACAGTCTTAGGGCGGAGATGCCGGTGCCAGTTCATCACATCGACGAGACTACCCTCAATCAAATGAATATCGGGCCACGGCAACGCCGGGCTCGACTTGAGGAGAGCGATGATGAGACAGAGAACGAGGAAGAAGAGAGTGAGGCAGAAGACGGAGCTGAGATAGAAGAGGAGGAACAGGAAGAAGAGGAAGAGGAGGCCCAAGATACAAAGGAGAGCTCTCCTCCTACTCACCGGTGCAGGATACTGGTCAGGCTGCTTGGGATACTAGTATAGCTCGACTAGAGGAGGATCATGCTGAGCTACGATAGGGTCAGGCTATCCTACGACAGGATGTCATGGATTTCGGGACCTTATGAAGCACAAGTTCAAGAAAGTAACTCGCGCATTGAAAATTATCATGTGCTGCCTGAAGGATAAGGGTTCCCCTTCTCCATCGCTAGACTCGGATGCCTAGACATCCATACTGTTGTCTTGTAGTTTATTTTGGTTACCACCTCAGGAGGATGCTTATGTTTTCATGTTGATGGGTGTAGTAGTTGGTAGAATGTTTTAGATGTTTGAGGCTTTGGTTGTATTAGCTCCCATACATTTTCTGTCAGGATTCATGTAACTTTGTATTCCATGTATTGTGACAATTTTGGTAAATGAAATGCATGCAACCGCTTTTGCTATGAAGTGTGTGGAATGCTTAAGTGATTGTGTATCGTGTTACTATGCTTTATATTACATGCGTTACACCTTATGTTGTATGGGGCATGCCACAGAAATATACGCAGAGCACGGCACACGTCGCACTCACTGATACGATGGATCAGGCTCCTTCCCACAGAGATGGTCATATGAACCCTGGTTTGGGCCCGAATCGTGAGACTATACCTGCATCTCAGCCTTTCACTGGTCCTATAGCTGGACTACCACCTTATACACCACCGGTTCGCGAGCAGAACAGTGCGTCTTCCTCAACGCAGTACGCACCTCAGCCTGCTCCACCTATTGATAGGTTTGAGCAGATGATGATGTTGATGTAGCAGCAGCACCAGCAGCTCTTGACCACCATTGCAGGGGCCTTATCTCAGGGTGGGAGTGCGACTCCACTTTCACCGTCTACACGTCCTACTGAGACTGCAGAGCCTTCTGCTCAGGTTAAGGATGTGCCTCTGCCTGCACCTGCTGCATACCCTACGGGAAATTTGGGTACTAGTGGCCTTCTTGAGCGATTCTAGTGCTTGAGGCCTCCTACTTTTACGGGTTCTCACAGACCCAAGGAGGCTGAATATTGGCTAGACCGCATCTCCAAGATGCTACGGATGTTGCATTGTACCGAGTCAGAACAGGTTGAGTTGGCCACATTTATGTTTGAGGAGGCCAGTATGTGGTGGGATGGTGTCCTACGGACAGTCGCAGTTGGCTACATATGGACCTGGGTAGCTTTCGAGTTTCATTTCCATGAAAAGTACTACCCTCTGACCTACCGACATGAGAGGGAGAATGAGTTCTTGCACCTCAGGCAGGGAGGCATGACAGTTACCAAGTACGAGCATTGATTTACTGAGTTGGGCAGGTATGTCCCTACGATATTCACTGATAAGCAGATGCAAATACGACATTTTTTTGAGGGCTTGCGACCTGACGTTCGGTCGAAGATGTACTATGTTAGCATATCCTCCTATGTCGAGTTGGTTCATATGTCTATGCGCGCAGAGTAGGATGTTAAGTGATTGACAAGTTCTCGTAGCCCTATGATTCCTAGGCCACGACCAGATATCCAGAGCAGGCCATTCCTTGGCAAGAGGCCTCGTGTTAACTCTCCTCCCAGGATTACGATGCCAGTAGTTCCGATGAGGTATCCAGGTGTGACCTGTTCTTACTAGGGGAAATCAGGTCACTCTGCAGAGAGTTGCTTTGCATGGATGAGATACAGCGGGTTTGCACCATCGCAGAGGATTGATCGTCCTCACCCTCAGGCTTTATCGGCTCCACCACTATGGATAGCACCTGCACATCCATCCTTCAGACCACCTGCACCTCGTTATAGGCCGCCACAATGACCTATGGACCTCAACCCAACCGACCTCAGCAGGCACGCATTCATGCACTTACGGCCGAGGAGCCAGAGACAGCACCTTCAACACCTATGGCCTTCAAGGTCACTGCACACGTCCAAGGTATTCCTGTCTTCTTGTTGGTGGACACAGGGTCCACTACCTCTATGATCTCATGCACGGCAGTCAAGTAACTAGGGTTGGTCACTACTCCTATGAGGGGAGTGAGGGTCATCCTGTCACAGGGACTTTCTCTGATGTTACTAGTATCTGTGAGGGCTGCCCGATAGACTTGGGTGGCAGAACGATATTAGTCGACCTGATCATCGTCTCCCTCTTCCATTACGATGTTATTTTCGGTATGGATTGGCTCACTGAGATGCTATCAGAGATCGATTGCGAGACTAGGATGGTTATAGCCCACGGACTAGTGGGCACGGCGTTTACTTTCCCTGCTCAGGTCAGTCATGCTTCTCGGTTGTGGTGTTTTGCTTCTTCATTGGAGGCTACTGATGTTCCGACGCTTGTGGGTACGCCTGTAGTTCAGGCTTTTGCGGACGTGTTTGAGTCGATTCCTGGGTTGCCTCCTCGGCATGAGATTGACTTCACTATTGATCTTGTGCCTGGTGTGAAACCCGTTTTATTGCCTATGTATCGCATGCCTCCATGTGAGATGGAGGAATTGAGGAAACAGATTGATGGACTAGTAGAGAAGGGCTTTATACGACCCAGTGTGTCTCCTTGGGGAGCACCTATGTTGTTTGTCAAGAAGAAGGACGGGTCGCTACAGTTATGTATTGATTATCGTAGGTTGAACTAGTTGACTGTGAAGAACAAATATCCTTTGCCCAGGATAGACGACCTGTTTGATCAGTTGAAGGGGGCAAAGTATTTTTCGAAGATCGATTTACAGTCAGGATATCATCAGTTGCGCGTCAGGGATGAAGACGTGTAGAAGACGGCTTTCAGGACCTATTTTCGGCATTACGAGTTCCTTGTGATGTCGTTCGGTCTTACGAACGCACCGGCCGTGTTGGACTTGATGAACCAGATATTTCGGCCATTCCTATACCGATTCGTCATCGTGTTTATCGATGACATCCTGATATACTCCACAAGTCGGGAAGAGCACGAGGAACACTTATAGGCAGTCCTAGATACTCTGAGGAAGAACCAGTTGTTCACGCAGTATAAGAAGTACGACTTCTGGCAGGAGGAAGTCAAGTTCTTGAGACATGTGGTGTCCAAGGAAGGGATAGCAGTGGACCTGGCTAAGGTAGCCGCAGTGCAGGACTGGAAGCAACCGGGTTCAGTTACTGAGGTGAGGAGTTTTCTGGGCCTGACAGGTTATTACCGACGATTCATTCGAGACTTCTCAAAGATAGCAAGACCGTTGTCTCAGTTGACACGGAAGGATCTGAAGTTCGCCTGGAATGAGATGGCGGAAGCAGCTTTTAAGGAGCTGAAGGACAGACTGACGTCTGCCCCTATGCTAGTATTACTAGAGCAAGCGGTTAAGTACACTATATATACTGACGCATCTCGCATTGGTTTGGGTTGTGTCCTTATGCAGAAGGATAGGGTGATTGCGTATGTATGCCTCGAGACAATTAAGGAAGCACGAGGAGAATTACCCTACGCACGACCTTGAGTTAGCAGCGGTCATATTCGCATTGAAGCTCTAGAGACATTACCTCTACGAAGAGGAGTTCGAGCTTTTTTGCGACCACATGAGCCTTAAGTATATATTCACTCAGCGGGACTTGAATATGAGGCAGCGCCAATGGATGGAGACCTTGAAGGACTTCAAGTTCGAGGTTTCCTACCATTCTGGCAAGGCCAACCTTGTGGTAAATGTGTTGAGTCGCAAGAAGGCTATAGCATTTGCGGCTTCGCTGATGATAGCAGAGTGGGATATGTTAGAGTTCATGCGGGACTTCGAGCAAAAGCTCACGGTGGAGGAATCGTTTGAATGTGTCGTACATGTTTGGGTGCGGCCACTTATTGATGACTGGATTATAGAGGCCCAGAAAGGTGACGATCATTTGTTTGAGCTTCGAGAGAAAGCTAGCGATGTCGTGGACTCTGAGTGGAGAGTTGGCACAGATGGGGGCCTACGATACCGTGGCCACCTATGCGTCCAAGATATTCAAGACTTGAGACAAGAGCTTCTTGAGACAGCTCATAGTTCGAAACTTGCGATGCATCCTAGTAGCATGAAAATGTATCAGGATATGAAGCGGTCGTATTGGTGGGACAATATGAAGGTCCATATCACAGAGTATGTGTCTCGTTATCTCACGTATGAGCAGGTCAAGGCCGAGCATCGCCAATCTCCTGGACTCCTTCACCCCATGCCCATAGCTGAATGGAAGTGGGACTTCATCTCTATGGACTTCATCTCGGGGCTGCCAAAGACGAGAAAGGGTTATGACTCTATTTGGGTGATCGTGGATCGATTAACCAAATCAGCTCATTTTCTCCCTATCAGAGTGACGAACTCTACAGACGACTTGGCTAGGTTGTACATCAAAGAAATAGTGCGTCTGCATGGAGTTCCCTTGGAGATCGTGTCAGACCGAGACACGCGATTCACGTCTATCTTTTGGACTCGTATCCAGGAAGCGATGGGTGTGAAGTTGAAGTTCAGTACCGTGTTTCACCCTCAGACCGACGGGCAGACAAAGTGGGTGAATCAGATTTTAGAAGATATGCTACAGGCCTGTGTGTTAGACTTCAAGGACAGTTGGGATGACTGCCTCCCGTAGGCAGAGTTCACCTACAACAATAGTTTTTAGGCAAGTATTGGCATGGCTCCTTACGAGGCCTTGTATGGACGCCCTTGCAGAGCACCGCATTGCTAGGCTGAGGTTGACAAGCACAGTTTGATTGGCCTAGAGTTAGTATAGGTGACCTCGGAAAAGATCGACATTATCAGACGTCGACTTCTGACGGCCTAGGGCAGACAGAAGAGTTATGTTGATACAAGACGGCGACCACTTGAATTCGAGGTTGGAGATCACGTATTCCTCAGAGTTTCTCCTATGAAGGGAGTCCTTCAGTTTGGAAAGAAGGGGAAGCTTACACCGCGGTTCATTGGCCTGTTTTAGATACTTGATCGAGTGGGTGTGTGGCATATCATCTCGCTTTGCCCACACCACTTGCGGGCGTGCACAACATATTTCATGTATCTATGCTGAAGAAATACACCCCTGATTCTTTACACATCATCCATTGGGAGTAGGTGCAGTTGAGTGATGATGCTACATATGTACTGCGTCCGACGTGTATCCTAGATAGGAAGGAGTAGGTGTTACGCAGTAAGGTGATTCCACTCGTGAAGGTACTGTGGACGCATCATATAGCGAAGGAAGCTGCCTGGGAGATAGAAGCCGAGGTTCGAAAGAACTACCCTCAGCTTCTCGAGGAGTACAAAAAGGTACTAATTTCGAGGACGAAATTTTTCTTTAAGGGGGTAGATTGTAACGACTCGAAAAATCCCGTACAATAGCCCGAGTACCACCTCAGGCAGAAATCACTTAGGATCAAATCCTTTAGAAATTAGACAAAGTTAACTAAGTGCTAAACTAGATTAGCCATGAAATCCGCTTAATCCACTTTAAATACGATCTGTAAGACCCGAAACTTGTAGAATCATTGATGCTAGGTTACCCCAAAATCTAGGATCAAACTCATTACCCAACAGCTCTCGGGGGCACATTGAATCTCTGTATCAGATCTGGACCGCATATCAAAAGTTTGAATGATACGAGGTTATAGAATTAAGACCCCCTTGCTGGGCTTGACAACCATCTCGGAAATCAAATCCAGATAGTATTCCGGGGCTATTCGCTTGAGCCCGGAGCGAGGAGTATGAGAAAATGAAGATTTCTTTAGAAATTAAACTTAATTTAAGTAATCTGAGACTTGTCGTTTGCGGGCCAAATATAAGCAATCAGACCATTAGAATCTGACCCAAATACACCCTCGGATCAGGGGAAATTTCATACACAGGTCAATATAATTGTAACCCTGATCGAGTTTCGGTGACCGTTGAACTAAAACTGGTCCCCCACGTGTGATCTGGGAACCCGATTGGAATGAAAACTTAACTTGACCTAGATCCATAGTCTGTGAGCTTAAGTTCGACCTTTGGCTCAAGGGGGGCTCCAGAAGTACTCCGTTAAGACGGAACAGACCCGCTTTGGACATAACCTAAGTATACCTTGACCCTGGGTCTAATTTGGAGTATTTTAGGCCTATATAAGGACCTTAAACCCTCTCTCATTCTCACCATACGAATTTGAGAAAACCCTAGGAGAGAGAAGTGAAGAAAGAGAGGGAAAGTGTGAGAGAAGTGGGAGAATCTTCCTACTATTCTACCCTGGTGATATACGTGCTTAACAATCACGATCTAATCACTTTTCCAGCGATTCTGACTTCATTTCTAGGTAAGAAAACCCTAACCCTAACTTGTTTTAGGGTTTCTATTGGTACAAGTAGGGAAGTAGCTGACTTACCTTATACTATAGGTCGTTGTATCGATGCTGACGAAAGCATAGAGTTTCTGTTAAGTTCGTTACGTTTCTACGGTGTAAGGTGCAGACTTTAGACATATAGGTTATGGTTTTCAATGCTTTCAATGTCCAATAATGATAGATTCATGATTTGGGTGTTATTGTACATGCACAATGCGATGTTCGTTTTACGTTTCGATTGCGTATGCAAATTATGGCATATTGTGTATTCTGTATATTTTTAGAAAATACCGTATACGTACAAATTTTGAAAGTGTGTTTGCCATGATAAATTATTGTATGAACATGCTATATATAAGTGTAATACTTGCTCAGCGAAAGAATTCGCCCTAATACTTGTTTTGGCTAATGTACGTTATGTATGTTAATAAGTGTATTTGTAACATCCCGAAAAATCGAGGGTCGAGTAGTAACTCAACTCTCGAGTTCCAGAACATCACTTATGCAACATAGATAATGATGATTAAATGTTGTCTGTGTTAGTACAATAAACATGAGTGAGGTTCTACCAAAACAGTAATTCATACTCCCGATCCATGTATAAAGCGTAAGCGGAAGACTGAAAGGTATATATAGATATATATAAAACAAAACATTCTCGATCTCCAGAGTATGAACACTAACTGAGTCACCGTATATATATATATATATATATATATATATATATATTATAATCAAAATATATATATATATATATATATATATATATATATGTTAAATCAAAATAAAATAGTACAACTGAAATTATCAACCCTGTAGCCTCGTAGCACTAGACAGCCTATGCGAAGCCTCCAGCGAACTGTATGTAGGAGAACTCCTCCTGATCGTCATAGAAGTCGGGCTCAGTCTCCTATGCTCCAGTGATACCTGCATCTGATATAGGGTCTGGTGGGTGTTTCAAAACACCGTCCCATAACGTGGGAGTGAGTAGCTAACTCAGTAGAACAATAAAGCATAAGTTAACATGTTATCAATACAGTCAAGCAGTAATGATAAAGCAATACAATTAAACACTCCTAACTACTCTTATTAATGCAAGTATGAATGCAGTCATGATGGATGCCCTCACCACACCCTCCCTCGTGCGACACCATCTCACGTTCGCGGCATGCTTTCATCCCTCAGTGCTCCACATCTTCCAGGCACATGCAATGCATGATGAGCATGATTACTGAGTTTTTATTAGTCCATTTCAAACAGCAGGATTGGGAAACTAAGGTACCTCCCTTGTATCATTCCCAAACATGATCCATTCTAGGGTCATCAGTCCTAGTTAATATCAGACGATGGTGTGTTTTCTAGGTCATTGCAGAGGCTGCCAGGGCTGTTACGCACAAAGGTTACACCACTCCCCCATCACCTCTTTAAAGATTTATCACTATACAGAAACAGGCCTAGTTCATACTCTCTACACTGCGGCAAAACTCGTCGGCTCACCGCAATTTCAGAGTATGCTCGAAGTCACTCCACTAACGTCCTACCAACTGGCAGTCTATTTTTGAAGCCCGACCAGTCCACTTATTGACAATGGGACTCGGATGCAACCCGACTGGGGACCACAGCCATGTTACGCCAGTGTAGGCCGACAGCTCGAATATAGTGTCCCATACCACCATAATCGGCTCACGAGTCTGGTTGCTCACTGGTCACTATGGGGAGGCACGTGGCCCCAGCATAGGCCGACAGCTTGACCACGGTGTCCCATACCACCATGCCCGGCTCATGAGTCTTAGCGGATCGAGGTACCATGGTTAACGGGATTCCACTGGTAAGTTCGGTACCCTAGGTTCAAGTAGTAGCGTCCAAACATGGTGAACATACATTAGACATATCAAGTTACTTGATGAGCCTAACTAGCTCGAGCGTACGATCAACTGAACGACATGAAGTGCATAAGTACTTCGCGTGGCCTAACCATTGTCGCTAACTGACGTACGACTCAGGTTCGTCAAACACATCTTACGTGGCGACATGAAACTCAACCACGATCTCAAGTCTAATACCGACTGTCTGGACTATAGACATAGTCCTAAACTCAATCAAACCTTATTAGTAGCATGTGGAGTAAAGCATGATAAACAAGTAATTCAAGCATGTTAGTAAGCATGTCATAAAGCATGTTATAAAGCATGTTATAAAGCATATTGTAATGCACTACATAAATAGGAATACAAACACATATATTGCAAAAGTAAATGATTTAAGTAAACAACCTCATGGAGGAAATCATACATGTCTCTAAGATAGTTGAGAATCCCATCTCGACACCCTCCTAAGGCATCAACATCCAACACTTACTCACACAAGCATTTTCACAAACACTTAACATACACTATTTCAACATACTTAGTGTATGTTAGCAAACATGTATTAGGGCAAGTCCTTTCGCCAAGCGAGTATTTTACGCATATACAATATATTTATATAACAAATAATCATGGAAAACACATCTCTAAAATATAGATGTATACGGCACTTTCTATAATACAGTATTTCTACATATATAGTGTATATTAGTAAAACATGTATTTGGGCGAATCCTTTCGCCAAATAAGTATTTTATCCATACATCGTATATTCATACAACAATTAATCATGTTAAACACATTTCCAAAAAATATACGTATACGGTATTTTCTACGAATACGTAGAATATGTAAAATTCCATATTCTACAACTTTAATCGAAACAGAAAACGGAAAGCACTTTGTACATGTGCAATTGCATCCAGATCATGAATATATCATTATCTGACATTGAAAGCATTGAAAACCGTAACCTATACACCTAAAGTCCTCACCTTATATGGTGGAATCACAACGGATCAGTTAGGTTTGCTAGGCTTCCTTATTCAGCAGTTTGGTGGCCTAAAGAATGAAATAGGTTAGTTATTTCATAACCCATACCCTTCACAACTCCAAAACAGGTTAGGGTTAGGGTTTCTTACCTAGAAACAGAGTCGGTATCGCCGGGAAAGCGATGAGAAACAGGTGGTGTAGCTTGTGTGGTGGCAGGGATCGATAGTAGGGTGGTTCTCCCACTTCTCTCACTCTTTCTCTCTCTTTTCTCACTTCTCTCTCTAGGGTTTTCCTCAAATTCGTATGGCTGTGAGAGAGGGTGTTCTAAGGCCCTTTTATAGCCTAAAAAGTCTCCAAAGTAGACTTAAGGTCAAGGTATACTTGGGTTATAACCAAAGCGGACCTGTTTCAGCTCAACGGAGGACTTCTGGCGGGCCTCCTTGAGCCAAAGGTAGGACTTAAGCTCACCAACCTTGGATCTACGTGGAGTTAAGCTTTCGTCTCAGTCAGATTCCCAGATCACGCGTGGCGGACCAGTTTCAGTTCAGCGGTCAGCGGGTCTTGATCCGAAATTCTAAGTACATGTAAATGTTTATGAAATTTTTCCTGATTCGAGGGTATATTTAGGTCAGATTCTGACGGTCTGGTTGCTTACAAATTGACCGCAAGCATCAAGTCTCAAATCACTATTCCAGATATTTATTTTGTAAAGGAAACATGTGTTTTCACACTCCTTCGCTCCGGACTCAAGCGAACAGCCTGGGACACTGTCTGGGTCTGATTTTCAAGATGGTTGTCAAGCCCAGCGAGGCGGTCCTAATTCCTTAACCTCGCATTATTCGGACTCCCAATGTGCGGTCCAGATCTGATACGGAGTTTCAACGTGCTCCCGAGTGCAGACGGGTAATGAGTTTGATCCTAGATTTTAGGGTAACCTAGCGTCAATGATTCTACAAGTTTTGGGTCTTGTAGATCGTATTTAAAGAGATTCAAATGGATTTCATGGCTAATCTAGTTTAGCACTTAGTTAACTTTGTCAAATTTCTAAAGGATTTAATCCTGAGTGATTTTCGTCTGAGGTGGTATTTAGTTCTTTGCAGTTTGTATATAGAGTGATCCAAGTTGTACTACTTAGCTAGTTTAAGATAGTGTCTAAGGTGAAAGTACTTAGAAAAAATTGAAAGATCAAGGTGGTGAAGTGTGGGATTTATGAAAGAAATAGGTTCAAAAGCGGTTTTAGACTTTGGGATTGAGTTCTGACAGGTTAATAAGGTGTCAGGAGCGATCCATTGCCTAAGGATGTCTAATTCCAGGTTGGGAAAAATTTGGGCTGTTACAGTATTCTGATTGTTTGTGAAAATGTTGTATGAGTAAGTACTTAGATGATTGTGCTTTAGGTAGGTGTTGAGATAAGATTCTCAACTACCTTAGTGATGTGTATGATTTCCTTCAAGTAAGTTGTTTAAGTTAATCGCTTACTTATGAAATGTATGTGTTGTATTTCCTGTTTTATATTGTGCTTTATAACATGCTTGTTAACATGTTTGAATTACCTTGTTAATTCTGCTTTGACTATTATACATGCTTTCCGGTTACGAGTTGAATGTGATTGGGGCTATGTGATAGTCCAGACAGTCGGTAACAGGCTTGAAGTCATGGCTGAGATTCATTTTGCTACATAGGATGTGTTTGACGAACCCGAGTCGTACTTCAGTTGGCGACAGTGGTTAAGCCACGCGAAGTGCTTATACACGTCATGTCGTTCAGCTGGTTGTGCGCTCGTGCTAATCGAGCTCGTCAAATAACCTGATCTATCTAATGTATGTTCACCATGTTTAGACGCTACTGCTTAAACCTAGGGTACTAAACTTACCAGTGTAACTCCGTTAACCTTGGTACCTTGATCCGCTAAGACTCACGAGCCAAGCATGGTGCTATGGGACACTGTGGTCGAGCAGTCGGCCTACGCTGGGGCGACGAGCCTCCCCGTAGTGACCTGTGAGCAACCCAGACTCGTGAGCCGAATGCGGTGGTATGGGACACTATATTCAAGCTATCGGCCTACACTGATTGGTGACAAGTCCTTTGTAGTGACCTCGAGCATACTCTGAATCTATGGAGAGGTGACGAACCTTCCCGTAGTAAACAAAGTATAAACTAGGCCTGTATTGATAAGGTGATGGGGAAGTGGTGCAATGAGTGTGTATAACAGCCCTGACAGCCCTTTACAGCGACCTAGAACCATATCATCATATGAGATTATCTAGGACTGACGACCCTAGAATGGATCATTGTTTGAGAATGATATAAGGAAGGTACCTTAGTTTCCCAATACTGCTGTATGAAAAGGACTAATAATAACTTGGTAATCACACTCATAACATAGCACTGCATGTGCCTGGAAGATGTGGAGTACTGAGGGATGAACGTATGCCGCGGACGTAAGATGTTGTCGCACGAGGGAGCGTTGGCGAGGGCATGCATCATGACTGCATTCCATACTTGCATTAATAAGAATATTTAGGAGTGTTTGATTGTACTACTTTATCATTACTACTTGACTGAATTGATAACATGTTAACCTGTGCTTTATTATTCCACTGAGTTAGCTACTCACTCCCACGTTACGGGACGGTGTTCTGGACACCCACCAGACTCTGTCTTAGATGCAGGTATTGATGAGACGCAGGAGGCTGAGCCTGATTACTATGATGATCAGGATGAGTTCTCCTACATGCAGTTCTCTGGAGGTTACGCTTAGGCCATTTAGATGACGGGGTTATAGGGTGTACCATTATAGTTGTACCATTTTTGGCATTTTGATTTTTAAAACAAATATATGTATATGGTGACTCAGTAAGGTGTTCATACTCTAGAGACCGATTGTGACGTTTTTAGCTTTATATACATTTATATACATCTTTCAATCTTGCGCTTGTGTTTTATAACTTGATCTGGAGTATGAATTACTGTTTTGGTATAATCTCACTCATGATTATTGCACTAACCTAGACAACATTCAATCATAAGCATTTATGTTGCATAAGTGATGGTTTGGAACTCGGGTGTTGAGTTGCTGCTCGACCTCCGATTTTCAGGGCGTTACAAGAGATTTAATATATTTCAAGGAATAAAAACCTTAACTGCTGCAGATTCAATTCTCTATTTCTTAAGTAGATTATAGACTACTCTCTAATTGCATTTAACACTAACTTGAGAAAGGGAATTGAATAAGCTAAATAAAAATAATAATTATCACACAGATAGCTTGGGAGGACTTGAGTTTCTCTCTAACTTGTAAAAGATTTATCAATGATTTTCATTGTAGAAATGAATGAGAGAAGTTCCCTATTTATAGACAAACGATTTGAAAATTTGGTCAGCCTAAAAATAACTTCGGCTGGTCAGATTCCAACGATTTTGTTCCAATGACTATCAGATTATGTGAGATAAGATTTATAAAAAATTTGGCTGGCCCAAGCCAAAATTCGGCTAGCTAACTACAGGGTTTAGTTAGCCGAATTCCTTTGAAAATCTGAGAATTCATTGTTGGAAACTGACCTGAAACAATTATGGGCTAGCTGAACTCCCAGTTGGGCTGGCCAAACCCAAAGTTGGGCTAGCCGAATTTGTAACAAAATTGTCAAACATTTGAATTTAAAATCTTGGCCGAAATTGTAGTTTGGTTAGCCGAAGTAAGTTGTATTGGCGAACTTAAAGTTGGGCTGGCCGAACTTTAGTGAGCTTACACTATATTTTAAACATTTTAACCATTTTTCAAAAGGACCTAACATAAGGTCTTTCTAGGGTCATACAACCTGGTGGTTGGCATATACAACGATCTTAATCTTAAAACCATGTCAATGTATTTTAGTCTTGAGATGTGGAGCCGATCTTGAGCCGATCTTCATGAGATGCCATAGAAGACTGAAGTGTACTTAAGATCTAACAAGTATTTTGTCTATGAAATTTGACAACTTCATGTGTGCTTCAAATACAAGCACTTACAACTGTTTTGGGCATACGATTTCACAGCAGCTTCACACCTATTCTAGTCTTACTTATCATATTCCAATTAGGCTTCTAAAGCTAAGAGATGATCAACGAAGTTTACCTATAGGGTTAGGATCATCTAGAGGTTTAAGGGGTTATTTTGGGTCAAGGTTAGGGTCATCGAGGAACCTTATTAACCTGTTCTTTGCTCCTTGATGCTTCAAGTCCTATTGTATCTTCAATCTTCAGCTTCCAATAGGTCAACTGACTACATAATACATGGACTCACGTGATTGACAAACAAGGTGTACAAATTAATGCACTAATAATCTCCCCCTTTGTTAATTACATGACAAAAACCTAACCTAGATAATATCATGGTTTATACCAATGACATATAAAAAAAACTCAAAATATTACATGTGTAAGACCTATAACCTCGTGAGACCTTCCGTATGCTTCAACTTTGGTACTAGCATGTTCTAGGTGGACTAGATCGACAAGTTTTGATCGTGACCCTATTTTAGTACTGCAACACCCCGAGACTTATACCCTAGCGACAGTGTGGGCACTACGGTTTCAATGCCATGCGGTAGGCTCCATTATGAACCTTAGATTAAAGTTAGAGTTTTGGCACAATTTAAGGTTTCTGTGCAACGCACGTGACCCCAACTTGCATAAATTCTAAGATTTTTCAATCAATCAATCTATCAATCAACCCATCACCTCTATCTCCCCATTAGTCTAAGAAGCACATACTCTTTCCCATGCTAAGCCATTCCTCTCTTCTCTCTCTATCCATTCTACCCCTCCATCTTTTCCTAATCCCCTCTATAAGACCCGTATCCTAGTCCGTACTGTTCCGTAGACTTCCGTGATCCTCCCGGTCGAATTTTGGCAACCCGCAACCTGTAATCGATATTTGCATGCGACCCTAAGTTGCATCCCGTATATCAGAGTTGGCTCGATCCGATACTTGTACCCTTGCGACCGTACCGTCGCCGCAATTCTAATGTCGCATCTTGCGCACCGATGCGATACCTAGGCGAAGAGTTGTGAGCCAGCGCTCATTTCAAGGAAAATGCCGCGTGTTGCAAATTTTGAGGGAATTTCTACATAAACATCACATTAATCAATCAAAGTACAACCCATCACAACCCATGCCTCTCTCATCCCTTTCTTACTAATAAATACAAGCAACCCATACCCCATGCCACCTCACCCCCCAAAAGGCAACTAAAACCCATACCTCTCATCACATCTCTCCATACACAACCATTCTTCCATCTTTCACTCCATCCCATCTCATTTTCTCCACCAATTTTCCAAGCATTCTAAGCGAGAAAGAGCCTAGTGTGTGGGCCACTTCCTACCCCCCTCAATCCTCACCATCCAACCTTTCAATTCTCATCATCCTCCATCAAAGAGGAAGCTTAGGAGTTCGGGAGATCAAGGAGCCTAGAAGATCTAATGGTGGGGTGTTCATAGCCTTAGATCTTGATTTTTACGTAAGGCCCACTTGTGATGGGACCCATTTTGATGTATGTGTTCTAGCAAAGAGGGGCCTATAGTGGAGGGGTCCCTCCACTATGCTATCTCTCTCTCTCTCTCTCTCTCTCTCTTTCATGTGTTATGGACCCCACTGTAATGTATGTATCCATGCTATCTAGATGTGGGCCACCCACTATCCAGCAGCAGCGGCCCACCTTGCTGCTGACCGGCCCAGACGAAGGAAAACACTAATAACAACTTGGTCATTATGTGGGGTGGCCCACATACGTGGACCCCACCTTGCTGTATGTGATCAATATCCATCATCCATTTGGACAGGTCATTTCCAAGCATGGGATTGGAACTGGGCAGATCCAACGGATGGCCCGGTAGTAGGAATTGCTAGCCGCTGGGCCACCGTGATGCGTTTGTCCATCCATCAGGCCCATTGTAATGTTATTTGCCCTCCACCTGTGGATCGTGGGCCCCACCTTGTGGCACGTATATGTGTTGTATCCACACCATATATCCTATTTTCAGATCATTTAGGCCTGGGCCCAAGGTCTGGATATACCAGTAGCAGGCACCGTCTAGCATCCAGGTCGTCCATTCAGCGCACCTGGACGCTAGAGTTTTGATATATAATAATAATAATAATAATAATAATAATAATAATAATAATATTGTGGTGAGCCCAACGTGGGCCCACCTGCCGTAGAAGTGGGTTAGCTGATGTATCGCACATCAGCCATTAGCTGCTACATGGACGTCAACACGTCCTGTGGCCTGATCCTGAGGATGTGTTATATCTATACCATCCGTCCATTTTTCCTTGGACGTAGGGCCCACCCCACATGTGCTGCACGTGTGGGGGTGGGGTCCACCTTGATGTATATATTCTGTATCCACACCATCCATCTCTGGACGGTATGCTGTGGGACGCACCATGATGTTTGCAGCCGTACCGTCCATCTGTTTTGTGCTGAGCGGGTTATCATGATGTGTGGGCCTTCGCCATGCTGCATGTGGGGCCGACCGTGATGTATGGGCCTTATCCCCACCTCCGTCCATCTATTTTCTGGGATGGGACCCACCTTAATGTATGCATTGTATATCAGCACCGTCCATTTGGACGTACTGTGGGCCGCCCCATAATGTATCTATTTTATCCCCGCTGTTCGGCCCACCTTGTGATGTATCGTATATTCACACCGTCCATTCACTTAGCCCCCCACGTGTTGTATGTGTTTGATCCTAGCTGTCCATCTGGTGGGGCCCATTTGGAACATGCAGGGCCAGCCTGCTGTACACACAGGGCCCACCTATTGTATGTGCAGGGGCTCATTGTGGCCATATGTGAGGCCCATTATGGTTGCGAGTGAGAGGCTCACTTGATTGTGTACATGAGGCTCATGTATGTGGCCCATTGAGATGTATATGCGGCCCATGTAATGAGGCCCAGTGTGATGTATTCGAGGCCCATGGGATGTGGCCCAATGCGATGTATATGAGGACCTTGTATGAGGCCCATTGTGATATGTATTAGGCCCATGAGATGAGGCCCATTGTGATGTATTTGAGGCCCATGTGATGCGGCCCATTGTGATGTGTATTAGGCCCATGTGATGCGACCCATTATGATGTATACGAGGCCCGTATGATGAAGCCCGTTGAGAAGTACATTAGGCCCTTATGTGAGGCCCGTTGTGATGTATATTAGACTCTTGTGTGAGGCTCATTACGTTGTATCTGAGGTCCTTATGTGAGGCTATGGGCCCCACTATATGTTTGGCCCTATGAGGGCCACTCCTTGGGAGCAATGTTGGTTGAATGTCCACATTGATGGGCAATGATGGTTAAATGTCCACATTGTGACCTTCCTTTAAGCCTCGTTAGGCCTATTCTTGATATGAGTAGGCTGTTTAGGCCCATCCTTGATATGAGGAGAGTACATCATCATCATATAACATGCTTAGTATAGCTCCACGATCCATGCCCATGCGCATCATATATATGCTTGATATGAGGAGTGATTGATCATAACACATGACATTGGGTGGATTATTATGGGACTCCTTGAGAGATGAAGTTGTCCCACATGAGCGCGCGGTACACGTAGGTTTGATGCATGACTGGATGGTAGGACTCATGCATCTAACATTTTGTGATATGACTACCATATGCCCTAGCGACATTAGGGTCGTGACCTCTATAGGCATGTTATGGATGGCCAGATGGGACACCGAAAATGTTTGGTTCAAGCATATGGGTGCGATAGATGTCCCTTAGTGAAAATCCCTAAACCCCTGAGGCCAGGAGACGCCCCGAATGTCTAGACCGAGTGGATATATATGAGCACATGAGGGCCGTATACCAGTAAGCCACGTCTCCCACTGTGCCGTGGTCAGTTGGGAGGGGTGTGACCTTACCCACCTGAGTGAGGAGGCAATATCTAGGTTGAGTTTGACCAGCTTAAGGAATGAGTCCTCTATCGATGAGCCAGGCCTAATATTGGCAGACGGATAGTGAGGTCTCTTCCACTTACCTAGTTGTGCGCTCGGATAGGGGCGATAAGTTGGTGTAGAGTGTACTAGACTCCGATGATGATCCTAGAGGTGTACGGTATTGATATGTGGACTTATTGAGCAGGAGTTGCATACTCAACATTTTACTCATTCATTCATTCATTCACTATCCACTCGGGCTGGTGGTGCACAACTAATTATTATGGGTACCTTCGCAATGACCAGGATTTTGGTTGGGGCGCACGACCAACCTGAGATCAAGACTTTACCACATTGAGTCTAGCTATCTAAATTTAGGTATGAGACTAGTTTGGATAGAAGTCCCTTGTGATGGACCCCATAGCCTGCGATACTACTACTATCATCCCAACTTCACATTCTAGCTTGGTCATTCCATTCGCACCGCATATTTCATTACATCCTCAGCACATAACATCTGGTTTACTATGCCTCTGGTTTACATAGCCTGAATAAGGTTGATGATATTGTGGACTCACCAGGATCTGCATATTATATTACATTTATAGCATATGGCTTTTGGGTTGCTATGTTTTTGCATTTATATGGCCTAGATGAGACTGATGGCATTCGTGGCTCTTCAGAATTGTATATTGTATTGCATCCTCGATATTTGATATTTGGCTCATTATGACTCCACATTGCATAGCCGATCTGCATTGCATACTTTGATATTGAATGACTGTTAGCCTTGCTAGTATTTTGTTTATGCTGATATTTGTGCACTTGACACTTATCTTGTGCACACACTTACACCACCCTCTAAGCTTTCTATAAGCTTATGCATGATAGATGCATGCAGGTGGCATTAGGTCGTAGCAGCGTTGAACTTGGAGTGTGCACCTGTCTTTTGGAGCTTTGATTTTCGACCTTTCAACATTATATTCAACTGTTTATATTAGTGGATATGTGATGATGATGTTGCTTTTGTGATTTGGGTAAACTTGTTGTTATGCTTCTTACAAGATAAATGTATGTTGAAAAATCTTCCTTGTACGATCCTAGGATCGAAATCTAGTGTATGGGCATTGGGAGCCAAGAATGGGGTACTATGGAGGCTGTCGTGACCGGATTCGGCAATCAGGAATTTTATGAGCCCGGTTTTCAAGTTTAGGGCGTGACACCCTCTCTATCCTAAAAGTTATACCACAAATCCCCTATCCTCTCATTTCTACCACATTTCCTAGCAAGAGAGTAGGGAGAGACTAAGAGATAGAAAGAGAATAGAGAGATTAGGGAGAGATTATGAGAGAGAGAGAGAGACAGAGAGAGAGAGAGAGAGAAAAGAAAGAAAGATTAAAGAGAGATGGTTTAAGAAAAAAAGAGATCTTGAGAGAGATTGGGGAGAGATCTAGAGGTTAAGAGAAAGAGAAAAGAGAGATTAGAGGAGATTAGGAGTGGAGAGGATCTTGGTGGACTGTCCGATCGCTGATCCAACCATTCATCTAATGTTGTGAGTGCATAAGAGGATAAAAAACCCCCCCGTTTCTTTGTGTTATCCCATCTTTGGTAGGCCGACAAGGGTGGGACCCACCTTGATCATGTATGGAGTGTATGGTGGACCCCATGATGGCAGGGGACCACCCCGATGGCCAGTTCTTTCTTTCCTTTGTCTTCTTTCCCTTTCATTTCCCTTTCATTTTCTTTTAATGGTGTTGTAGGGCCCACAAGTGGGCCACACTATGGTTAACTGTGATGCTTATTTTCAATCTAACATGTTGATAGGTTCACATACATTTGGATGGTGGAAACCACCAAAAATCATATTGATCCAAAGCTACTTAGCCCACCATGAGCTAGCCAAGTTGTTGGTTAGAGTAGTTTCCCAAGTGGGTCCCACCACACATTAATCAAAGGAGAAGAGGGTGATCCACCCATTAGATGGGCCACACCATGAGCTGCAAAGGGACGGTTAAGCTAACGTCATTGACGTTGTGCATGCAACGAATTGGGGAGTGGGTTCCCACTCCTGGACCCACCTTGATGTATTTCCTTGATCCACACTGTCCATTTGTTTTCCTAGGTTATTTTAACACTTGAGCCCAAAAATGAAGCTGCTCCAACCCTCAGGTGGACCACATTACAGGGAACAGTGGGGCTGGTAGCAACCCTCATGTCAACACATGCAGACGTGGGGAGTGGTGCCCCCACTCGTGGACCTCAACTTGTTGTATTTGTTAGATCCATAACATCTATTTAATTCTTTAGATCATTTTAGGCCATGGGTCGAAAAATGAGGCAGATCCGAATCTAAAGTTGGCCGCAACGCAAGGATTAAATTCCCACTATTGAAACCTTCCAAGCCCACCGCGGGGTCCTTGATCATCCAAACCAACCTAAGTTAGGGCCCATTGGACCCTGCTTGAGCTGGCCGATCCGATGGATGGATCAGATCATCCAAATGGGGCCCACCTTGAAGGTTTTTTTAAAAAGAAGATAACAAAAAAAGAGCCAGCATGCATTGGTGTTGCCAGCGTCTAGACAAGTGGATGCCCATCAGGGGACATGGAGCGGGGCCCACTAGTGGGACCCTCCATGATGTATGTCTCATCCGAGCTATTCATCTATTTTGCTATATCATATTAGGCCAGGGGCCTCGAGATCAGGCATATTTGAATTTCAAGTGGACCGCACCGAGGGGAACAATTGGGCAAGGATGGATGCCCCTATTTGGCAGCAATTGGTGTCCCACTCATAGGATCCACTTTGATGGATATGTCCCATCCACACTGTCCATCCTTTTCTATAGGTCTTGTTAGGCCATGGGCCCAAAGTTTAAGCCAATCCAGATCTTAGGTTGCAAGTGTTATTATGTTAAGCACACATAGATTGTCAAATTTCATAAGATAAAAGCGGTTCGAGATCAATTCTCAAGTATGGATTACAATAATTTTACATGCCTGAAGATCAGCTCAAGTTCGGCTTATGAGCAGCTTAAGATCAAGTCAAGTTCGGCTTATGATCAAGACAAGATCGGCACATCTTCTCAAAGAAATTGTCGTCCGTATTCTAGTCAAAGTTCAAGACTAAATTCAAGAAAAGGTGACTCAGATATTTGCTATAATATAGGTGGTATAACCCCAGAAAGACCTTAGGAATAGGTGCTTTAAAAAATTCTTCATTATGAGTTTTTATAAGTGATTTCGCTATGGAATTCGGCTAGCCTAACTTCCTCAGCTAGCCCAACTTCAAGCTCAATCTAAATAACGACTTATGTTGAAAATTTGGCTTGCTTAAGTTTGGTTCAGCTAGCCTAAGCTTTAAATTCGGCCAGCCCGAGAAAGTTCGGGTGAAATTCTAACAATGCAATCTTTTAGAATTCGCGGGAATTCAGCCAGCCGAATTTGTCCTCGGGCCAACCGAATTTTGGATAAATCTTATCCCACACAATTTGAAATCCGTTGAACAAAATTCGGTAACAGAATCTAGTGAACTCGGGCTAGTCGAAGCCTGAAAGTGCTCTGGTTTGTCAAGTTACTTGAGTATTGAGTCAGATTGTCTACAGAGACTGATAGGAAGATCAATTCAAGCGTCTGCCTCAACCGGATGTGTGCAAGCTCGCCACAGGTAAAACTAAAGCCTCACATCCCATGACCCAAAACACCAGGTGAATAAAACCCTTAAAAACATGTTAGAAATCATAGCGTTTTAAGGTGAGAAAACTTTTTTCAAAACAGAAAAATCTCTAAGTTTTTCTCGCCTTGTCGATTTTATCGAAACACCCTCAATATAATTGACCTGCTCTGTTGATGTCCTCGATCCCTTAACGATATTATCGATATGAGGACTAAAAGTGTCCAGCAACTAAATGTTCATCTGAACAAATTTATCGATCTATCGATACACCTATCGATATCATCAATATAAGGACTAAAAGTGTCTAGCAACTAAATACTCATCTGGACTGATTTATCGATATATCGATTCCCCTATCGATATCATCGATATACAAATCTCGAGCCCATCGAAAGTGGCTCGGAAAGATCGACAGGCAGATTTCTGGCCCCCCTATTTTTTAATGAAAATCTCAAATTCCTTCGATATATCGATGATCTTCCGATATGATCTGAAATCAAATATCGATTAGATCGGAGGTACATCGATGATATCGATCATGGGTGCCATATCTTACAACAGATATTTTAGGATGTTTTTAACTATGATAGGGGGCCCTTCGATATAATCGATATTCAAATATCGATGTTATCGGTACCAGGTTGATTGCATCAAACAAGGTTATAAATTGTCCATCAAGCTTAACGAAAAATCTGCTGGACTTATCGATACCTCGACTCTGATATCGATATCATCGACATTCAAATTCCGATGATCCCGATGGTTCCCCGATCATTCATGAAATCCTGAAATATTTCAAAGTCAAGTCTCTCTCATTTTTTAAGTATCGATGGATCAAACCTGTCACTGATGAAATCGGAGTTCGAAATCCGATGACATCGATAATAATTTCGATTCATCGACCAACTGGCAAAAGTTTCAAAAGCGTATGACATTGAGTTCGAGTCATCGAGCAGACCATCGATGCTATCAAGAGTATATGTTCGAAGATATCGAACTCTGTCATAAATGTGACCGTTTTATATCCGTTGGAACTTTTTGCCTATATATAGAGGACTTGTCTTTTGTTGCTGTGAGAGAAAGTAGAGAGAGCTTTTGTGTGTTTCAACTTATATCTTATATCTAAAGCCCTTTCTCTCAAGGGAGTTCATCCTCCAATCCACCCTCATCATTGATATTCAATAGAGTGGATTGGGGAATGAACTTCCGCATTCAAGGATCCTCCAGCTACTACCTTAATGGCAAATCATGCCTTGAATGCATAAGATTGGAATCGCTCTATCTTCCTGATAGAAAAAAATTTTGAGAGTAGGATTCCTTCTTGACCTTGACCCAACCCGAAGCCAAGTACTGGTATATGATTTTGTGTTGCGGATCAAGGGAGCAGAAGACTCTTCGTCAATAAGGAGGAGGAGATCTTCAACATTGCGCTAAACGGGACTCATCAACTTATTTGTAAGTATCTAGAGTCCAAGAGGACACTTGTGATCATTCCTTTTTAGGATTGGGTCTTAAGTGGTTCTCACCCTTTAAAGTCCTCAAGGAGGCCTCCGACGGGAGTGTACGTGGTGGGTGCGTTATGTGGACCCTTGCTTTGTGGAGAGCATAAACATCTGGTTAGGAGTGAACTAGTAAAACTTCTGGGTTAGAGCTGAACCGTGTAGAAACCTCCAATAAGGTCTTATAAAAGATCCTTAGCTAATGTGCCTAAAAGTGGGTGTGTTGTGTTGCTCGTGAGAGCATAAATAGTCAGCCTCAGTATAGGTTGTAAAGGTTCAAGGTGAATCTGATTTAAAACCTTAGGTTTGAGGTGAACCATTGTGAAACCTCCTTAGTGAAATCCGGTACACTCAAGGGTTGAGTGCGGTTACTGGGAGTGGAGTAGACAAGTAGTCGAACTACTATAAAAATGACTGTGTTTGTGATTGCTCTTCTGTGTGTGTGATTTATGTCAATGCATTCATATTTATTTATCTGATCACATCTCACACACATACACAGTCACATCCAACATAAACTAAGTTGCATATTGCTATATCTTGAATAGTTTGTGATTGGATCCTCTACCTGGCTTGGAAGCCAGTAGAGTTACATTTGAGTAATCCTGATAATTACATATTTATAGGATTAGTGAAGTAGGATTTTTAAATAAATCATAAAAACTTTAAAAAGTACTATTCACCCCCCTCTAAGACATATTGGCATATTCCAACTTCAACTAAAGCAGTCTTCACTGCCATTTCAATTGGTATCAGAGAAGGTTTCTCTTTAAGGGCTTCACCGCCTAGAGAGTGATCTTGACTGAAGTTGGAATATGGCCAAAGGAGAGGGCTCATCAGTCACTAGACCTCCAGTATTTGATGGCTTAAATTATGCATACTGAAAGGCTATGATGCACTACTTTCTGAGATCCTTGGATCATGATGTTTGGGATATAGTTAAAAGTGGATACGTGCCACCGACTGAACAAATTATACTTGATAGTGTCATAACCATTACAAAGCCTAAACCCAAAGAAAAGTGGACGGTGTTCGACAAAGAAAGATAGACTGCTGAAGCAAAAGCTATGAACATCATCTACTGTGCCATGTCCCAGGATATATTCAATCAAATAAGTATGTGTGGGACATCCAAGAAAGCATGAGATCTACTGGAAACAACCCATGAAGGCACAAGCACTGTGAAGAGATCCAAACTACAACTTCTGACTTCACAGTTTGAAGGTCTCAGAATGAAAGAGCATGAGACATTTATGGAGTTTTTCATAAAGCTGAATATCATCTGTAACTCCATGGGTGGATTGGGAGAAAAAGTTCCGGTATCGAAAATTTGTAGGAAAATTCTAAGATCCCTACTGGAACGATTTAATCCCAAGGTTACAACAATTGAGGAGTGTAGGAACATAATGAAATGAAAGAAGAAGAACTGTCTTGCTACTCACTCAAATCAGTTAACAGGAAATGACACTAAGTGGTACCTTGACAGTGGTTGCTCAAGACATGTAACAGGTGACATGTCCCTTCTTTCTAAATATAAGAATCTTCATAATGGGATAGTCACCTGCGGTGATAGAACCACTTCTAAAGTAATTGGACAAGGAATCATAAAAGGAATACAGTTGCTTGAAAATGAAAAAGCTTTCTGCATAAATGGTCTGACACATAATCTCCTAAGCATATCTCAAATCTGTGATAATGGGCATGTGGTTAAATTTAACAGACAAGAATGCGAAATCCTAAACCAATAAGGAAAATCAGAAATGAAGGGCCATCGCACAAGTAACCACTACTACATTATCAGAGGTGTAGAAAGGACTGATGCCTAGAAGTACTGAGCAAAACAAGTCTAGATCATGCATCTAGATCTGGACGTTTGGTGAAAAGATGCACCTTTTGGCTGAGCTTAAAATAATATATCTGAGGTACCTCACCTCAATTTTTTGTCATAAACATTCTGATGTTTATAATCTTAACTTGTACAAAATTTTACTGTGTATATGTCAGATTCAAAGATGATCCATAATTAACATATATGTCTGTCGATATAAGGGTTAATGAAAAATACTGTTGATAAGTCATGTGTATTTTCGATCAAATCAATCGACTAACGATATCATCAATATCCCTTCAGAATGTGGAAAGTCACATGATCGAGACTATCATCGAAGATACTATCGATAACATCGACTAAGGATCGCCGATGAAATCGAAAGAAAGTTTGATCAAATCGAAGTCTGACACCCGATAAAAGGCAATCAAACAGTGAAACCTTACTTCTCTGAAATTTTTTTGTTTCCTGCTCAAATCCTCGGCTAGAAGACTATCGGTGAGTCCCAGAAGCTTCAAAAGAAATGAGTATTATTCTTCCATTCTTTTCACTCCAGATTCTAATCTCACTTTTGGTCGGGTATTTTCCGTTCTTTTGGTTGACCTTCCTTACCTTTGCCTATCATAAACAAAGGGAAAGGTAAGTCTCTTTCTCTGTCTTCAAAAGGGAAGGTGAAACAACCCAGTTTGCATCAACTCACTCCATCGGTGAGACATTCAGCCACTGTTGTTGAACGTCTGGTTCTTAACAGTGTCATCGAGTCTTTTGGTGTAGACCTCCTTCTAGAAGTAATAGGATGACAAAATATTTTGAATCTTGGTGGTACTTATCAAATTGGAGTGGTCCATGACTTCCTCAGTAAAAGTCATGTTATTTGTAACGATCCACATTGTGTTTAAGTAGAATTATTGTATTACTCCAAGCACATCACTCCCATCACCTTGAGTCACCTTTTAGATCTCCAAGTCACTCGCATTCTTGTTACCAGTCGGAATCTAAATGGTCTTGGTGTTTGGGGTGAAATAACTCGTGCACTATGTCAGGGAACTACTATTTCTCGAAACGATGATAATTCACTTCATATTAATCATCTTGGACCCACTTTTAAAATCCTTCATGACATTTTTGGGTCTAATGTCTATCTTTATGATGTGAATGGTAATCATTTATCTCCCTCTGTGTTAAATGTGTTGTATGATGTATATCAGAAAGTTCAGGTGTGCCTCCCAACACTTCTTCTTAAGCAGTTAATTCAGGTCATTCAAGGTAATCATCAGGATACACTGGCTTTTCCTATACTCATCTGTAAATTAGCCCATCATGTTAGTATTCCTGCCTCATTTGATAGAGTCTATCCAGAGAAGTGGTTTGATAGTGATTCGGCTCAGGTAGCACAATAGCTGTGTCTTCCTTCAACTCTTCCCGAGAACAGTGCCCCCTGCAGTCGGCTACTCCATATGCTTATCCGTCATATCCATGGGGATCCAACCGAACACCATTGCTGAGTCCAGAGTCTATCACAAATTACCAAACTCATCACCTTGAACGTCACCTACTGAAGGGTATGGCGAGAATGGAGGTGCGACTTCACAATTGTGAGAGACGTCTCATCGTGATTGAAGAAAAAGTTGATTCTCTCTAGCAAACAAATCAGCAAGTAGTTGATTTACTCACACGTGGTGATTCGCAAAGATAGTAGAAGTTGATTGTGCTAGTTGTATATCATTTTTTTGGGGTATCTATGCGTGGGCTTGATGTTTTTGTTGGGATAACTGTTAATTTGCTGCCAATCTTGGGCAGTTTATTTTGGATAGTTGGATAATTTGGTCTCATTTTGGACATGGCTGAGTATAATTTATATTTTTACTGCCATGATTTTGTTTTGAGTTCCCCTGGTTTATCTAGTTTTTGATATGGAATGCATGTGATATCTCTAATGAATATTTTATCTGCTGTGCATTCATAAATTCTAAAATTGATGTTTGCTTAAATTAAGTTAACTGTTATACATCAATTGTTCTGCTTCTTCCTGTTCGATTCTCCTAAGTAATTCGAAGCTTCAGTCAATATCACCTAATATATCTTTGTCAATGACTGACAAAAAGGGGGAGAATACTTGTAAACACCCTGAAAGGAAAATTGTGTATCTATTAAGATGTTGTTGTAGGTGTTAGGGGGAGCAGTTGCATCAAGCAAGCGGGAGTTTACAAGAAAGGGGAGCAGCTACTGGGTGTGTACATTGGTTAGAAAATTATAAAATTGTGTAAAAGCATGTACACATAATTTAGGGTGTGTTTGTCTAGAACATTCTAGGGTGTTTTGTGAGTTTTTTCACGTAATTGACAAAGGGGGAGATTGAAAGTGCCCTGGTTTGTCAAGTTACGTGATTGTTGAGTCAGATTGTTTACAGAGACTGATAGAAAGATCAATTCAAGCGTCTGCCTCAACCGGATGTGTGCAAGTTCACCACAGGTATTTTTAAAGCCTCACATCCCATGACCCAAAACACCAGGTGAATAAAACCCTTAAAAATATGTTAGAAATCACAGGGTTTTAAGGTGAGAAAACTTTTTTCAAAACAAGAAAATCTCTAAGTTTTTCTCACCTTGCGATTTTATTGAAACACCCTCGATATGATCGACCTGCTCTATCGATGTCCTTGATACCTTAACGATATTATCGATATGAGGACCAAAAGTGTCCAACAACTAAATGTTCATCTGGACGGATTTATCGATCTATCGATACACCTATCGATATCATCGATATAAGGACTAAAAGTGTCCAGCAACTAAATACTCATCTGGACTGATTTATCGATATATCGATTCCCCTATCCATATCATCGATATACAAATCTCGAGCCCATTGAAAGTGGCTCGATAAGATCGACAGGCAGATTTTCAGCGCCCTTATTTTTTAATGAAAATCTCAAATTCCTTCGATATATCGATGATCTTCCGATATGATCTGAAATCAAATATCGATTAGATTGGTGGTCTATCGATGATATCGATCGTGGACGCACATATCTTACAACTGATATTTCAGGATGTTTTTAACTATGATCGGGGGCCCTTCGATAGAATCGATATTCAAATATCGATGTTATCGGTACCAGGTCGATTGCATCGAACAAGGTTATAAATTGTCCAGTAAGCTTAACGAAAAATCCACTGGACTTATCGATACCTCGACTCTGATATCGATATCATCGACATTCAAATTTCGATGATCTCGATGGTTCTCCGATCATTCATGAAATCCTGAAATATTTCAAAGTCAAGTCTCTCTCATTTTTCAAGTGTCGATGGATCGAACCTGTCATCGATGAAATTAGAGTTCGAAATCCAATGACATCGACAATAGTTTCGATTCATCGACCAACTGACAAAAGTTTCAATAGCGTATGACATTGAGTTTGAGTCATCGAGCAGACCATCGATGCTATCGAGAGTATACGCTCGATGATATCGAACTCTATCATAAATGTGACCGTTTTATATCCGTTGTAACTTTTGGCCCATATAGAGGACTTGTCTTTTGTTGCTGTAAGAGAAAGTAGAGAGAGCTTTTGTGTGTTTCAACTTATATCTTATATCCAAAGCCCTTTCTCTCAAGGGAGTTCATCCTTCAATCCATCCTCATCATTGATATTCAATAGAGTGGACTGGGGAATGAACTTCTGCATTCAAGGATCCTCCAGCTACTACCTTAATGGCAAATCATTAAGCTCGGATGCCTTGAATGCATAAGATTGGAATCGCTCTATTTGAGTAATCCTGATAATTGCATATTTATAGGATTAGTGAAGTAGAATTTTTAAATAAATCATAAAAACTTTAAAAAGTCCTATTCACCCCCCTCTAGGACATATTGGCATATTCCGACTTCAACTAAAGCGGTCTTCACCGCCATTTCAAAGCCTATCTTAGGCTAGCCGAAGTTCTAACTTCTTTGCCTATAAATTGAGTCTTTCTCTCATTCCAAATTACAATGAAAAATTACTTTTGTAAGAGAGAGAGAAGCTCAAGTCCTCGACAAGCTATCTGTTGGTATTTATAAATTTTTTTTTAATAGCTTATTCAATTCCTTTTTTTTAAAGATCATTTTAGACTTAGTCTAAGAGAGTAAACTATACTCTTCTTTGAGATCTAAAATAATTGAATCAAGTAACATTTAGATTTTTCATTTTTTAAATTTGTGGAATCTTAGACTCTTTCTGTCTAATTGAACACTTCGACATTTATGTTCGAGAAAGAAGTCCTTCTACTACAAGCTTCTGCCATGTCTTCTACATTTAAAGATAAGTATACTTTTTAAAATTTATTTTAGGTTTTTTCGAGATAGCTTGTGAAAATCTCAGTAAGGTTTTTTCTAAGATAGCCTGTGAAAATCTCAATAGGGTTTTTATTGTGATAGCCCGTGAAAATCACAAGGAATTATATCAGGTTGTTCAGGTGACTCTGTGAAACCCGTTGTATAGTGAAAGCCAAAATTATAAGGGTAGTAATTTTGGGAGTGGAGTAGGTGTGATTGTTTTAAGCACTGAACTACTATAACTCCTTATGCCATGTGGTGAATGCTTTATTCTTTTTTGGTGATTGGATGCTATTTATTATTTCATTCTTGTGGTGAATGTTGTAATCTTTTTATATACTCTTGCTAGTTTGAAAGATTAATTTTAACGACATTCGTGAAATATGATTGTCCTGCCTAAAATTTTAGGTGAAGGTTGTCTTACAAATTATTTGGAATCAAGGTTTCAATACTCAAACGATTGAGATTTTTATAATCTTTACATATTCTGCATTTATTTCGATTATTTGACATTGTCATATTCACCCCCCCTTTAGGACATCGCTAGCTCTCCTTTTCATAGGTGATCCGAACCACATGGAACTGTGGGGGTGTAAATCTAATTAATTTGGAATCCCCTGGATATGGAATCCCTTGGATTTGGGAATCCCCTAAATTTGGGATCCCTTGGATTTAGGAATCCCCTGGACTTGGGATCCCTTGGCTATGTTTGACACCATGGATTCAAAATCTCTATAATGTTAAGGGAATATGCATAACATATTTGCAAGGGTTTGAATTTAATTAATTAAATTAACTTTAATATTTCTAATTAGTGTGCATATGTAATGTTGACACTATGCTTATAATAAATCCATTGAAGCATATACTTTGCCTAAAATGATGAAATCCTGAGACTTGGATGGGCCATAAGCACAGGATCATATCCTAGTGACTAACCAACGATCTTTAAACCATCGATTTGCATCGGCAATGTTTAGATGATGCAGGTCATCCTATTAAAGTAATTATAGTAATGTCGTCAATAATCTGATTGTTTTGTGATATCGTCAGTAGGCCATGTGCCCAATATATGTGGTAGCCTAGTGGCACAGATGTTGCACATGTGGGTGTCCACCCAGGTCACTCCCAGTGAGCCCCACCTTGGCATATGTATTTTATACATGCCTTACATTTAGTTACTTGACTTTTATGTACAAGCTATATGAGGAGCCGATGTTAGTCTAACGTGGGCCACATCACATAAACCTCTACATTTCTAGTGGGGCCTACCGTTCGGGTCCCACTCTCTGTATATGATGTGCCAATTAAGGTTGCTTATCTTATGATATATCTAATTACATGCTAGTGTACTTGGCCTGATAGGACACACTGATAACATTCTTAGTGTAGTGATATATATATTTTTTGGGTCCTTACTCTTGCTTTGGTGGTAGATTCTCAAGAGTTTCAACACCTGGTCAAGGGTTCGAGTACGCATAGGTGGTGAAATCCCACTACGGCATGAGTGTGTGTGCGTGTGTAAAAAACAAATGCTCATACACATCATTTCTATATTTGTTGTGGATGACGATTGTTCATAGCATATGACCTTCGACTTGAGACACTTAGGGGACTCTATATGAGATAGGGTCTTCCCACATGATCGTGTGGTATGCGTAAGTTTAGTACATGACTTAGATAGTACGACTCATACATAGAGCTGGGCATAATCTGACCTGATCTGACAGATCCGATCCATTCTGATCCGAACCGAAGGCCATGATCGGGTTGGATCGAGTAGGCCCACTCAGATTCGACCGTACATCGAGTCGAGTTCGGATCAGTGTTCAATCTGGATCGATCCGATCCGATTGGATCCGATCTGATCCGGTCGGGTACCTATATAAGATATTTTTACATTTTTATTTTTACTTTTTTACCCATCCTCACCTGAACAAAGCCCTGATCCCTTCTCTTTCTCTACTCGAACGAGCAGCACCGCATCCACCCATCTCGATCCGGCCACTCAGCAGCCTGGGACCCATCATCACTGTTCATCTTCTCCATTAATCAGGTAGGTACTGTAGGTTTCATTTTAATTTTTTTATATTTTGTTGTGTATTTTAGAGAGGTGGCCCTCCTAGACTCGCTGGTGGACCGCACTGGTTTGCTGGCCATGGCTCACTGTTGGATTGGTATGACCCTAGCTCACTGTTGGTACGGACCTGGTTCGCTGGTGGTCCGGCCCTGGCTCGCAGGTGGTCCGGCCTTGGGTCGCTGGTGGTCCCGCTCATGGCTCACTAGTGGGCCCCACATATCTTCCAACCATAGGAACTTCCTGTGGCCAAGGGCACAAGCAATTCGCGTCCATTTCACAGGCCACATTAAGATTGCCTTGTGAATGAGACTGTTAGACCCTGGTCCATCCATGGTGGTTTTCATCAGATCAACGGTCTAGATTACAGATCCATGGGCCCCAATAGTACAAATTCAAAATTCATTGCTATTATGCATATCCTCTTGCATGGTCCATGATATTTTTTCAATAGATGGCCAAGAAGCCGATGGATTTTTATAGAGGTGTCACTTTCAATAACAGGTTGTCTGGATTTCAAAAGAATCTTCCCCATAATATTGGAGAGAGTGGACCATCAAAACAATAATAGAGATAATAATTTTTCTAATGAGATGAGTCATGAGAATTAATGTGTTTTAAGATGGGTCAGAACATTTTTCTATTATCGGGGGTTTGCCAGAAGAATATTGTACAATACAACTAGCAAAAATAAATCCAATGGGAGTATATGCAGAAATTACTTCATCATCGACATGATACATAACTGATCTGAGTCGTGGGTGTGTACGTGACATGTGAACGGTCCATCATGTCTGTCCAATCATTTTCTGGCCCCCAAAGTTCCAAGTCATCTAATCATCAGGTGGGCCACACCATGGTGAACAGTAGAGGGAACCCACCATAGAACAACCCTGGATTCAGTTTGGAAGAACCTAATGAAATGTGTGAATGTTGTCCAACTTATGCATCATGTGTGCCCCACCATGATGATGTGACTCTTAAGAAATGAGCCTAATCTAACAATCAAGTAGTTGGAGATTGTTATGGTAGTTTGACCATGGATGAATGTTTGGATATCACTAATACCATGTAAATCAATGGAAATGAAAATGAAAATGAAAAAGGTTTTCCAATTCCTAAACCCTAAACCCTAAACCATAACCCTAAACCCTAAACCCTAAACCTTGAATTACCATTTGCATTACTTTTTGGTATTACCATTTACATTCTTGTTGCTTATTGCTTACTGCTTAATATGTTTGTATAATTGTATATGTATTACATTGCTTATTGCTATTGCTTATTGGCTATTACTTACTATTTAATATGTTTGTATAATTTGCAATTAATAGTTAATTTGTTCGAATTACCATTTATATTGCTTTTTGGTATTACCATTTATATTGCTTATTGCAATTAGCAAATTATTGTGACTTGTGATTGTGATTTATGAGTTAGATAATTAGTTACCTATTTGAGGATTTCTATGTGGCCATACATAGATATAGTGTATTTTTGGTGGTATAGAAATTGCTCAAATTGTCCCATTTTGGATAGTTCAAGGTTAGATGGATAGTATGCTTTCATATAACCTATTTAAATGTTCATATCTCATCTGTGGTCCATCTCATCATTTCTCTCTTGATATACTTCTTTCATTTCATTTCCAATGACAAATATCTTCACATTGCTTAGATATTTGACATCGGAATGTAACGGAAGATCAACTTATCTGAAGAGGCATGGAGAGATGCTGCCGAATTTTTGGCGTGGGCGTTTAAATGGGAATATGGAAGTATTACAATCTATCCTATGTTGGATGGGTAACTAATTTAGGATTTAGTATAACTCTTTTAACATTAGATTGTTAATGCTAATATGGTTTAGTATCTTTCAACTATTAGATGGAAAGTGAGGGTCTTTCCAATACCTCGGGCAGCCTGTCAGTTACATCGTCGATGATCCTTGAAGATGAAGGATTAAGTCAAGAGGATGAAGAGGTGCTCATTGATACTAGTACCTCATAGTCACATATCGGGGGAAAAGCGAAAAAAAGATTAAATCACAGTGGGTCCACACGTAGGAGTGGCCCACCATATCATTTATTATTAATATAAAATATTATATTATATGATAATGTATATCATATATATATATATATATATATATATATATATATATATATATATATATACGTGGAGTGTCAACGTCTAACGTCCAGAGTCGCTGGACGGGCAATCTAATGTATGGACGGTCTGGATGGGGCCCATGCAGTAGTTGGGCCCCTCGCTACTATTACATTCCACGCTACAGGTGAGTCCTTTGTAGGGCCCACCATCATATATATAATGCTATATTATATTATTATAATATACATTTTTTTCTTTCTCTTTTTTTTTTTAAAAAATTTGGAAGACAGAACACCCCACTGCCAGATCACACTTCTATAGAGGCCACATCCAGCGTCCAAAGATGCTGGACGAACGGGTACAACACAGGCATCATGGTGGGTCCCAAATGGACGTGGTCCACCTGTTTGGATCGATTTGATATTTATGTTTTCCTTCCGTCCAGGCCCGGTAACGAGCTGGATGGTGTAGATCCAATACATCCGTCAGGTGGGTCCCATGAAGGTGAATGGCATAGATAAAATATACACTTCATGGTGGGCCACAGACACAAACACACTTTCATCCATACAAGAGAGAGAGAGAGAGAAAAAGAGAGAGAGAGAGAGACGGTGAGATTGAGGGACCTCGCCACTATGGGCCCCTCTCTACATTACATACATCATTGTGGGTCCCACAACAAGTGGCCCTAAAATTGAAATCAACGGTGGATCACCCACTTATTGCATTCTTCCTTGGTCCCTTGGACTCCTATGCTCCTTGCCTTCAATTTTGATGGAGGTTGATGATGAATGAATGATTGAGATGGGAGATGAGAGTGGGAAAGTGGGCCACACTTGGCTTTGGGAGAGAGAGCTTGGATGTTGGAATTTTTTGTTGCTTGGGAGATTGTTTGAGAAATGAGGGAGAGATAGAAGTGATGGGATGATAAGAGATGGACTGATGGGTGATTGGTTGAGTGATGGAGTTATAAGAAAGGGATGGGTGGAGAGAGAGAGTTGACTTTGGGAATGGGAAAGGGATGGGTTACTTGTACTTGTGATATAGTGTGTACTTGACATTGATTGATTGATTGACTGATTGATTGATTGATGGGATAAGTTGTAGAGATTCTCTCGAAATTCGCAACGCGTAGTATTTTCTTTAAAATGAACGCGGGCCCACATCTCCTAATCTGGATATCGAGTCTGTGCTTGAGTCATGGCATTGGAACCGCGGCGATGGCACGGTCGCAGGGGTACAAGTTTCGAGTCGAGTTGACTCTGATATGCGAGACTCGGCTTAGGATCGTGCGCAAATGTCGGATACGAGTCAAGGGTTGCCAAAATTAGACCGGAAGGACCGCGGAAGCCTAAGGAAGGTACGAACTATGATCCGAGCCTTACACAAAGGCTCCCATAGAGAATAATATGTACACACCCATGTTTGGTGAATTTGGCCCTATATAAGAGCCTAGGTCCTACATAAGAAACTATCGAGTTTGGGTCACAAACTTTTTCCCTCAATCCTATACAAGGAAAGTGAGTATGGACTCACTAATTGACACTTGTAAAATTGAGCCCCTTTGATATATCATTTTTAAGTCGCTTCTTTAAAGCTCTCCCATGCTTAAATTACCTCCTCAATTGCTCCCCCAATCATTAATGTCGATGCTTGTCAATCAATTAACTAAAAGATCAAACACCTTGCATGCAATTTTTCTTTGAGGTGACCAAGGTGATGGGAGTTGGGTAAAATCTACTATAACTAATGGGGCAGTTGAAATCCTAAGGGATTCACCTAGAAACATCTTCTAAAGGATATAAACAAATGATATAACATAAATATTGGGTCTAATCTCTAGAAAATAGTGGAGTTCAAGTTCATCTTCAAGGTGGAGGTTAAAATCCTCATTAGAGTGTTAATCTCAAGGAAGATTACTAGCAACTCATAGATTAGAGGTCTAAGATGTAGGATATCAATGTGGAATCACCCAACCTTCTATTGCACCAAAACCTCCTCATTTTTCCTAAGAACCAAATGCCATTTTATAAGAAGTTTTTTACAACAGCTATACAATGGCTAGTTAATGGCTCTGTCAATAAGATTGAAAGGCCCTTCGATGGGATCGAAGGTCCTTTAATAAGATCGAATAGTTAGTTGATCCCATTGAAAAAATTTAGAATTATATCTGATGCTTGTTGGACTCATTCTTCGATCAGATCGCGTGGTCTTTCGATTCCATCAAGTCCCATCGACAACATGTCGATGGGATCAAGGACCACTTGAAAACTATTGTTTTGTGCATATGATATCAAGATAGCTTAGCGCCTTTCCCAGCCTTATTTATCATGTTCCAGCTACACTCCTAAGACTAAGGGATGATCAACAAGGTTTGCTTACAGGGTTAGGATCATCTAGAGGTTTAATGGATGTTTTGGGTCAAGGTTAGGGTCACCAAGGCATCTCATATACATGTTCTTTGCTCCTTGATACTCATGTCCATTTGCGTCTTTAGTCTTTAACTTCTAAGGGCTCAACCGACTACATGATACACGGACTCACATAATTGACAAAGTAGGTGGAAAAATTAGTGCTCTAACAATTAAATCCACAAGCATAATTAGAAATGTACTCAAATGACAATCCTAAACATAAGCATGCATAGTGGTATAGTTTTCCTACTCCACTCCCAGTGGACGCACTCTCCTTGAATGTATTAGTATTTACTATCAGAGGTTTTAAATAGGTTCACCTCTAACTTTTATAGTCTTACACAAGGATCTAAGTCTTACATAAAAACCTATCGTATACTCCCATTGGAGGCCTATACAAAGATTTTGTAACGACCCGAATTTCGAGGGTCGAGGAAAGGCTCAACTCCAGAGATCTATTGCATCACTTACGTAACATAGATAATGATGATTAAATGTTATCCGTATTAGTGTATTAATCATGAATGAGATTACACTAAATCAGCATATCATACTCCAGAGATAATTAGATTATGCAAGTAGAAGACTGTGATAGATATATAAAGCATATAAGTGGTTGTAAGTCCCTAGAGTATGAACATGTCACCAGGTTAAATAATTACATGTATACTTCCAAAATTTACAAAATGATACAATGTAATGGTCGTCTAATCCATTTCCTTGTAACCTCGGCGACACAACTCGAGGTCTACATAGACCCACTAGAGAGTTACATGTAGGAGAACTCCTCCTCATCGTCATAAAAGTCAGGCTCTATCTCGTAAGCCTCGCCATCACTTACAGCTACAACAGAGTCTGGTTGGTGTTTTAAAACACCATCCCAGAGTGGGAGTGAGTGATCAACTCGGTGGAGCTATAAGGTCAAGGTTAACATGTTATCAATTCAGTCAAGTAGTACTGATAAGGCAATATAATAATCATATCCTAAATACTCTTGTTAATGCAAGAATCATATGTGCCAATGATGCATGCCCTTGCCTGCACTCCCTCAGTGACATCATCTCATGATCACGCATGCACCACTCCAGACATATGCGCTTCCTCGCCAAAGCACATACAATGCGGTACATGGTCGTGTTAGCCAATATTTAATTAGGCTTATTCATACAGCAGATTCGGGAAGCTAGGGTACCTCCCTTTATATCATTTACCCAAATAATGATCCATCTAGGGTCGTCACTCTTAGTTAATCACATACGATAAGCAAGTTATAGGGCAACATTACCCCTGATTGAATAGCAGTGGATATGCAAGTTCAAGTCGCTACGGAGAGGCTCGTCATCTCAACGTAGGCCTAGTTTATACTCAAGGTGACTACGGAAAGGCTCGTCACCTTAGCGTAGGCCGACAGCTTGAATACAGTATCCCATACCACCGTATTCAGCTCACGAGTTTGGGTTGCTCAATGGACACTACGGGGAGGCTCGTCACCCTAGCGTAGGCTGACAGCTCACCATGCCCGGCTCATGAGTCTTAGCGGATCGTAGTACCAAGTTAAACGGGCTTTTCATTGATAAGTGGTACCTTAGATTTAAGCAGTAGCGTCCATACATGGTAAACATACATTAGGCCAATTGAGTTACTTGACAAGCTCGATTGGTACGAGCGCACATTAAATTAATTGACATGGAGCGTATACGCACTCCTCGTGGCCTAACCACTGTCGATAATCACCGTATGACTCGGATTTATCAAACATATCCATTGTGGCAAAACTAGTTCGATCACTGATCGTACCCGTTACCGATTGCCTGGACTACATATTAGTCCCAATCACACCCAAATATAATAGGCATTCATATGTGATAGTCAAAACAACATGTGATAACTAATTCAAATATAAATCTCATTTGAGCATTTTAACAAACACAGTGCACATGTTATCCTACATAGGCATTTCATCCATAAATCACATAGTAGCGAGATATGTTACATGAAGGGAACTGTAACTATAGATACTGTAATTGAGAGTCCTATCTCAACGCCCTTATTAAATAATTTCAATAAGCAACTCCTCATTCAGACATTTTATCAAACACTTAGACTACACATATCAACATACATGTAATAAATTAGTTATAACATATATTATAGCAAATACTTTTACAAAGGAGTTGTCACACATACAACAATCACGTATTCTCAATCAATGATCATGGCAAGCACAAATCATAATTCCATATTCATTCAAACATTTCAACAAACACATGGAATGCATTATATTCAACACAGTTCATACAGATGTGTAATACACGGAAAACATCGCATCTAAGTACATGTGACAACAATCAAGTCAGCCATAAAATCATTAACTGACATTAAAAGCCTTAAAAATCATAACCTAAACATTTATAATCTGCACCTTTCGTTGATACGCCGATTATGAACTCGGTTCGTACACTACGCCTTTGTTTACGGAACAACGACAACCTAAATCATGATAGAGGTTAGCTATTTCACTATTTCCTCTATTCGGATTTCTAAAATAGATTAGGGTTAGGATTTCTTACCCAAAAATGGATTCAGATTCGATGGTGTAGCGACATGGGAGAGATGATTCGGTACATAGAGTGGTGGGAATGAATCCCAGCAACTATCTCTCTCTCTCTCTCTCTTTTCCTCACTCTTTCCTCCTCTTTTCTCTCTTCTCTCTCCTAGGGTTTTAGGAAATTCGTATGGAATGAGAGAGGGGTAGGTTTAAGGCTTTAAATAGGCCCAGAAGTGATGTCAATGGCCCCAGGGCCATGGTATACTTATGATATAGCGAAAAGGTGGTTGTTTCGGGCCAACGGAGCTATCCGGAGGTCCATTACCTGCATACAGTCTGGGAAAAGTTCCCTAACAAGAGATCCATGCTAGGTTAAGATTTCGGTCTAATCGGATTAGTGGATAGACCATGGAAGACCAGTTTCAATTCAACGGTTATTGTCACTTGATCAGGGCCACAAGTATACTGACATGTGTAGGGAAATTTCCCTGATCCAAGGGTGTAGTTGGGTCAGAACCTGACGATCCGAAACCTTAAATTTGGCCTGTAAGCGAATGGCCCAATTCACTTGAATCTGAGTTCATTTTCAAAAGATATTCATGTTTCTCACACACTTCGCTCCAGGTTCAAATTGTATGTTTCTGAATTCTATTTGACTCGATTCTCGCGATGGTCATCAAACCCAGTAAGGTGGTCATAACCTTATAGTTTTGTGGTCATCGGACTTTTGACTCGTGGTCTAAGTCTGATACAGAGTTTCAATGTGCTCCCATGAGCAACTGGGTTTTGAGATTGATCATAGGTTTTTAGGTAATTTAGAGTTAGAGATTCTAATGGTTTTGGGTTTCGCAGTTCGTATAGAAAATGGTTCAAGCTAATCTACTAATTAATTCAGTTTAGTACTTAGTTAATTTTCATCTAATTTCTACATAATTTAACCCTTTAGTGATTTCTGCCTGAAGTGGTACTTGGGTCTTTGTACGGATTTTTTTGAGACGTAATAATCTACCCCTCTTAAAGAATCTGAGGATAGTTCTTACGAACCTCGGCTTCTATTTTCCAAGTAACTTCTTCCTCAGTGTGGTGTGTCCACAGTACCTTCATAAGTGGGATAACTTTACTACGCAGGACCTGTTCCTTCCTGTCTAGGATACGCGTCGGTCGCAGCACATAAATAACATCTTCACTCAACTGTACCTGCTCTATTTAATAATGTGGGAAGGATCAGGAACATATTTCTTCAGCATCGATACGTGAAACACGTTGTACATGCTTACGAGTGGTGTGGGCAAAGCAAGGCGGTATGCTACCACACTCACTCGGTCTAGAATCTGAAACGGACCAATAAATTGAGGCGTGAGTTTCCCCTTCTTGCCAAATTGAAGGACTCTCTTCAAGGGGGAAACTTTAAGAAACACATGGTCCCCGACCTCAAAATCTAGCTGTCGCCGTCTCGTATTGGCGTAACTCTTCTATCTACTTTGTGCTGCAAGAAGTCGATGCCTGATAATGTCGATCTTCTCTGAGGTCGCCTGTACTAACTCTGGGCCAATCAAACTCTTCTCGCTAACCTCTACCCAGCAATGCGGTGCTCTACATGGACACCCATACAATACTTCGTAGGGAGTCATGCCAATGCTCACCTGAAAGGTGTTGTTATAAGAGAACTCAGCATAGGGAAGACAGTCATCCCAACTGTCTTTGAAATCAAGCACACATGCCCGTAATATATCTTCTAACACCTGATTCACCCATTCCGTCTGCCCATCAGTCTGTGGGTGGAACGCAGTACTGAACTTCAGTTTCACACGCATTGCTTCCTGAAAAATCGGGGGTCGAGTAGCAACCCAACTCTCGAGTTCCAAAACATCACTTATGCAACATATATGCTTATAATTAAATGTTGTCTGTGTTAGTGCATTAATCATCAGTGGGATTATACCAAAACAGTAATTCATACTCTAGATCAATTTATACGATGCAAGCAAAAGACTGAAAGATGTATATAAACGTATATGAGCTCAAAAGGATCACTATCGGTCTCCAAAGTATGAACACATCACTGAGTCACCATATACATGTAATAGTTCATAAGTCAAAATGTCAAAAATAGTGCAACTACAATGATAAGCCCTGTAGCCCCATCGATTAGGACGGCCTAAGCAAAATCGCCGGAGAACTGCATATACGAGAACGTATCCTGATCGCCATCGGAATCAGGCTCCGCCTCCTGAGTCGCATTGTCATCTGCAACTAAGACAGAGTCTGGTGGGTGTTCAGAATACCATCCCAGAACGTGGGAGTGAGTGATCAACTCAGTGGAATCATAGAGCAAAGGTTAACATGTTATCAACTCAGTCAAGCAGTAATGATAAAGCAGACATATCAGACATTCCTAGATACTCTTATTAATACAAGGATGAAATGTATTCATGATGTATGCCCTCGCCTACACTCCCTCGTGCGACACCATCTTACGGTCGCGGCATGCTTTCTTCCCTCGGTGCTCTTCAACCCGGGGCACATGTAGTGCGATGTTATGAGCGTGATTACCAAGTTCTTATTAGTTCTTTTCATACAGTAGGATTTGGGAAACAAAGGTACCTCCCTTATATCATTTCCCAAACAATGATCCATTCTAGGGTCGTCAGTCCCAGGAATTCTCATACGATGTTACGGTTCTAGGTCACTACAAAGGTCTTGTCGCCTTGATGCAGTGTAGTCCTAGTTTATACTCTAATTGCTACGGAAAGGCTAGTCACCTCAATGTAAGCTCAGAGTATGCTCGAGGTCACTACAAAGGGCTCGTCACCTTATCAGGGTAGGCGGACAGCTCAAATACAGTGTCCCATACCACCGTATTCGGCTCACGACGTGGTGTTGATCATTGGTCACTACGGGTCGACTCGTCGCCTCGGCGTAGACTGACAGCTCGACCACAATGTTCATACCACCATGTCCAGCTCATGAGTCTTAGCGGATCGAGGTACCAAGGTTAACAGGGTTTTTACTGGTGAGTTTAGTACCTTAGGTTCAAGCAGGAGTGTCTAAACATGGTGAACATACATCAGGTCAATCCAGTTACTTGACGAGCCTGACAGTACGAGTGCACAACGAGTTGATCGACATGAAGTGCGTAAGCGCTCCGTGTGGCCTAACCATTGTCGACAACTCTAGTACGGATCGGGTTCGTCAAACACATCCTACGTGGAAAATAAATCGCAGCCACGAACTCAAAGCCTATTATCGATTACCTGGACTATATCATATCCCCAATCACATTCAATCCTTAACCAGTAAGCATGTGGAGTAGTCAGAGCAGAATTAACCAAGTAGTTCAAACATGTTAACAAGCATGTTATAAAATACAACTTAAACAGGAAATCCAAACACATACATTTCATAAGTAAGCGATTAAACTAACTAAGGTAGTTGAGAATCCTATCTCACACCCACCCAAAGCACTATTTACTAAGTACTTACTTATACAAGCATTTTTACAAACACTTAGACTACACGTATTAACATACATAACGTATGTTGGCCAAAATATGTATTAGGGCGAATCCTTTCATCGAGGAGTTGTTACACATATAACTAGCATATACACACAGTAGTTAGTCATGGCAAATACACTTTCATATTTCGTACATATATGGTATTTTCTACAAATACACAGAATATGCTAAACTCCACAAATTTCATATATAACTAAAACGCAAAATAAACATCGCATTTTGCATATGAAATAACATCCACATCAGGAATTTATCATTATCCGACATTGAAAGCTTTGAAAACCATAACCTATACGTCTATAGTCCACACCTTACGCCGATAAATGCGTAACGGAGTCATTTTAGACGTTAAGTCTTTGTCAACGGTGGATTTGTAACCTATAACATGAGTTAGGTTAGCCATTTCATAACTAGCACCATCAGAAATCTTAAGCCAACTTAGGGTTAGGTTTCCTTACCCAAGTGTAATGTCGAAATCGTCGGAATAACGATGCAGGTAGGGTAGCTAAGTGAGTGAAACGACGGGATCGAATCCCAGGAAGAATCCCCACTTTTCTCTCTCTCTCTCTCTCTCTCTCTCTTTTCTTTCTTCTCTTTCTTAGGGTTTAGAAAATTCGTATGAAGTGAGAGTGAGAGGGTTTAAGGTCCTTATATAGGCCCAGAACTGATGGGAATGACCCTAGGGCCAAGGTATACTTAGGTTATGTCCAAAGAGCACTTGTTTCAGCTCAATAGAGCACTTTCGGAACCCCCTTGAGCCTAAGGTTGGACTTAAGCTCCCTTATGTTGGATCTAGGTTAAGCTAAGTTTTCAGTCCGATCGGGTTTACAGATCGCCTGTGGCAGACCAGTTTCAGTTCAACGGTCTACGATCACCGATTAGGGCCACAAGTACACAACCTGTGTATAAAATTTCCCCTGATCCGAGGGTGTATTTGGTCAGATTCTGACGGTCAGAATCCTTATATTTGGACCTGCAAGTGAACAACTCAGTTTACTTAAGTTTGGGTTTATTTCCTAATGATATTCGCGTTTCTCACACACTTCGCTCTGGACTCGAACGAATAGCTTCGGGATATTGTCTGGACTTGATTTCTGAGGTGGTTGTCAAGTCCAGCAAGGCAGTCTTAATTATATAATTTCGTAGTAATCGGACTTTCGACGTGCGGTCCAGGTCCGATACGATGTTTCAATGTGCTCCCTAGAGCAACTGGGTAATGAGATTGATCATAGATTTCAGGGTAATGTAGCATCAATGATTCTACAAGTTTTGGGTCTTGCAGTTCGTATTTAAAGTGGATCAAGTGGATTTCGCAGCTAATCTAGTTTAACACTTGGTTAAACTTGTCTAATTTCTAAAGGATTTGGTCCCGAGTGATTTCTGCCCGAGGTGGTACTCGGGTCTTTGTACGAAATTTTTCGAGTCGTTACAATCTATCCCCCTTAAAGAAAAATTTCATCCTCGAAATTAGTACCTTTTCGTACTCCTCGAGAAGCTGAGGGTAGTTCTTACGAACCTCGGCTTCTGTCTCCCAACTAGCCTCTTCCTCAGTGTAATGCGTCCACAATACCTTCACAAGTGGGATGACCTTGCTACGCAACACCTGCTCCTTCCTATCTAGAATAAGTGTCAATCGTAGTATATAAGTAGCGTCCTCACTCAACTGCACCTGCTCCCACTTGATCATGTGGGAAGGATCAGGAACGTATTTCTTCAGCATAGATACATGAAATACGTTGTGCACGCCCGCAAGTGGTGTGGGCAAAGCAAGACGGTATACCACCACACCCACTCGATCTAATATCTGAAATGGGCCAATAAACCATGGCGTAAGTTTCCCCTTCTTACCAAACCGAATGACTCCCTTCATAGGGGAAACTCCAAGAAACACATGATCTCCAACCTTGAACTCCAGCGGTCGCCGCCTCATATCGGTGTAGCTCTTCTATATGCTCTGCGCTGTAAGAAGTCGATGCCTGATAATGTCAATCTTCTCTGAGGTCGCCTATACTAACTCTGGGCCGATCTAACTGCACTCGCCAACCTCTGCCCAACAATGCGGTGCTTGACAGGGGCGCCCATACAAGGCCTCATACGGAGCCATGCCAATACTCGCTTGAAAGTAGTTATTGTATGCGAACTCTGCATAAGGAAGACAGTTATCCTAACTGTCCTTGAAATCAAGCACACAAGCTCGTAACATGTCCTCTAACACCTGGTTTACCCATTCCGTCTACCCGTCAGTCTGTGGGTGGAATGCGGTACTGAACTTCAACTTCACACCCATCGCTTCCTGGATATGAGTCCAGAAGATAGATGTGAATCATGTGTCTCGGTCCGACACGATCTCCATAGGAACTCCATGCAGACATACAATCTCCCTGATATACAGCTTGGCCAACTCGTCTGTAGAATTTGTGACTTTAATCGGGAGGAAGTGAACCTATTTCATTAACCGGCCCACGATCACCCAAATAGAGTCATAACCTTTCCTCGTCTTCAGTAGCCCTGAGATGAAATCCATAGAGATGAAATTCCACTTCCATTCAGCTATGGGCATGGGCCGAAGGAGTCCAGGAGGTCGGCAATGCTCGGCCTTGACCTACTGGCACGTGAGACAACATGATACATACTCTACTATATGGGCCTTCATAATGTTCCACCAATATGACCTCTTCATGTCTTGGTACATCTTCGTGCTACCTGGATGCATTGCCAACTTTGAATTCTGCGCTGCCTCAAGAACTTCCTGTCACAAATCATGAATGTCTGGAATGCATAGGCGGCCAAGATAACGCAAGCCCCCATCCGTATCAACACTCCATTCCGCATCCTCGTCTCCACTAGCCTTTGTCCTCATCTCCTCTAACCATTTGTCTTCTCGCTGAGCCTCTCTGATTCGGTCATCAACCAGTGGCTGCACTCGAATATGCGTGATACTCTCAAATGGTTCCTCTACCATGAGCTTCATAAATTCCACCATGTGCCATTCCTCAACCATCAGCGGAGCCGCAAATGATATCGCCTTCTTGTGGCTTAATGTGTCTACCACAAGGTTAGCCTTGCCAGGATGGTAGGAAACCTCAAACTTGAAGTCCTTCAAGGTTTCCATCCATCGCCGTTGCCTCATGTTCAAGTCCCTCTGTGTGAATATGTACCTAAGGCTCTTATGGTCGCAAAAGAGATCGAACTCCTCTCCGTAGAGGTAATGTCTCCAGAGCTTCAATGCAAAAATGACGGCCGCTAATTCCAGGTCATGCGTAGGGTAATTTTCCTCGTGTTTCCTCAACTGTCTCGAGGCATAAGCAATCACCCTGTCCTTCTGCATAAGGACACATCCCAAACCAACACGAGATGCATCGGTATATATCATATATTTGACCTCTTGCTCTGGAAATACTAGCATAGGGGTGGACGTCAACCTGTCCTTCAGCTCTTGAAAAACTGTTTCCGCCTTCTTATTCCAGATGAACTTCAGATCCTTCCATATCAACTGAGACAAAGGTCTGGCTATCTTTGAGAAGTCCCGAATGAATCATCAATAGTAATCCGCCAGACCAAGAAAACTCCTCACCTCAGTAACCGAACTGGACTGTTCCCAGTCCTGAACTGCAATTACCTTAGTAAGGTCCACCGCTATGCCTTCCTTGGATACCACATGCCCCAGGAACTTAACTTTCTCTTTCCAAAAGTCGCATTTCTTATACTGTGCGAATAACTGGTTCTTCTTCAGAGTATCTAAGACTGCTAATAGGTGTTCCTCGTGCTCTTCCCGACTCTTAGAGTATATCAGGATGTCATCAATAAATACGATGACAAATCAGAATAGAAACGGCCGAAACACCCTGTTCTTCAGGTCCATGAACATGGCCGGTGCGTTCGTAAGACCGAACGACATCACGAGAAACTCATAGTACCCAAAACAAGTCCTAAAAACTGTCTTCTACACGTCCTCATCCCTAACGCATAACTGATGATACCCTGACCGCAAGTCGATATTTGTGAAATACTGCGCTCCTCTCAACTGATCAAACAAGTCATCTATTCTGGGCAAAGGGTACTTGTTCTTCACTGTCACTTAGTTCAACCTGCAGTAATCAATACACAACCACAGTGAACCGTCTTTCTTCTTTACGAACAACATAGGTGCTCCCCATGGAGACACGCTAGGTCGTATAAAGCCTGCATCTAACAGATCATTGATTTCTCTCCTCAGCTCCTCTATCTCACACGAAGGCATGCGATACATCGGGAGTGAAATGGGTGTTGCACCAGGTGCTAGATCAATGGTGAAATTAATCTCATGACAAGGAGGCAGCCCAAGTATCTTACTGAACACTTCCTCAAAATTCCGAACTACAGGCGTGTTTTCAAGTGTCGGGCCATCAACATTCTTCAATAAAGAAGCGTAACAAAGAACTCGAAAAGGGCAACTGACCTGCACGGGAAATGTAAAGGGCGTGCCCTCATGCTCGTAAGCTGTCACTAGACGAGTCTCGCAGTCAATCTCGGCCCTCACTTCAGTTATCCAATCCATACCAAGGATGACGTCGAAATGGTATATCGTGGTGACAATCGGTCAATACATATCATCCTGCTCCCTAGATCTATCAAGCAACCCTCACACAATTTGGTGGCATCTGTAAAAGTCCCTGGTGCCGCGATGACTCGCACCCTAACCATCGGGGTCGTATTCAACCCTAAGCGCTTGACTGCAGAATATGATATCACGAAAATAGTAGATCTCATATCCACCAACAGAAATATAGGGGTACCTTCAACGTGGGCGGTGAGCTCGAAGGCCAAAGGTACGGTAGCTGTAGAATCAGGCATTTCTACTGTAAGTGTATGGATGTGCGCCTGCTTTGATCGGTTAGGCTGAGGCGCCATAGGTCGTTGAGGCGACCTAAATCAAGGCGCAGGTGGCCGGAATGATGAATGAGCTGGTGCAGTCCGTAGGGGTGGAGCCAATAGAACTTGAGGGCGAGGGCGGTTGATTCTCTGCGGCGGTGAAAACCCACTATCTCTCATACGCGTAAAGCAACTCTTTGTAGCGTGACCTGGCCTCCCACAGTACGTACATGTCACACCAGGTCACCTCATCGGAACTAGTGGCACCGCGATCCTGGGGGGAGAGTCGATACGGGACCTCTTGCCGAGGAATGGCCTGCTCGGCATATCTGGTCATGGCCTAGAGATCTGTAATGACTCGAAAAATCCCATACAAAGGCTCGAGTACTACCTCAGGCATAAATCACTGAGGACCAAATCCTTTAGAAATTATATGAGGATTAACTAGTGTTAAACTAGATTACATACGAAATCTGCACTAATCACTTTAAATACGATCTGCAAGACCTAAAACTTGTGGAATCATTGATGCTACATTACCTAAAAATCTAAGATCAATCTCATTACCCGGTTGCTCTCGGGAGCATCACGAAACTCTATATCAGATCTGGACTACACATCAAAAGTCCAAATAATAAGAGGTTATAGAATTAGGACCGCCTTGCTGGGCTTGATAACAATCTCGAAAGTCAAAACCAGATAGTGTCTTAGGACTATTCGCTTCATGCCGGAGCGAGGAGTGTGAGAAAACATGGTTTTCTTTAGAAATTAAATTTAATTTGAGTAATCTGAGACTTGTCGCTTGCGGGCCAAATATAAGAAATTAGACCGTCGAAATCTAACCCAAATACACCCTCAGATCAGGGAACATTTTCCATACATGTCCGTGTACTTGTAACCCTGATCGAGTTTCAATGACCGTTGAACTGAAACTGGTTCACCACGTGTGATTTGGGAAACCGACTGGATCGAAAACTTAACTCGACCTAGATCCAAGGTCAATGAGCTTAAGTCCGACCTTTGGCTCAAGGGGGGTCTCCAGAAGTGCTCCGTTGAGACAGAACAGTCCGTATTTGGACATAACCTAAGTATACCATGGCCCTGAGTCTATTTCTGTAAGTTCTGGGCCTATATAAGGACCTTAAACCCTCACTCTCTCATCCCATACGAATTTGAGAAAACCCTAGGTGAGAGAGAGAGTAAAGAGAGAGAAAGTGTGAGAGAAGTGGGAGAAAGATCTTGTTGCTCTAACTTGCTACCATACGTGCTTAGCCACCACCGTCTAATCATTATTCTGGCAATTCTGTCTTCGTTCTTAGGTAAGAAAACCCTAACCCTAACTTGTTCTAGGGTTTCAACTGTTACAAGTAGCGAGATAGCTGACTTAATTCATGCTATAGGTTGTTGTGCCGCCATAGACGAAGACTTAGAGATTCTATTGACTTCGTTACATTTCTATGGCGTAAGGTGAGGACTTTAGACATATAAGTTATGGTTTTCAAGGCTTTCAATGTCAGTTAATGATTGAATCTTCTTATGGGTGCTATTTCACATGCAAAATGCATCGTCCGTTTCATGTTTTAGTTATATATGAACTATGTGAAAATAGTGTATTCTATGTATGTGTTGAAATATTTGAATACGTTTGGAATTTGGATTGGTGTTTAACATGTTTATTTGTCGTGAATATATGTTTAATACATTTGCGGAAACTCCTTAGCGAAAGGACTTGCCCTAAAATCACGTCACGGCAAATACACACTATATGTGATAAAGTGTGTAGCGCAAGTGTTTGTGGAAATGCTTAAATGACTATGGAACCCGGATTCGCGCACGCCATGATCATCCGTCGTGGGTATATGCATGTGGTTTACAGGACAACTCCCTAGTGAAAGGAGTTGACCTCATATATGTGTAAACCACATACATCATGTATGATAATGTATGTAGTCTAAGTGTTTGTAGAAATGTCTGAATGTGCTAAGTATTACTAATACTAGTTTTATATGAGGGCTGAGATATGAATCTCGGTTACCTTAATTATGTATATGATTTCCTCCATGTATAATACATTATGATGTCTGTTTTATTCGTGTAATGAATGTGTGTGCAAATCATGTTTGTGTTACATTTCTCAACATGCTCACATGCTTGTACGAATTGAATTATTTGTTCATTGCTATTTTGACTGTCTCTTATGATTACCTGTTGGAATGAAGTAAAAGTGGGGCTATAATATAGTCCAGGCAATGGGTAATAGACTTGAGTTCGTGACTGAGATTTATTCGCCACTTAAGATGGGTTTGACGAACCCGAGTCGTACTAAAGTTGTCGGCAGTGGTTAGGTCACACAGAGTGTTTGCGCACTTCATGTCACTCAACTCAACGTGCGCTCATACTAGTCGAGCTCGTCAAGTAACCCAATCTGCCGATGTATGTTCACCATGTATGGACGCCTCTGTTTGAACTTAAGGTACCCAACTCACCAGTGAATCCCGCTTAACCTTGGTACCTTGATCTACGAAGACTCATGAGTCGGGCATGGTGGTATGGGACACTGTTGTCGAGCTGTCGGCCTACGCTGGGGTGATGTGCCTCCCCACAGTGACCAGTGAGCAACCCAGACTCGTGAGCTGAATATGGTGGTATGGGACACTATATTCGAGTTGTCGGCCTACACTGATTTGGTGATGGGGGAGTGGTGCAACGATTCCGTGTAACAACCCTTGTAGCCCTTTGTAGTGACCTCGAGCGTACTCTGAGCCTACGTAGAGGCGACGACCCTTCCGTAGCAACGAGAATACAACTAGGCCTGTACTGATTTGATGATTAGCCATGTAGGGTGATGGGGGGGTGGTGTAACGAGGGCGTGTAATAGCCCTGACAGCCCTTTGTAGCGACCTAGAACCGCACCATCGTATAAGATTATCTAGGACTGACGACCCTAGGATGGATCATTGTTTGAGAATGATATAAGGGAGGTACCTTAGTTTCCCAACACTGCTATATGAAATGACTAATAACAACTCGGTAATCACTCTCATAACATAGCACTGCATGTGCCTAGGGTTGAAGAGGACTGAGGGATGAAAGCATGCCGCGGACGTAAGATGGTGTCGCACAAGGGAGTGTAGGCAAGGACATGCATCATGACTGCATTCCAGACTTGCATTAATAAGAGTATTTAGGAGTGTTTGATTGTACTGCTTTATCATTACTGCTTAACTGAATTGATAACATGTTAACCTATGCTTTATCGTTTCACTGAGTTAGCTACTCACTCCCACGTTGCGGGATGGTGTTGTATACACCAACCAAACCCTATCTTAGATGCAGGTGTTGATGAGACACAGGAGGCTGAGCCTGACTACTACGATGATCAGGATGAGTTCTCCTACATGCAGTTCTCTGGAGGCTTCGCTTAGGCCATTCCGATGACAGGGCTACAGGGTTTTTCCATTATAGTTGTACCATTTTTTTTGGCGTTTTAATTTTGAAACTAATACATGTATATGGTGACTCAGTAAGGTGTTCATACTCTGGAGACTGATTGTGACCATTTCTGGATTTATATACATTTATATACATCTTTCAGTCTTTCGCTTGCATTTTATAACTTGATCTGGAGTATGAATTACTGTTTTGGTATAATCCCACTCATGATTATTGCACTAACACTGACAACATTCAATCATAAGCATTTATGTTGCATAAGTGATGTTTTAGAACTCGGGTGTTAAGTTGCTACTCGACCCCCAATTTTTAAGGCGTTACAAGATCATAGGCCCATGAGAACATGTCAATCGATCCCTATCCTGTTCTGCTCGCATAGACATGTGGACTAGCTCAGCATAGGAAGGTATGTCAGCACAGCACATCTTCAAGCGGATGTCAGGTTGCAGGCCCTCGTAAAAATGTCGCATCTGCATCTATGCCTCAACAAGTATAGTAGGAGTGTATCTACCCAGCTCTGTAAATCGGTGCTCGTACTCTACCACTGATATGCCTCCCTGCCTGAGGCGCAAGAACTCATTCTCCTTCTCGTGCCGGTACGAAAGGGGATAATACTTCTCGTGGAAGTGGGTCTCAAATGCTGCCCACGTCCATACTGTTGAGAAGTGGAGCCACATGCGCGAATTTAGTGTCGCAAGTCCTTTCGCAATTGGGATGCTGAAAGGAGTTCACAGATTTCATGTCGCAAGTCCTTTCGCAACTGGGATGCGAAAAGGAGTTTCGTGAATTTTCGTGTCACAAGTCCTTTCGCAACTGGGATGCGGAAAGGGAAGTTGCCAAAACTATAAATTGGGGTCCCTAGGGCTATTATAGGGTTAAGGTGAATATTGAAAAATATTTCTAAGGTGTGGGCAAGGGATTTTCTCTGTACTTCCAAGGGAGAGGTTAGTATATTGCCTTATAATCTTCGTTCTTCATAGTGGAAGTTTGCATCCGTGGTTTTTTACCCTAGATTGGGATTTTTCCATGTATATCTTGTATTGTGGTTTGTTTTGGATTGTTTTGATCTGTTTCTAGTTTATATTTCTTCCTGTTTATCGTTTGTGGGTGAGGCTTGAGATTGGATCTAGGTTCACTGCGTTGTTGGTGTGCTGCGCAACAACTGGTATCAGAGCTATTGGTTTAGTTCTATTGGGAGCGATGCCAGAAGATGGAAAAACTAGAATTGAGAAGTTCGATGGTTTAAACTTTGCCTTCTGGAAGATGCAGATGGAAGATTATCTGTATCAGAAGGACCTCTATATTCCTCTAAGAGGAAAAGAGAAGAAACTAAAAAAGATGACAGATGATGAATGGTTTTTACTGGATAAGAAGGCTTCAGGAATGATCCGACTCTATTTGTCTAAGAGCGTCGCCTTCAATATATCCAAGGTAAAAACGACAAAAGAATTAATGGAAGCCCTAGCCACCATGTATAAAAAACCCTCAACATCCAACAAGGTTCATCTTATGAAACAGCTATTCAACATGAAGATGTCAGATGGTGGAAGCGTGGCTGAACATCTAAACGAGTTCAATACAGTCACGAGCCAGTTGGAATCCGTTGACATTATTTTTTAGGATGAGGTCAGAGCATTATTGATCTTATCTAGTTTGCTAGACAGATGGGGGTGATTGCTGTGAGCAATTCTTCAGGGTCGACAAAGCTGAAATTTGATGGTGTGGCCGGTCTAATCTCAGCGAAGAATCTAGAAGAAAGGCATCAAGAGTTTCAGGGGATTCAGGGAATGCTCTAAATGTTGAAGGAAGAGGAAGATCGCTGAACAAAGGAGACAATAAACACGAGCGTTCTAAGTCGAGGAAGAAGTCCAATGGACCAAAAAATAAAGATGGGTGTTGGCATTGCGGTAAGAAGGGGCACATGAAACGTGATTGCAGGGCACTTAAGAAATAAGAAGGAAGCTCTCAAGGCAGGAAAGATTTAGTGAATCTATCTGAGGAGAGTGATACAGAGGCGTTGATCTTGTCTCTTGATGCGAGGAATGAGTCTTGGGTTATAAACTCGGGTGCTTCGTTTCATGCTACTTCATGTAAGGAAGTTCTGCATAACTATGTATTAGGTGACTTCGGGAGAGTCTACCTGGGTGATGATGAGCCGTGCAATATTGTTGGAAAGGGAGAAGTTCATATAATATAGAAAGATGGAACAACGTTGAAATTGAAGGATGTCAGACATGTACCGAGTTTGAGAAGAAATCTAATCTCGGTAGGGCAGTTAGCTGATACCGGTTATGTGACGACATTCACCAGTGATTCCTGGAAGATCACAAAAGGTGCCTTGGTGATATCTCGAGGCAAGAAAGAAGCTACTTTGTACGTGACTTCAGGATCGTATAGTTCACTCGCAGTCACATCAACTGGAGTGAATGGGCAGTTATGGCATCAGAGGTTGGGACATATGTGTAACGCCCTGAAATTCGAGGGTCGAGTAGCAACTCAACTATCGAGTTCCAAAACATCACTTATGTAACATAGATAATGATGGTTAAATGTTGTCTGTGTTAGTGCAATAAACATGAGTGAGATTATACCAAAACAGTAATTCATACTCCAGATCAATTGTATAAAGGCAAGCGGAAGACTGAAATTGTATATATATGTATGTAAAAGAAACAAAACCATCTCAATCTCCAGAGTATGAACCCAACTGAGTCATCATATACATGTATCTGTTTTACGATCAAAATATTAAAAATACAACTAGAGAAGTAAGCCCTGTAAATCTCGTCAATCCAGGCAGTCTAAGCAAAGCCGCCAGCATACTGCATATACGAGAACTCGTCCTGGTCCTCGTCGTAGTCCGGCTTAGCCTCCTGAGTCGTCACCTCATCTGCACCTGAGACAGAGTCTGGTTGGTGTGTACAACACCGTCCCGTAACGTAGGAGTGAGTAGCTAACTCAGTGGAACAATAAAGCATAGATTAACATGTTATCAATTCAGTCAAGCAGTAATGATAAAGTAGTACAATCAAACACTCCTAACTACTCTTATTAATGCAAGTATGAATGCAGTCATGATACATGCCCTCACCACCTACTCCCTCATGCGACACCATCTTACGTCCACGGCATGCTTTCATTCCTCAGTGCTCCACATCTTCCAGGCACATGTAGTGCGATGATGAGCATGATTATCGAGTTGTTATTAGTTCATTTCAAACAGCAGGATTGGGAAACTAAGGTACCTCCCTTGTATCATTCCCAAACATGATCCATTCTAGGGTCATCAAACCAAGATAATCTCATATGATAGTGTGGTTCTAGGGCACTGTAAAGGCTATCAGGGCTGTTACATGCATTCGTTACACCACTCCCCCATCACCTTTTTAACGGTTCATCACTAAATTGATACAGGCCTAGTTCATACTCTATATACCGTGGCAAAACTCATCGCCTCACCGCAAATTTAGAGTATGCTCAAGGTCACTACAAAGGGCTCGTCACCAATCAGTGTAGGCCGACAGCTCGAATATAGTGTCCCATACCACCGTATTCGTCTCACGAGTCAATGTTTCTCACTGGTCACTACGGGGAGGCACGTGGCCCCAGCGTAGGCCGACAGCTCGACCACAGTGTCCTATACCACCATGCCCGGCTCATGAGTCTTAGCGGATTGAGGTACCATGGTTAACGGAATTTCACTGGTAAGTTTGGTACCCTAGGTTCAAGCAGTAGCGTCCAAACATGGTGAACATACATTAGACATATCAGGTTACTTGACGAGCCTGACTAGCTTGAGCGCACAATCAACTGAATGACATAAAGTGCATAAGCACTTCGTGTGGCCTAACCACTATCGTCAATTGAAGTATGACTCGGGTTCGTCAAACACATCCTACGTGGCAAAATGAATCTCAACCACGAACTCAAGTCTGGTACCGATTGTCTGGACTATAATCATAGTCCCAAACGCAATCAATCCTCATTCAGAGCATGTGGAGTAAAGCATAATAAAAAAAAAGTAATTCAAGCATGTTAACAAGCATGTCATAAAGCATGTTATAAAGCACCATATAAACAGGAAATATAAACATATATATTTCATAAGTAAGCTGTTAAATTAAACAACCAACATGGAGGAAATCATATATGTCTCTAAGGTAGTTGAGAATCTCATCTCAACACCTACCTAATGCACCATCATCCAAGCACTTACTCTCACAAGCATTTTCACAAACACTTAGAATACACTATTTTAACATACATAGTGTATATTAGCAAAACATGTATTAAGGCGAGTCCTTTCGCCAAACAAGTATTTTACACATATATAATATGTTCATACAGCAAATAATCATGGAAAACATATTTCTAAAAGTTATACGTATACGGTACTTTCTACAAATACCTAGAATATGTAAAATTCCATATTCTAAGTCTTTAATTGAAACGGAAAACAGACAGCACTTTGTACATGTGCAGTTGCATACAGATCATGAATCTATCATTATCTGACATTGAAATCGTTGAAAACCATAACCTATACACCTAAAGTCCGCACCTTTTATCGTAGAATCGTAACGAATCCGATAGGTTTGCTAAGCTTTCGTATTTGGCAGTTTGGTAACCTATAGAATGAAATAGGTTAGCTATTTCATAACCTACAACCATCACAACCCCAAAACAGATTAGGGTTAGGGTTTCTTACCTAGAACGAAGTCGGAATCGCCGGGAAAGCGATGAGAATGGAGTGGTGAAGCTTGTGTAGCGGCAGGGAAAGAGGGTAGGAAGAATCCTCCCACAACTCTCTAACTTTCTCTTTCTTTTCTCTCTTCTCTCCTAGGGTTTTTCTCAAATTCGTATGGCTGGATGAGAGAGGCTTCTAAGGTCCTTATATAGCCTAAAAACACACCAAAATAGACTTAAGGTCAAGATATACTTATGTTATAACCAAAGTGAGCCTGTTCCAGCTCAACGGAGCACTTCTGGCTGCCCCCCTTGAGCCAAAAGTCAGACTTAAGCTCACAGACTCTGAATCTAGGTGGAGTTAAGTTTTTGTTTCAGTCGGATTCCCAGATCACGCGCGGCGGACCAATTTCAGTTCAACAGTCAGTGAAACTCGATCAGAGATTTCAAGTACACTGCCATGTATATGAAAATTTTCCTGATCCGAGGGTGTATTTGGGTCAGATTCTGACGGTCTGGTTGCTTACAAATTGTCCACAAGTAACAAGTCTCAGATTACTATTTGAGATATTTATTTATAAAGAAAACCAAGTGTTCTCACACTCCTCGCACCAGACTCAAGCGAACAGCCGTGGGACACTGTCTGGATTTGATTTCCAAGCTGGTTGTCAAGCCTAGCGAGGCGGTCCTAAGTCTATAACTTTGTATTATTCAGACTTTTGATGTGCGGTCCAGATCTGATACGGAGTTTCAATGTGCTCCCGAGAGCAGTCGGGTAATGAGTTTGATCCTAGATTTTAGGGCAACCTAGTGTCAATGATTCTACAAGTTTTAGGTCTTGCAGATCATATTTAAAGTGATTCTAGCAAATTTCATGGCTAATATAGTTTAGCACTTAGTTAACTTTGTCAAATTTCTAAAGGATTTGATCCTAAGCGATTTCTGCCTGAGGTGGTACTCGGGCCATTGTACGGAATTTTTTGAGTCATTACAATCTACCCCCCTTAATGAAAAATTTCATCCTCGAAATTAGTACCTTTTCGTACTCCTCGAGAAGCTGAGGGTAGTTCTTTCGGATCTCGGCTTCTGTCTCCTACGTAGCTTCCTCCTCTGTATGATGCATCCACAGTACCTTCACGAGTGGAATCACTTTGCTACCCAGTACCTGCTCCTTTCTGTCAAGGATACGTGTCGGGCGCAGCACATATGTAGCATCCTCGCTCAACTGTACCTTCTCCCATCTGATAATGTGTGAAGGATCAGGAACGTACTTCTTCAGCATAGATACATGAAATACGTTATGTACAGCTGCAAGTAGTGTGGGCAAAGCGAGACGATATGCCACAGCACCCACTCGATCAAGGATCTAAAACGGACCGATGAACCTCGGTGTGAGCTTCCCCTTCTTCCCAAACAGAAGAACTCCTTCATAGGGAAAACTCTGAGGAATACATGAACTCCGACCTCGAACTCAAGTTGTCGCCACCTCGAATTGGCGTAACTCTTCTGCCTGCTCTGCACTGTAAGAAGTCGACACCTGATAATGTCGATCTTCTTAGAGGTCGCTTGTACCAACTCCGGCCCAATCAAATTGCGCTCGCCAACCTCAGCCCAGCAATGCGGTGCTCTGCAAGGATGACTATACAAGGCCTCATATGGAGCCATACCAATACTCACCTGGAAGCTGTTGTTGTACGCAAACTCTGCATAAGGAAGACAGTCATCCCAACTGTCCTTGAAGTCCAAGACACAGGCCCACAACATATCCTCCAAAATCTGGTTCACCCGCTCTGTCTGCCCATCGGTCTGAGGGTGAAACGCAGTACTGAACTTCAATTTCACACCCATCGCTTCCTGGATACGAGTCCAGAAGATAGACGTGAACCGCGCGTCTCTGTCCGACACGATCTCTAGGGGAACTCCATGCAGACGCACAATCTCTCTGATGTATAGCCTAGCCAGCTCGTCTGCAGAGTTCGTGACTCTGATAGGGAGAAAATGGGCCGATTTGGTCAACCGGTCCACAATCACCCAAATGAAATCATGTCCCTTCCTCGTCTTCGGCAGCCCTAATATGAAATCCATGGAAATGAAGTCCCACTTCCATTCAGCTATGGGCATGGGCTGAAGTAGTCCAGGAGGTCAGCGATGTTCTGCCTTGACCTGCTGGCACGTCAGACAACGAGAAACATACTCTGCTATGTGGGTCTTCATGCCATCCCACCAATAAGACCGTCTCATGTCCTGGTACATCTTTATGTTAACTGGGTGCATTGCAAGCTTCGATTTGTGGGCAATCTCGAGGAGCTCCTATCGCAAGTCATGAATATCAGGAACGCATAAGCGGCCACGGTATCGTAAACCCCCATCTGTGCCAACTTTCCACTCGGAGTCCTCTGCGTCGCTAGCTTGCTCTCGAAGCTCAGATAACCGCTCATCGCCCTTCTGGGCCTCGATGATCCTATCATCAATAAGTGGTTGCGCCCGAATGTGCGCGACATACTCAAATGCTCCTCCATGGTGAGTTTTTGCTCGAAGTCCCTCACAAACTCTACCATATCGCACTCTGCTTCATCAGCGGAGCTGCAAATACAATCGCCTTCTTGCGGCTCAACGCATCCGCCACAAGGTTGGCCTTGCTAGGATGGTAGGAGACCTCGAACTTGAAGTCCTTCAAGGTTTTCATCCATCTGTGCTGCCTCATATTCAAGTCTTGCTGCATGAATATATACTTAAGGCTCTTGTGGTTGCAGAAAAGTTCGAACTCCTCTCCGTAGAGGTAATGTCTCCAGAGCTTAATGCAAAGATGACAGCTGCAAACTCAAGGTCGTGTGTAGGGTAATTCTCCTCGTGCTTCCTTAATTGACTCGAGGCATACGCAATCACCCTGTCTTTCTGCATAAGGACATAACCCAAACCAACGCGAGACGCGTGAGTGTATATCATGTACTTAACCCCTTGCTCTGTCAATACTAGCACAGGGGTGGACGTCAGTCTGTCCTTCAGCTCCTGAAAAGCTACTTCTGCCTTCTCATTCCAGGCAAACTTCAAATCCTTACGCGTTAACTGTGACAACAGCCTGACAATCTTCGAGAAGTCTCGAATGAAGTATCGATAATACCCTGCCAGGCCAAGAAAACTCCTTACCTCGATAACCGAGCCAGGCTGCTTCCAATCCTGAACCGCGGCTACCTTAGCAAGGTCCACCGCTATCCTATCCTTGGACACCACATGTCCCAGCAACTTGACTTCTTCCTGCCAGAAGTTGCACTTCTTATACTGCACAAACAACTGGTTCTTCCTCAAGGCATCCAACACTGCTCTCAGGTGCACCTCGTGCTCTTCCCGACTCGTGGAATATATCAAGATGTCATCAATGAATACGATGACGAATCGGTATAAGAATGGCCGAAATACCCTGTTCATCAAGTCCATGAACATGGCTGGTGCGTTCATAAGACCGAACAACATCACCAGGAACTCGTAATGCCTAAAACAGGTCCTGAAAGCTGTCTTCTGCACGTCTTCATCTCTGACGCGCAACTGGTGGTACCCTGACTGCAAGTCAATCTTCGAGAAATACTTTGCCCCCTTCAACTGATCAAATAGATCATCTATCCTAGGCAAAGGATACTTGTTCTTCACAGTGACCTTGTTCAACCTACGGTAATCAATACACAACCGTAGTGAGCCATCTTTCTTCTTCACAAACAGTACAGGTGCTCCCCAGGGAGACACACTAGGTCGTATAAAGCCCTTCTCTACTAGCCCATCAATCTGTTTCCGCAGTTCCTCCATCTCATACAGAGGCATGCGATACGTCGGTAAAGAGATGGGTGTCGCACTGGGCATAAGATCAATGGTGAAGTCGATCTCGCGCCAAGGTGGCAACCCAGGAATCGGTTCAAACATGTCCGCAAAAGCCTGAACTATAGGCGTATCCACAAGCGTCGGAACATTAATAGCCTCTAATGAAGAAGTGTAACATCTCAACTGAGTAGCGTGACTGACCTGAACAGGAAAAGTAAAGGCCGTGCTATCAAGTCCATAGGTTGTCACCACCCTAGTCTCGCAGTCGATCTCTGCTTGCATCACAGTGAGCCAATCCATACCGAAGATAACGTCGTAATGGAATAGGGGGATGACGATCAGGTCGACTAGTATCACTCTACCACCCAAGTCTATCGAGCAGCCCTCACACATACGAGTAACTTCTGATGAAGTCCCTGTAGTAGTGATAACCCTCACTCCTCTCGTAGGAGTAGTAACTAAACCGGGTTGCTTGACTGTCGTGCATGAAATCATAGAGGTAGTGGACCCAGTGTCCACTAATAAGAAGACGAGAGTACCTTGTACATGTGCAGTAACCTCGAAGGCCATAGGTGCTACGTCCGATCCCTCGGATGCCTCAGCTGCAAGTGAGTGTACCCGAACCTACTGCTGCCGGTTTGGCTATGGAACCATAGGCCGTTGAGGCAGCCTGAAGCGAGGTGCAGGTAGTCTGAAGGATGGATGCGCAGGTGTCATCCAAAGTGGTGGAGCCGATAGAGCCTGTGGGCGAGAGCGATCAATCATCTGAGGCGGAGAGAACCCGTTATCCCTCATCCACGCAAAACAGCTCCCAGCAGGATGACCCTGTTTCTCACAATATATACAGGTCACAACAGGGCGCCTCATCGGAGCCATTGGGGCTGCGATCCTGGGAGGTAAATCAGCATGAGGCCTCTTGCCAAGGAAAGGCCTGCTCAGCGTATCCGGTCGTGGCCTAGGCACCAAAGGGCCATGAGAGCGTGTCAAGCGGTCCATATCCTGCTCCGCCTGAATGGACATATGAATCAACTCCGCATAGGATGGTATGCAGACACAGCACATCTTCGACCAGATGTCAGGTCGCAAGCCCTCAGAGAAGCGTTGAATCAGCATCGGCTCATCAGCAAGTATAGTCAGGACAAAGCGGCCTAACTCTGTAAAGCGATGCTCATACTCTGTAACTGTCATGCCTCCCTGTCTGAGGCGCAGAAACTCATTCTCCCTCTCGTGTTGGTAGGCCTGAGGGTAATATTTCTCATGGAAACGGAACTCAAATGCTGCCCAGGTCCACACATATCCCACTACGACAGTCTGCAGTATACTGTCCCACCATAAGCTAGCCTCCTTCTCGAACATGAAGGTGGCCAACTCAACATGTTCAGCCTCAGAACAATGCAGCATCTTCAGTATCTTCGAGATGCGGTCCAACCATACTCAGCCTCCTCGGGTCTGTGAGAACCCATAAAAGTCGGAAACCTCAAGCGCTGGAATCGCTTGAGTAAACCGCGAGTACCCACGTCTCCCGTAGGGATGTAACAGGTGTGGGCGGAGGCACATCCTCAAATTGAGCAGGAGGCTCGGTAGGGCGTGAGATGTCGGAGGTGGAGTCGCACTCCCACCCTGAAACAAGGCCTCAGAAATAGTGGCCATAAGTTGTTGGTGTTGCTGCTGCTGCTGCATCTACTGCTGATGCATCATCAACATTAACTGCTCAAACCTATCAGTAGGTGGAGTAGCCTGCGGCTCATATGGCGTCGAAGAGGATGCCCGGTTCTGCTCGTGAACCGGGGGTGTATAAGGTGGCAATCCACCAGTAGGGACCAGGCAAGGCGTCGAGCCGAGCGTAACCCGGTCCATAGGACCACCTCTGCAAGGAGGAGTCTGTTCAATCGAGTCAATGAGCAAGAGGGGTGCAGTGCTCCTCATAAACCTCCATGACATGCCCTATACAACATAAGGTACATCGTATATGAGATAAAGCATGACAATACAATACATAATCACTTAAGCATTCCACACACTTCATAACAAAAAAAAGGTTGTATGCATTTCATTACCAAAATTGTCATAATACATGGAATACAGAGTTACATGAATCATGACAGAAGATGCAGGGGAGCTAATACAATCAAGCTTCAACTACTACAAAAACATACTACTAACTACTACATCCATCAATATGAAAACATAAACCGCCTAAAGTGGTAAGCAAAATAACTACAAACAACAACTTGGATGACTAGGCATCCGAGTCAGGCGATGGAGGAGGAGCATCCTTGTCCTGTACACAGCACAGGATAGTCCTCATGTGCGAGACACCTTCTTAAAACTTCTCTTCATGTAGGCTTCGGTCACCTCAAGCTTGGCTCAGGTCTCACCAAGCTCGGCCCGAACCTGTCCAATCTCTTGCCACAGGATAGCCTGGTTCTCCTTAATGTAAACCATATGAGCATCCCTCGCAGCCTGAGCAGCGTCCGGCTCTGGTGCTCCAGGAGGAGAGCTCTCTTCAGTATCCTGAGCCTCTTCTTTCTCTTCCTGTATCTCATCACTGCTTCCTTCTTCTCTTCCTGCCTCGAGGTCAATACTCTCCTCACCTACGCTATCCGACTCATCTCCAGACTCGTCGAGTCGGGGGCTTGCCGTTGTCAAGGGCTGATCTTCATGTTGTTAAGCGTAGCCTCACTTATGATCCAGACTGGTGCAAGATCTTCCATGTTAAGCCTATAGCCGACATCTCGAGCCATCTTGCATATCAGGCGGCTAAATGGGAGCGAGAGGTCATTCCTGACAGATCGAACGGCCTGAATTATCTGAAATAGGACGAACGTGGGCAGGCATAAGTTATCCTCATGTCCAATCCTGTATAGGAAGTCCACCATCAACCGAGTACACTCCGTGCGGTTACCCGACTGTGGATACACATTATATGTGAAAATGTGGTGAAGCAAATAGAAGTCATCTGTTAACTTCGACGACAAAAGATAGTTTCCTCGCGTCCAAGAAACCTGTCGACCATAAAGGTATCGCGTACGACAATCCCTTTCTCGCACACTCTGGAAGAAGTTGTCATTAGGAAGCACTTCACCACGTGGGATGTTCATGATCCGAGCCATCTCAACCATAGTAATTGTGCGCCTTATGCCCCTCACAGAGATAGTGAACGGAAGAGGCTCTAACGATGGGTCTATGATATGGGCATAAAAGGCACGAACCGTGTTCTCACATGTAGGAGACTCACCTTCAAATATAGGACCCCATTCAATGTCCACCAAGCGGTCCATCATTGGGTGTAGCCCAAACATTCTCTCATCCACGTGAGCTTCAAACACAATCTTATGGTCAACAAAATGACCATATTCGAAGCCTATTGAAAAAGCATTTCTAATCGAAAGTTGGGGATCTAGGTCTCGCTTCGACCTATACTCCTGAACTGTGCTAAGGCTTGCTTCATCATCCACTTCTCTCCTCGAACGGGTTGGACGGCTAGGCCCAGCTTCATCTGCAGCGGTCTTTCTTTTCCCCATAAGAGAAAGGACGGCAGAGACGGAGAAAATAGCCGAAACAATGGCGAAGAAAGCCATGGAAAGTGAAGATAAGAGAGAGAAAGGGCTGCTCTCTTTGCTTCTCCACGAACTTGGGTCTCAACAGCGGTTGTAGAGGCCCAAACGACCAGGGTTTAAGAAGAAAAATGGAAAGATAAAGTGGGGTAGGGGGTGTGCACGAATTTGAGATGAAATGGAGAGTGTATGGGCTGAAATGAGAGAGAAATGGAGAGGATAGGGAGGTAGGGTTGCTGTGAACGAAGGAGAGGAGTGGGTTGTGACCGAAATCAAGGCTTTTGGCGATTGGGAGGGAGAGTTGAGAGAGAGGCAACAATTTAGAGGGCTTGGAAGGGTAGAAATGAGGAGAGGGGGGCAAACAAAATAGAAATAGGGGCCCCCGCACGATTTCGCGGGCCTCACATGTAACACCCTGAAAATCGAGGGTCGAGCATAAACTCAACTCTCGAGTTCCAACACATCACTTATGCAATAAAATGAATGATGATTGAATGTTGTCTGTATTAGTGCATTGAACATGAGTAAGATTAAGCCAAAACAGTATATCATACTCCAGAGACAGTTAAATTGTAAGCGGAAGACTGATAAAATATATAAACTATAGTAAGTCTCCAGAGTGTGATAAGGTTACCAGGTTAGTGAATTACAAGTACAGTTTCAAAATATACCAAAGGTGTAGTGTCATCTAGACATCTTTGTAATCCCGTCGATCAAGACACGGCTCACATGAAGCCATCAGAAAATAGCATACACGAGAAGGCATCCTCGTCGTCACAAAAGTTCGGCTCCGCTCCAAAAGTAGCGTCGCCATCTACAATCAGATAATGTCTAATGGGTGTTCGGAATACCGTCCCATAACGTGGGAGTGAGTAGCTAACTCAGTGGAACAATAAAGCATAGGTTAACATGTTATCAATTCAGTCAAGCAGTAATGATAAAGCAGTATAATCAAACACTCCTAACTACTCTTATTAATGCAAGTATGAATGCAGTCATGATGGATGCCCTCACCACACACTCCCTCGTGCGACACCATCTTACGTTCACGGCATGCTTGCATTCCTCAGTGCTCCACATCTTCCAGGCACATGCAATGCATGATAAGCATGATTACCGAGTTGTTATTAGTCCATTTCAAATAGCAAGATTGGGAAACTAGGGTACCTCCCTTATATCATTCCCAAACATGATCCATTCTAGGGTCATCAGTCCTAGTTCATCTCATATAATGGTGTGTTTCTAGGTCACTGCAAGGGCTGTCAGGGCTGTTACACGGAATCATTACACCACTCCCCCATCACTATATCAATATAGGCCTAGTTTGTACTCTTATTTCTACGGAAGGGTCGTCGCCTCCATGTAGACTCAGAGTACTCTCGAGGTCACTACAAAGGGCTGTCAGAGCTGTTATATGGAATCGTTGCACCACTCCCCCATCACCTTATCAGTGTAGGTCGACAGCTCGAATATAGTATCCCATACCACCATAATCGGCTCACGAGTCTAGGTTGCTCACTGGTCACTACGGGGAGGCACGTGGCCCCAGCGTAGGCCGACAGCTCGACCACGGTGTCCCATACAACCATGCCCGGCTCATGAGTCTTAGCGGATCGAGGTACCATGGTTAATGGGATTTCACTGGTAAGTTTGGTACCCTAGCTTCAAGCAATAACGTCCGAACATGGTGAACATACATTAGACAGATCGGGTTACATGACGATCTCGACTAGCACAAGCGCCCGTTAAGTTGTACGACATGAAGTGCATAAGCACTTCGTGTGGCCTAACCACTGCCGACAAGTAACGCATGACTCGGGTTCGTCAAACACGTCCTACGTGGCAAATGAATCTCAGCCACGAATTCGATCCCATTACCGATTGCCTGGACTATAATCATAGCCCCAAACACAATCAATTATAGAACAATTAAAGCAGTAATGGATCAAGATTTCAAATCATACAATCAAATATCTAATATTGTCCGCTTAGGGCTGCCAGGGCTGTTGCTCGGAAATGTTGCACCACTCCCGCATTACCCTTCACAGATTTATGGAATACAACTTAAATAGGAGAAGTAATCAGAGCAGAATTAAATAAACAAGTAATTCAAACATATTAACAAGTATGTTATAAAACACAGTGCAAACAGGAAATCCAAACATATACGTTTCATAAAACAGTAAGCGATTAAACTAAATAACTTACATGAAGGAAATCATACACATCTCTAAGGTAGTTGAGAATCTCATCTCAACACCCTATTAATTTTAGTTCGTCACACAATTTCTCACATAAGCATTTTATCGAACACTTAAACTACACCACTCCAACATACATGACGTATGTTGATTTCAACATAGATTAGGACAAATCCTTATAGCAAGGAGTTATCTCATACACATCAATCATGTTCTTACATTCAATACATATGGCAGGCATAAATCATAAATCCATAATTACTTAGTCATTTCAGCAAACACTTAGACTACACACATCAACATACAGGACGTATGTTGATCACATAGGTATAAGGCCAAATCCTTTCACTAAGGAGTTGCCCCAATTATAACACGTGTGCACCCACGACGGATAGTCATTGCAAGCAGGAATCCAAGTCCCATGTTCATTCAGTCATTTCCACAAACACTTGGGCTACACGTTTTAGCATATATAGTGTATATTGGCCGTGGCGTGATTTAGGGCAAATTCTTTCGTCAAAGGGAGGTATCGCAATACAACAATCATATATCCATGACAATTAGTCATTGCGAGCACGAATGAGAATTTTATATTCATTCAGTCATTTTCACAAACACTTAGAATACACTATTTTCACATACATAGTGTATATTAGCAAAACATATATTAGGGCAAGTCCTTTCGCCAAGCAAGTATTTTACGCATATATAATATATTCATACAGCAAATAATCATGGCAAACACATCTCCAAAATTTATACGTATACGGTACTTCCTAGAATACACTATTTCTACATACATAGTGTATATTAGCAAATCATGTATTATGGCGAATCCTTTCGTCAAATAAGTATTTTATCCATATATAATATATTCATACAGCAAATAATCATGACAAACACACTTCCAAAATTTAAACGTATATGGTATTTTCTACAAATACCTAGAGTATGTAAAATTCCATAATCTTCATCTTTAATCGAAACGGAAAACAGACAGCACTTTGTACATATGCAATTGCATGCAGATCATGAATCTATCATTAACTGACATTGAAAGCGTTGAAAACCATAACCTATATACCTAAAGTCCGCACCTTTTGTCGTAGAATCGTAACGGAGTCGATAGGTTTCTAAGCTTCTGTAATCGGCAGTTTGGCAACCTATAGAATGAAATAGGTTAGATATTTCATAACCTACAACTATCAACACCCCAAATCATATTAGGGTTAGGGTTTCTTACCTAGAAATGACGTCGGAATCACCGGGAAAGCGATTATAACAAAGTGGTGGAGCTGGTAAAGTGGCAGGGTAAAGTAGCAGGGAGATTATCCCACATCTCCCACAGTTTCTCTCTCTTTTCTCACCTCTCTCTCTAGGGTTTCTCTCAAATTCATATGGCTGTGAGAGAGAGAGTTCTAAGGTCCTTGTATAGCCTAAAAAGTCACCAAAATAGACTTCAGGTCAAGGTATACTTAGGTTATAACCAAAGTGAGCATTTTTCAGCTCAACGGAGGACTTCTGGCGGCCCCCCTTGAGCCAAAGGTCGGACTTAAGCTCACAGACTCTAGATCTAGGTTCAGCTGAGGTTTCATTCCAGTCGGGTTTCCAGTATTTGGGTCAGATTCTGACGGTCAGGTTGCTTAATACTGACCCGCAAGTAACAAGTATCAGATTACTATTTGAGATATTTATTTTGTATAAAAAACAAGTGTTCTCACCCTCTCACGCTCCGGACTCAAGCGAACAGCCGTGGGACACTGTCTGGATTTGATTTCTGAGATGGTTGTCAAGCCCAGCGTAGCGGTCCTAATTCCTTAACTTGGTATTATTCGGACTTCCGACGTGTGGTCTAGATCTGATACGGAGTTTCAACATGCTCCCGAGAGCAGTCGGGTAATTAGTTTGATCCTAGATTTTAGGGTAACCTAGCGTCAATGATTCTACAAGTTTTGAGTCTTGCAGATCGTATTTAAAGTGGATCAAATGGATTTCGTAGCTAATCTAGTTTAGCACTTAGTTACTTTATCTCATTTCTAAAGGATTTAGTCCTATAAGATTTCTGTCTGAGGTGGTACTTAGTCCTTTGTAGTTTGTATGTAAAGTAATCCAAGTTATACTACTTAGCTAGTTTAAGATAGTGTCCAGGGTGAAAGTACTTAGAAAAATTGAAAGATCAAGGTGGTGAAGGGTGGGTTTTGTGAAGGAAATGGGCTCAAAAGCGGTTTTAGACTTTGGGATTGAGTTCTAATAAGTTAATAAGGTGTTAGGATCGACCCATTGCCTAAAGACGTCTAATTCCAGGTTGGCAAAAATCCGGGATGTTACAATCTACCCCCCTTAAAACAAAATTTTGTCCTTGAAATTGCCTAAGGGTAATAAGTAAGAATTCTATTATTTCATTTGCCTAAGACTTATTGATTTCAAGTTTCTACGCGTAGTAGGGTATACACTAGCTTGGTTCATTTTAGTCTACCCCCTTAAAACTTATTTCTTTATCCATTTCTCATGTCCTGATGGTTTTCTACAATTTATTTCTTTACTTATTTGGAGTCTTGACGACAATTCCCAATAATTTAGAGTAAGATAGTTGTTTTCATTGTTTGACCAACACGGAGAGACGGTTATAGTGGGCTTGATCCCGATACATCGATCATCTACCGGGCCAGGGTAGAAAGCTCATCATATCCCTTCCGAATCCTAGTGGATCCTGGTCTCCTGCTCGTCCAAGCAGTGAATCCATTGGTAGTCACCCAGGATTGAGAATTGGATCAAGCTGCGAATGCTTCGCAGTTTATATTTCAGTATCCCCGTAGACCGATCACTCTACAAACGTAGGGAATATCCATCATTGAAAGGCTCAAATTATCTATTTCTAAGGTTGCCCTTTAAGTCTTAGTCTAAGAGAGTCCTCGTTATTATCTATGTCTAAGGAAATGGTGAATCAAATCTTACTAGATCATCCTAAAACGGTTTCTTATAGTAGAACAGGCTTCTATAATGTTCGTATTCAACGAGCACAGTTTCGATCCTGGGCCAGTGGGGTAGGGTCCACCACGCTTTCGCTGCGCCACCCGGATCAAAGGGGTATATTAATTTGACCTACCTACATCTATCGGTCTCTGGCATTCTCTAATGTAACCGATAGTCTAGTCTTAATTTAGGAGTAGTGGATCCATAAGTGTAGTTCAAAGTCTATGCTCATACGCTAGATGATTTCACATCATTTCTAATTCAAGAAAGGGTTTTATCACTTAGGGTCAAAGTTGCCTAATTGGAATTGAGTTGTATGGACTTAAATTTAACTACTCTTGAGCACTTCACACATGCTCATACCAGCTAAAAGGTTCCTACGGTTCACATTATTAGTTTGTTAGATTTCCTATACGGTCAGGTCTGTCGAAATCTAGGAGCACCGCTTTAGGTCCAAAACTCTAAGGGCCTATTTGTCAAACAACCATTTACTCTAAAAGCTTAAACTGTCAGAGTGTGGTGGGTTAATGTATATCAAGGGACTTTATCACTTCAACACTATTTGGCCAGTGGTCTTAAGTTGTATTAAATGGGACTGTATTGCTAATCCCACTCGGGATTGGGAATGACATGTTTGGTAGGAGGGTGGGAGGGGATTAAAATTAATGGTATAGGCATTGAAAAATGAGCCTGGTGTTGGAAAGTGTGAGATGGGATTTCCCAATCCCATGATGATGAATTTCTAAGTGTAATTGAAAGAAAATCTCTGGATTTACTTTTAATTGCATACATTCCGAATATGGTATTGGCAAACATGGGATACACCCAATCTAAGGGCCATACCCTACACATACATTTATTATTACTTTTACAATTCTATCCACCGTAAACTCACCTAATGCAATTTGGCCAAACGGGCCCTAAATATTCTAACCTTCGTAGATCGTGAAGAAGACGGTGGAAATGGAGAAAAAGGTTGTATTCAACTCGAATAAGGCCATGAGAAGTGAAGGAAAAGGAGAAAGAGGGCTGGAGTCTCTAACTCTCCACGGACTTGAGCCTCAACATGGATTATACAGGCCCAAGAGACAGGGTTCGAAGAAGGAAAGTGAAGAGATGGGAGGGATTGAGAGCTTACACGATTTGAGCTTCAAACAGGGGGTGTAGGAGCTCAATGAGAGAGAATAAAGAGGGTAGGGGGTGTGTATTGTTATAATCGATGAAGGTGAACGGGTTGTGACAGAAAATGATGGAATGGGTGATTGGAGGGGTGATTTTTGTAAAAAATCAGAAGTTGGAAAGAGAAAAGAGAGCTTGGAGGGGTGGTTTGTCAAGGAGTTAGGGGTTTGGGGGGTTTCAATGGACGGGACACACATCAGGGGGGTCCCACAACCCCCAAACTCAATCGGCCCGAGCCGCGGGCCCGGCCCAGCCCAAAATCCGGCGAGGCCTCGCCGACCAATGGTCCAGATCTCGAGGGCTCGCCCCATGGGTGAGACCCTCCTGCCCCCCAGGCCCCAAAAAACCCTGGGTCCCACCCTGGGGCCCACCGGAGGTGCTTCGTTTGGCCCCCGACTCCGTTTTGAGCCGTACCGAGGCCAAAATGTAAACTGAAATAATTTTAGGTGACATGTAGCATATGATTTTGGGGTAGAAGATTCTAATCTATCCGACTAACCCATTTATTTGGTTAGATTCTAAAATTTGAATGGCCAAAAGTCCAATTTATACATATATTTACTATTTATCATAACTTTTTGTTTAAGTATTATTCTTCATCATTTATACGTTAGAATTTATATCTGGTATTAAAGGATTTAGAAAAAATTAAAGAATGAAGTGGTGCAAGGAGAGATTTTGAAGGAATTGGATAAAAAAGGGGTTTTAGGCTTTAAGATTAAGTGTAAGGTGTTGTGGTTGACCCACAACCTAAGGGCATTCATTTCTAGGGAACGACTCAAACCTATCGACCGATGGCCTAGAAGTGATTCAGGATTGTTTCGCATGATCATGGGTGTGTACGGGCCCAATCTCAGCGGTCGGTTTCGCCATTCGGCGAAATTGAAAAATCCTAAGTTGGTTTCTATGTTTCGTCACCCCCTCCTAAGTCAGAGTGTATTAAAGTGCATCATATGACCATAACCCAGGTCCAGTTTAATCCAAATCATGCTCTGATACCATCTTGTAACGCCCTGAAAATTGGGGGTCGAGCATAAACTCAACTCCCAAGTTCCAACGCATCACTTATACAACAAAATGAATGATGATTGAATGTTGTCTGTATTAGTGCATTGAACATGAGTAAGATTAAGCCAAAACAGTATATCATACTCCAGAGACAGTTAAATTGTAAGCGGAAGACTGATAAAATATATAAACTATAGTAAGTCTCCAGAGTGCGATAAGGTTACCAGGTTAATGAATTACAAGTACAGTTTCAAAATATACCAAAGGTGTAGTGTCATCTAGACATCTCTGTAATCCCGTCGATCAAGACATAGCTCACATGAAGCCGCCAAAAAATAGCATACACGAGAAGGCATCCTCGTCGTCACAAAAGTTCGGCACCGCCCCAAAAGTAGCGTCGCCATCTGCAATCAGACATGTCTAGTGGGTGTTCGGAACACCGTCCCGTAACGTGAGAGTGAGTAACTAACTCAGTGGAACAATAAAGCATAAGTTAACATGTTATCAATTCAGTCAAGCAGTAATGATAAAGCAGTATAATCAAACACTCCTAACTACTCTTATTAATGCAAGTATGAATGCAGTCATGATGGATGCCCTCACCACACACTCCCTCGTGCGACACCATCTTACGTTCACGGCATGCTTACATTCCTCAGTGCTCCACATCTTCCAGGCATATGTAATGCATGATGAGCATTATTACCGAGTTGTTATTAGTCCATTTCAAACAGCAAGATTGGGAAACTAGGGCACCTCTCTTATATCATTTCCAAACATGATCCATTCTAGGGTCGTCAATCCTAGTTCATCTCATACGATGGTGTGTTTTTATTCACTGCAAGGGTTGTCAGGGCTATTACACGGAATCGTTACACCACTCCCCCATTACCTTATCAATACAGGCCTAGTTTGTACTCTTATTTCTACGGAAGGGTCGTCGCCTCCACGTAGACTCAAAGTACTCTCGAGGTCACTACAAAGGGCTGCCATGGCTGTTACATGGAATTATTGCACCACTCCCCCATCACCTTATCAGTGTAGGCTGACAGCTGAATATAGTGTCTCATACAACCATAATCGGCTCACGAGTCTAGGTTGCTCACTGGTCACTACGGGGAGGCACGTGGCCCAAGCGTAGGCTGACAGCTCGACCACGGTGTCCCATACAACCATGCCTAGCTCATGACTCTTAGTGGATCGAGGTACCATGGTTAACGGGATTTCACTGGTAAGTTTGGTACCCTAGCTTCAATAGCGTCCAAACATGGTGAACATACATTAGACAGATCGGGTTACTTGACGAGCTCGACTAGCACGAGCGCCCGTTGAGTTGTTTGACATGAAGTGCATAAGCACTTCGTGTGGCCTAACCACTGCCGACAAGCAACGCACGACTCAGGTTTGTCAAATACATCCTACGTGGTGAATGAATCTCAACCACGAATTCGATCCCATTACCAATTACCTAAACTATAATCATAGCCCAAACATAATCAATTACAGAACAGTTAAAGCAGTAATGGATCAAGATTTCAAATCATACAATCAAATATCCAATATTATCCGCTTAGGGCTGCCAGGGCTGTTGCCCAGAAACGTTGCACCACTCCCCCATTACCCTTCATGGATTTATGGAATACAACTTAAACAGGTGAAGTAATCAGAGCAGAATTAAATAAACAAGTAATTCAAACATATTAACAAGCATGTTATAAAACACAATGTAAACAAGAAATCCAAACACATACGTTTCATAAAACAGTAAGCGATTAAACTAAATAACTTACATGAAGAAAATCATTCACGTCTCTAAGGTAGTTGAGAATCCCATCTCAATACCCTATTAATTTTAGTTCGTCACACAATTTCTCACACAAGCATTTTATCAAACACTTAAACTACACCACTCCAACATACATGACGTATGTTGATTTCAACATAGATTAGGACAAATCCTTATAGCAAGGAGTTGTCGCATATACATCAATTATGTTCTTACATTCAATACATATGGTAGGCATAAATCATAAATCCATAATTACTTAGTCATTTCAGCAAACACTTAGACTACACACATCAACATATATGACGTATGTTGATCACATAGGTATAAGGCCAAATCCTTTCACTAGGGAGTTGCCACAATTATAACACACGTGCACCCACGACAGATAGTCATGGCAAGCAAGAATCCAAGTCCAATGTTCATTCAATCATTTCCACAAACACTTGGGCTACACGTTTTAGCATATATAGTGTATATTAGTCGTGGCATGATTTAGGGCACATCCTTTCGTCAAAGGGGGGTACCACCAATACAACAATCATATATCCATGACAATTAGTCATGGTGAGCACGAATGAGAATTCTAAACTCATTCAGTCATTTTCACAAACACTCAGAATACACTATTTTCACATACATAGTGTATATTAGCAAAACATATATTAGGGCGAGTCCTTTCGCTAAGCAACTATTTTACGCAGATATAATATATTCATACAGCAAATAATCATGGCAAACACATCTCCAAAATTTATACGTATATCGTACTTCCTAGAATACACTATTTCTACATACATAGTGTATATTAGCAAATCATGTATTATGGCGAATCCTTTCATCAAATAAGTATTTTATCCATATATAATATATTCATACAGCAAATAATCATGGCAAACACATTTCCAAAATTTAAACGTATATGGTATTTTCTACAAATACCTAGAGTATGTAAAATTCTATAATCTTCATCTTTAATCGAAACGGAAAACAGACAGCACTTTGTACATGTGCAATTGCATGCAGATCATGAATCTATCATTAACTGACATTGAAAGCATTGAAAACCATAACCTATACACCTAAAGTCCACACCTTTTGTTGTAAAATCGTAACGGAGTCGATAGGTTTGCTAAGCTTCCGTATTCGGCAGTTTGGCAACCTATAGAATGAAATAGGTTAGCTATTTCATAACCTACAACTATCAACACCCCAAATCAGATTAGGGTAAGGATTTTTTACCTAGAAATGACGCCAGAATCGCCAGGAAAGCGATTAGAACGGAGTGGTGGAGCTGGTAGAGTGGCAGGGTAAAGTAGCAGGGAGATTCTCCCTCATCTCCCACACTTTCTCTCTCTTTTCTCACCTCTCCCTCTAGGGTTTCTCTCAAATTCGTATGTCTGTGTGAGAGAGAGTTCTAAGGTCCTTATATAGCCTAAAAAGTCACCAAAATAGACTTCAGGTCAGGGTATACTTAAGTTATAACCAAAGTGAGCATTTTTCAGCTCAATAGAGGACTTCTGGTGGCCTCCCTTGAGGCAAAGGTCGGACTTAAGCTCACAGACTTTAGATCTAGGTTTAGCTGAGGTTTCATTCTAATCGGGTTTCCAGATCGCACGTGGAGGACCAGTTTCAGTTCAACGGTCAGTGGATCTCGATCGGAGATTCTAAGTACATGGATATGTTTATGAAAATTTTCCTGTTCCGATGGTGTATTTGGGTCAGATTCTGATGGTCAGGTTGCTTAATATTGACCCGCAAGTAACTGTAAGTGTTATGGTCTCATGCTTCTTTGGTTGTCAAATTTGTGATGTGTCAAAACATCTATCTATGTCCTGTGCTTGTATGATGATTTATATGAATTCAAAACACTGCATAAATACTTCAAGAAGCTACAAGTTGAACTTTTCAAGAAGCTACATATTGAAGTTCAAGAAGCTACATGTTGAAGTCTCAAGAAGCTACAATGTTGATGTTCAAGTCTCATGACTTCAAGACTAATAAGCAATGCATGAAGTAGTTGTTATGCTGATGAAGATCTCAAGTTTGAAGCTACAACAAGTTCAAGATCTCAAGCCTGATATGGTTCAAACAAACTACATTCGTTGAATGGTTGAAGTTCAATGTTCATACGACATGATTCAGGTTTGAATGACCTTAGGTTGACCCTTTAAGTAGGTCACTTTGGATACATAAATCAAATATTTATTTTACATAAGTTTGGTCTATTCTACGACCAGTCCTAGCTCTTGTTCGACCAGTCCTGGCATTGGTTCGACTAGTCCAAGAAATTCCACGACCAGTCCTAAGTTGTTGAAGATTTTTCGGAATTTTTGGTACGCCCACGACCAGTCCTGGAGGTCCTTCGACCGGTCGTAGGTGTTGCTTCGACTCGTCCACGACCAGTCGTGGATCTACGACTCAAAATCCAAGAACTTTATCTATGGTCCTAAGACCGGTCGTAGGGATCTACGACTGGGTCGTAGGTGACCCGACGACCACGTAGGGTACTCACGACCCGGTCGTGGAACGACTTTCAAAGATCGCGCTCAATATTTCAAAAATTGTTAGAGCTACGACCAGCCAAGGTTTCTAAGACCACCGTAGGAACGATTTTTGCTTCTATAAATTGAACACAAAATTCAGAGTTTTCACACTTCAACTCTATTCAATTCAAGAATTTTCAAGTGATCACTCTGAGATAAGTCTGTGTTTATTTTAAGCTACATTGTGCTTATTTAATATTCCTTTTTGCTAGCTTATTTAATTTGATTTTGTTTCTATATTCCAATCTTATTCGAAAAGAGGAATTATCTTATTCCTTCTTCTTGGAATCAAAATCAAATATAGCTACGCCCAACCAGTTAAATCTAAAATCTATTAGAATCTAGAACCTTATGAATGTGAGTATTGGAAATTGAACTTTGACATTCAATCATCTACTCCGATTGGTTCTACCGGGCTGCTAAGAAAAGGAGAAATCCAGGTATTTTACAATTCTATAAAATTTATTTACTTTTGGTTTTGTTTGAGGTTAAGCCAGAAAAATCTCACTGTACTGGTTTTGTTTGAGGTTAAGCCAGAAAAATCTCATTGTTTTGGTTGTCTGAGGAAAACCAAAACTCCGAAAAGAGGGGTTTTTGAATTGTGTAAGCCCAAGTGAAAAAGACACAATTGTAAAGGTTTTTGGTGAACTGTGAAAACCTATTTGATAGTGAACGCTAATATCCCCATGTGAGGATATTAGAGTGGAGTAGCATTCTGTGTGGTCATTGAAAACAGTTGGTGTACATACAAAGTGCGAACCACTATAACTCTTTGTCTTGTGGATTGAATGCTTGCTTAATTTTCATATCTTTTATCATTCGATTGTGTGGAATGTACAAGTGGATGTGAATGTTGTAATTATTTACATTTCAAGCAAGTGTGGGGATTGTTGTAATAATTTAGATCTATACTTCTGCATTTAATTTCAATTCCTTGCTATTTCATTTACTTATATTAAAATTGAGTCCTTGATCCAAAAGAGGTTCTAGAAATAAGGTTGTCCTACCATAAGCCCTTGTTTATTATGGTGTAAGGTTGTCCTTAGAACTAAATTTGTATCAATCTCTCAATACTTATTTATTAAGGTGATTTAAAATTTAGCATTGTGAATTGATTTATATTGTAAGGCTATTGGTTTAATTTATTTCCACTAATTTTATTTTAAATTTGGCATAGTCCTATTCACCCCCCCTCTAGGACATATAGCTTGGCCTTTTCAAGTGGTATCAGAGCCTAATAGCTCATTTTTGTTGCTTTTTATTTGGATTTATTTCCTGAGCTAACGTTCTAAGCTATATAAAAAGATGTCAAATTTTGATAGCCTTTCGCTTACTAGGCCTCCACCTTTTGATGGTTCCAACTATGCCTATTGGAAAGCCGAAATGAGGATCTTCCTCAAATCAATGGATGAAAGTGTGTGGCAAGCCACGTGGATCGAATGGAATCCTCCTACCATGGAAGTAACTGGTGTTGATGGTTCAAAATCTATGAAAATTACACCGTATTACCAATGGACCACACTTCAGAAAAATGAGAGTAGTGCTAATGCTAAAGCACTAAATGCAATCACTTATGCACTATCACCGGATGAGTTCAAAAGAATCATATCCTGTGATACTTTTGCAGCAAGCTTTGAGATATTTTAGAAATGACACACGAAGGTACATCAATTGTCAAGAAATCTAAAGTCCAACTCCTCACAACTAAATTTGAAGAAATTCATATGGAGGAAAATGAAATGTTTATGGACTTTTTCACTAGATTGAATGACATTGTTAACTCAATGTGGGGTCTTGGCGATAAGATCCCAGAAAGTAAAGTGTGTGCAAAAATACTACGCTCTCTTCCTGAACGGTTCAATTCTAAGGTAACCGCAATCCAGGAACTTCGTGATACGGACAATATGAAGGTAGAAGAATTAGTTGGTTCTTTACAAACCTATGAATTAAGTTTTAAAGCTCCTAAAGGTAAATCTATTGCTTTGAAGTCATCTAAAAGTATTACTCAAGAAAATTCAGATTCAGAAAAGTCTGAAGATGATATGGCCCTTTGGCGAAAAAGTTTTATAAGATTTTCAAAAGTAAGAAAAGAGTCGACTTTCAAAAGGCAAATGAAAAGAAACGTACTAAACCTAAGTCTAAAACTTGGAAATCATTGAAAGATAGTCAATGCTACAATCACAAGAATATGGGCATTTAGCAAACAAATGTCCTAAAAATGACAGATCCAAAAGGAAGGGTATGTTGGCTACTTGGGATGAATCGTCGATTCTCAAGCCTCTTCTGAATCGAAAATTCAAACCGAGTCGGGCAGTGAACTTAAGGCCCTTATGACTCTAGCCAAGTTTACCTTTTCCGATCACGATGATTCAACAAGTGAAGAAAATTTGGATAGTGATCATGAAAATGATGAAGATCTTCAAGATGCTTACAATGCCTTATATAAGGAAAGTTGTAAAATTGTCATCAAACTTAAACTTCAAAAAGAAAAGTTTTTAAACTTAAAGAATGTTTTGAAACCCTTGTTTTAGAAAAATCTCAAATTTCAGATTGTTTTGAAAAATCAAAGTGTGATCTAGAATTCAAAACCTCCCTAATTGAAAATTTGAAATCTGAAAATGAGAAACTTAAAAATGAAGTATCTTCTCTTCGAGTTTGAAGGACACATGGAGATATGCCCAAGGTGATCCAAAATTAGAAAAATTATTATCCTGATCAAGAAAATGTGGCGATCGATTCGGGTTGGGCTTTGATAAAAACACATCTCCTAAACAAGAATACTCCTTCCAATTTTGTGAAAGGAGAGACTTCTAACTCAAAAGGAAAAGGTACTAGTCAAGTTTTTTCTAAAAATACAAAAACTTTTCAAAAACACAAAAGCAACTATATAAATTTCAAAAATCGATTCGAACCCACTAGTGAAAAAATTGTTGATTTACTTAAGGAGCTATTAAAATCTAACTCAAGAGGTCACTCTTATAACTATAAACAAAAGAAGACCAATTATTCTCCTAAACCCAAAACAAGATCTTGAAATGGGTTCCTAAGGTTACTGTTTGGTTGCTCACACTTTTTCAAAGCTACAAGCCATTCAAAATGGTACCTAGGCAGTGGATGCTCCAGACATATGACAAAGCAAAGCTCTATTCACCGATCTTAAAGATATGACTGATGGGTCAGTCACATTTTGGTGATGGTAGCAACCTGCAAGATAATTGGCAAAGGTACGGTTCAACTCTATAACCTTCCCTTATTTAAAAATGTTTTATATGTTGAGGGTTTAAAACACAACTGTTGAGCATATCTCAAATATGCGATAACAACCATAATGTTAAATTTTCTAATCAAGGTTGTGAAATTATAAATGAAAAAGGTTCTAATATTAACTGTCGCAGAACTTCTGAAAACTGCTATATAGTAAGCAATGGTAGCTCATCTGAACAAACGTGCTACATGGTCCATACCGATGAGACAGAATTATGGCATAAACGCCTTGGACATGTACACTACCGAAATTTATACAGATTGAGCAAAAGTGAACTAATTAGAGGACTACCTAAGATGCAAAAAGTAGACAAGATTTGTGGTGAATGCCAGTATGGTAAACAAACTAGGAGCTCTCACAAAAAAGTGAACTCCAATATCACCACAAGACCACTCGAGCTTCTCTACATGGATCTTATAGGACCAACAAGAACGGAAAGTCGAGGTGGCAAAAAGTACATCTTAGTTATTGTAGATGATTACACAAGATACACTTGGGTTTCATTCTTGAGAGATAAATCAGAAACCCTTGATGAAGTGAAAAAGATTATAAAACGGATTCAAACCGAAAAATGTTCTCAAGTCTGCAAGATCCGTAGTGATCATGGATCCGAGTTCGAAAATAGCGGTTTTGAGAAATTTTGTAGCGATCGTGAATATCGCATGAATTCTCTCGCACCTAAAACTCCTCAACAAAATGGAATTGTCGAGAGGAAGAATAGAGTGCTTCAAGAAATGGGAAATGTTATGTTAAATAGCATGAAGCTCCTAGGAATCTGGGTGAAGCGATGAATACGACTGCTACATTATTAACCGTGTTTATATTTGTAAATCTAATAATAAAACGGCTTATGAAATGTGGTTTGAGAAAAAGCCTTCACAAATACTTTCGAATTTTTGGCAGCAAGTGCTATATTTTGCGTGACCGTGAAAATTTGGGAAAGTTCGACACTAAAAGTGATGAAGGGATCTTTTTAGGATATTCTTTAAACAGTCGTGCATATCGGGTTCTGAACAACAGGGACCGGTGTGATTCAAGAGTCAATAAATGTTGTGATTGACGATCTTTTGAATACACTGTCCCTAGTTCGATAATGATGAAGTTCTTATACTTGAAAAATAAGAAATTTCATCAAGTGAAACTAATCCGAATTAAGGATGTTAAAGATCATCCAACTTCTCAAATACTTGGAAACCCTCTCACTGGTGTGCGCACTCGTAGACAATTAGAGGACATATGTAACTACGTATGCTTTACATCCCAGATTGAACCGGTTAACGTAAAAGAAGCACTTTCGGATGAAAACTGGATTCTTGCGATGCAAGAAGAACTTAATCAGTTTGTCAGAAATGATGTCTGGCACCTTGTTCCTAGACCTAAAGATAAACATATTATTGGAACAAAATGGATTTTCAAAAACAAATCTGATGAACTTGGAAATATTATTCGAAATAAAGCAAGACTAGTTGTACAGGGGTATACACAAATTGAAGGTATTGACTATAATGAAACATTTGCTCTGTAGCTCGTCTTGAATCAATCAGACTTTTTATCTCCATTGCATGTTTTAGGAAGATTAAAATTTACCAAATGGATGTAAAGAGTACCTTTCTGAATGGTGATTTACATGAAGAGGTATATGTTGAACAACCTACAGGGTTTGAAGATCCTAAATTTACTGATCATGTGTATCGTCTTAAGAAGGCTCTCTATGGTCTGAAACAAGCTCCCAGAGCATGGTACGAAAAACTGACTAAGTTTTTACTGAGTCATAATTTTCAGATGGGGTGTGTTGATAAGACGCTCTTTGTTAAGAAACATAACGATGATATTCTAATGGTTCAAATATATGTTGACGATATTATTTATGGATCAACCTGTACTAACATGACTGTTGAGTTTGCAGATTTAATGAAGTCTAAATTCGAAATGAGCATGGTTGGAGAATTAAACTATTTTCTAGGGTTGCAAGTAAAACAACAACCTGATGGAATTTTTATCTCACAAACCAAATATGCTCAGAGTTTAATTAAGAAATTTGGATTTGAGAAAGGTAAAAATTATGATACTCCTATGAGTACAACTTTGAGACTCTCAAAAGACTCTATAGGTAATGATGTGGATCCTAAATATTATTGTAGTTTGATTGGTAGTTTGCTTTATCTGACTGCTAGTAGACCAGATATTGCTTTGAGTGTTGGTATTTGTGCTCGTTATCAATCAAATCCTAAAGAATCTCACTTAATCGTCAGCATTAAGCGGATTATGCGATATGTCGCAAGTTCTACTAAACTGGGTCTCTGGTATCCACATGAGACTAATGTTCAATTAGCCTAGCAATGCAGATGATCTTGTGGTGGAAACATTGATGATAGGAAATCAACCAGTGGTGGTTGTTTCTACATTGGAAATTGTCTTGTTTCTTGGTTTAGCAAGAAGCAAAGTTCTATATCGCTATCAACAGCTAAGGCTGAATACATTGCTGCTGGAAATGCATGTACTCAACTTGTTTGGATGAAACGAATGTTAAGCGATTATGGAATTACTCAGATTCTATGATTTTATTTTGTGATAATTCGGTCAATAAATATCTCTAAAAATCCGATTCAAAGATTCACGTACTAAGCATATTGACATTAGATTTCATTACATTCGTGAATTAGTGGAAGAAAAATTAATATATTTGGATTACATTTCAACCGAGACTCAACTTGCGGACATTTTCACTAAACCGCTCGACAAAAGCAGGTTTAATAAATTAAAGTTTGATCTCGGTATGTGCAATTTAAATTGAATTTGCATGATTTGGTGTATCATAATGTACATAAATTTGATGTTTTATTTGCTTAAATTTGAAAATTATTTAAAAAAAATTGCAAATTTTATGTCGTACTCGACCAGTCGTGAGTGTACACGACCGTCGTGCCACGACACTGTCGAGCACTTACACGACCAGTCGTGAAACTCGGATTTCACTTTAATTTGGGGATTTTGACTCTTCTTCTTCATTTCTTTTTACCCTCAAACGGTTCTAGCTACGACCGGTCGAACCCACCTTCATAGTACTTCAAGGTTAGTGGTTCTTTTGCATTTTCTTTGTAGATTCTTGCTATTAGTGTTTCAAATCTCATTCTTGTGGAATCTATTTGGTCGTTCATTGCAAGTTTGGGGTTTTATCTTGAAAAATCTGTTCTATCTAAACCTCATTTCTTCTATCTTGCATCTTGTTGTTTCCTTGAAATCCTTCTGTGAAAATGGATGCTAGAGGTAAAAAGAAAACTACTCGAGGTCCCTCTTCATCTAGATCAGCTTCTATTGTACAACGTCATCTTCGCTCTCCCGAAAATGATCCTTCTGATGCTCGGGACTTGCGTATGCGCAATGTTATTGTTGAGCGTCATGTTAATATTAATTACATTGCTTCATTTGGTATCCTTCCTCTGTTGGAATCTGTGGGATGGGAGAACATCTTACATTGGGGTGGAGCTGCATACCAGTCCATTGCCCAATCCATGTTTGCATGTATCTGTGATTTTTCTCTTGAGGATTTTACTTTTAAAGTTGATACTCAAGAAGGATTGTTTTTAGTGGTTCGACATTCGATTGCTGACATTATGGAAATACCTGTCAATGATGAGAGCATTCCAATTAATATTTTACATGACATCTCTCGAAATCGAACGAAAAATGCTTACTAGAGATTTATGTAATTTGGATGTTCATTGGACTCATAAAGGTCATGTACTTCCCTCAAGGTATTTGTTACCCGCATTACGAGTACTTCATAGGATATTCATCTCAAATCTTTATCCACGATCTGGTAATAAAACTAAACTCACTGCTTTCATGGTTCGTGTTTTGCATTCTGTAGTCTCTAGTGCAAAAATATGTCTACCGTCTTTAATTTGTCATTCCATTATTCTGTCTCGTCACCATCCTGGACACAGTGATATACCCTTTGGTTATTTATTGACTATGCTGACAAATCATATGCTTGTGGCTATGCCTACTAGAGAAAAACCCATCCATAATGTCCCTTTTAATAATTCCAATCTTAACAAGATGAATTTAGAATTGGCTGAAGGCCAAGTGGATGCTGGTAGCAGTGGTGCTGAAGCAGGAAATGCTGAAGCTAGTGATCTTCCTGAAGACGTGAATATGGATGATTTATTTGAAGAACTTGAATCAGACTCGGCTGATGATCCTAATTTTCAGCCTTCTAATTTTGATGAAAGATTGAATTCACTTCAAGAGCAGGTGGCTCAAATTCGTGTTACCCAAGACACACAATTTTCATATTTACGCAAATATATGAGGCGGATTGCTAAGGGTTTACATAAAATTGATCCATCTAATCCTGCACCCTCTTAAGTTCTCGATTGAATTTTTAATGGGTCTGTAATATTTTTTTTGAACTTTACATGCTTACTGACTTTTTGGATTATGCACTTTGTTTTCTTGAATCAACTCTTATTTTCTTTATTATTGATGCTCTTCTTCCTTTGTCATTTTATGTCAAAAAGGGGGAGAAGTTTTGGTTTTTGATGATTTATTTAAATTTAATCGTTATGATGTGCTCCTATTACTCAGGCTATTACTCAGGGGGAGTTAAGCTTCTCATGGGTAGTTATGGGAGAATGATGCTAGTTATTACTTAACATATCTATGCATGCTTCTCTATTGTGAACCTGTTTGTACTTCTCTTATGTCTATTGGAAGTATTATTACTACTTGGGTGTTTTGTCACAAATTTGACAAAGGGGGAGATTGTAAGTGTTATGGTCTCATGCTTCTTTGGTTGTCAAATTTGTGATGTGTCAAAACATCTGTCTATGTCCTGTGTTTGTATGATGATTTATATGAATTCAAGACATTGCATAAATACTTCAAGAAGCTACAAGTTGAACTTTTCAAGAAGCTACATATTGAAGTTCAAGAAGCTACATGTTGAAGTCTCAAGAAGCTACAATGTTGATGTTCAAGTCTCATGACTTCAAGACTAATAAGCAATGCATGAAGTAGTTGTTATGCTGATGAAGATCTCAAGTTTGAAGCTACAACAAGTTCAAGATCTCAAGCCTGATATGGTTCAAACAAACTACATTCGTTGAATGGTTGAAGTTCAATGTCCATACGACATGATTCAGGTTTGAATGACCTTAGGTTGACCCTTTAAGTAGGTCACTTTGGATACATAAATCAAATATTTATTTTACATAAGTTTGGTCTGTTCTACGACCAGTCCTAGCTCTTGTTCGACCAGTCCTGGCATTGGTTCGACTAGTCCAAGAAATTCCACGACCAGTCCTAAGTTGTTGAAGATTTTTCGGAATTTTTGGTACGCCCACGACCAGATCTGCAGTCCTTCGACCGGTCGTAGGTGTGGCTTCGACTGCATCCACGACCAGTCGTGGATCTACGACTCAAAATCCAGCAACTTTATCTATGGTCCTACGACCAGTCGTAGGGATCTACGACCAGTCGTAGGTGACCCACGACCAGTCGTAGGGTACTCACGACCAGTCGTGGAACGACTTTCAAAGATCGCGCTCAATATTTCAAAAATCTGTTAGAGCTACGACCACCCAAGGTTTCTAAGACCCGGTCGTAGGAACGATTTTTGCTTCTATAAATTGAACACGAAATTCAGAGTTTTCACACTTCAACTCTATTCAATTCAAGAATTTTCAAGTGATCACTCTGAGATAAGTCTGTGTTTATTTTAAGCTACATTGTGCTTATTTAATATTCTTTTTGCTAGCTTATTTAATTTGATTTTGTTTCTATATTCCAATCTTATTTGAAAAGAGGAATTATCTTATTCCTTCTTCTTGGAATCAAAATCAAATATAGCTACGCCCAACGAGTTAAATCTAAAATCTATTAGAATCTAGAACCTTATGAATGTGAGTATTGGAAATTGAACTTTGACATTCAATCATCTACTCCGATTGGTTCTACCGGGCTGCTAAGAAAAGGAGAAATCCAGGTATTTTACAATTCTGTAAAATTTATTTACTTTTGGTTTTGTTTGAGGTTAAGCCTTTAAAAATCTCATTGTATTGGTTTTGTTTGAGGTTGAGCCAGAAAAATCTCATTGTTTTGGTTGTCTGAGGAAAACCAGAAAACTCAGAAAAGAGGGGTTTTTGAATTGTGTAAGCCCAAGTGAAAAAGACACAATTGTAAAGGTTTTTGGTGAACCTGTGAAAACCTATTTGATAGTGAACGCTAATATCCCCTGTGTGAGGATATTAGGAGTGGAGTAGCATTCTGTGTGGCTGTTGGAAAACAGTTGGTGTACACACAGGCGAACCACTATAACTCTTTGTCTTGTGGATTGAATGCTTGCTTAATTTTCATATCTTTTATCATTCGATTGTGTGGAATGTACAAGTCGATGTGAATGTTGTAATTATTTACATTTCAAGCAAGTGTGTGGATTGTTGTAATAATTTAGATCTATACTTCTGCATTTAATTTCAATTCCTTGCTATTTCATTTACTTATATTAAAATTGAGTCCTTGATCCAAAAGAGGTTCTAGAAATAAGGTTGTCCTACCATAAGCCCTTGTTTATTATGGTGTAAGGTTGTCCTTAGAACTAAATTTGTATCAATCTCTCAATACTTATTTATCAAGGTGATTTAAAATTTAGCATTGTGAATTGATTTATATTGTAAGGCTATTGGTTTAATTTATTTCTGCTAATTTTATTTTAAATTTGGCATAGTCCTATTCACCCCCCCTCTAGGACATATAGCTTGGCCTTTTCACCCATCCACCTAGGCTTCAAAGAGAATGCTACGGTCCTCATAATTTCCATGAGGTAGTGCCACCAACTGAGCTCTTTCAGCAGGAATCCAGGGATTAAGATCCCGCTTCGTTCGAAACTCCCGAGCGACACTTGTGCTAGCAGCGGTGCCTCTCGGCTACCTTGAACGTGTAGGGCGACTAGGCCCAGCCTCATCCGCAGCATCCTTCCTCTTTCCCATAAGAGAAAGAGTGGTGGAGATGAGAAAATGGCCGAAATGAGCTTAAATAGGGCCATAGAAAATGAAGGATAAGTAATAGAGAGAGAGAGAAAGGGCTGGAGGTTTGGTTTGTGAAGGAGGGGCGACCTAGGAGGGGTTTTATTCGAAAACATGTGCATAAGTGGGCCACACAATGCCCAAAACTCGTCGGCCCAAGCCGGACCGCCCGGGCGAGCCCGTCTGGCGGTGAGGCCTCGCCAAACCGGTGAGGCCCTCGCAGGTCTCTAGACATTCCGGTGAGGACTCACCCTTTGGACGAGGTCCTCTTACCCCATAGACTTCAAATGTATTTGTGTCCCACCCTAGGTCCCCATAGAAGAGTCCCGTTTGGCCCCCGACTCTGCTTTAAGTCATTTCAGGTCCTCACGGGTGTGTTTCTGATGTATAACTGCATCTGTACAGTATTAAGGGCTAATATAAGGTGATTTACTGTCTAAACTCGTCGATAGATGATCTAGGAAAGGTCCGGGGTCGCCTCAAGCGATCACAGAGGTGTACGGAATCGATCTCGGCGATCGATATCAATGAACTTCGCCAATTAGTGAAATCGGGGAAACCTAAGCTTGTTTCTACATTTTTCTCACACCCACCTACGTCGAAAAACATCAGCGTATGTCGTGTGATCATAACCCAGGTCTAGTTGAATCCAAATCATGCTCTGATACTAACTTGTAACGTCCTGAAAATCGGGGGTCGAGTAACAACTCAACTCTCGAGTTCCAAAACATCACTTATGCAACATATATGCTTATGATTAAATGTTGTCTGTGTTAGTACATTAATCATGAGTGGGATTATACCAAAATAGTAATTCATACTCCAGATCAATTTATACAACACAAGCGGAAGACTGAAAGATGTATATAAACGTAGATGAGCCCAAAAGGATCACTATCGGTATCTAAAGTATGAACACATCACTAAGTCACCATATACATGTAATAGTTCACGAGTCAAAATGTCAAAAATAGTGCAACTACAATAATAAGCCCTGTAGACCCGTCGATCAGGACGGCCTAAGCGAAACCGTCGGAGAACTGCATATACAAGAATGCATCCTGATCGCTATCGGAATCATGCTCCGCCTCCTGAGTCACATCGTCATCTACAACTAAGACAGAGTCTAGTGGGTGTTCAGAACACCATCCCAGAACGTGGGAGTGAGTGATCAACTCAATGGAATCATAGAGTAAAGGTTAACATGTTATTAACTCAATCAAGCAGTAATGATAAAGCAAACATATCAAACATTCCTAGATACTCTTATTAATGCAAGGATGAAATGTATTCATGATGCATGCCCTCGCCTACACTCCCTCGTGCGACACCATCTTACGGTCGCGGCATGCTTTCTTCCCTCCGTGCTCTTTAACCTGGGGCACCGCGGTGCGATGTTATGAGCGTAATTACCAAGTTCTTATTAGTCCTTTTCATACAGTGGGATTTGGGAAACTAAGGTACCTCCCTTATATCATTTCCCAAACAATGATCCATTTTAGGGTCATCAGTCCCAGCAATTCTCATACGATGTTACAGTTCTAGGTCACTACAAAGGGCTCGTCGCCTCGATGCACTGTAGTCCTAGTTTATACTCTAGTTGCTACGGAAAGGCTAGTCGTCTCAATGTAGGCTCAAAGTATCCTCGAGGTCACTACAAAGGGCTCGTCACCTTATCAACGTAGGCCGACAACTTGAATACAGTGTCCAATACCACCGTATTCGGCTCACGAGGCGGCGTTGCTCACTTGTAACACCCTGAAAATCGGGGGTCGAGTAGCAACTCAACACCCGAGTTCCAAAATATCACTTATGCAACACAAATGCTTATGATTGAATGTTGTCTGTGTTAGTGCAATAAACATGAGTGAGATTATACTAAAACAGTAATCCATACTCCAGATCAATGTATAAAACGTAAGCGGAAGACTGAAAAACATATATAGATGTGTATAAAAATAAAACGATCTCGATCTGTCTCCAGAGTATAATTACTTCACTGAGTCATCATATACATGTACTGAATCAAAAACAAAATGTCAAAGATAGTCCAACTGTTGTGATAGCCCAGTAGTCCTGTAAATCTGGATTGCCTAAGCAAAGCTGCCGCAGAACTGCATGAAGGAAAACTCATCTTAATCTTCATAATAATCAGGCTTAGCCTTCTGTAAATCGTCGGTACCTGCGTTTAAGACAGAGTCTGGTGGGTGTCCAGAATACCATCTCGTAACGTAAGAGTGAGTAGCTAACTCGGTGGAATAATAAAGCATAGGTTAACATGTTATCAATTCAGTTAAGCAGTAATGATAAAGCAGTACAATCAACATTCCAAAGTACTGTAATTAATGCAAGGATGAGATGCGATTATGATGCATGCCCTCTCCAACATACTCCCTCGTGCGGCACCATCTTACGTCCGCGGCATGCTGTCACCCTCAGTGCTCCACATCTTCCAAGCACATGCAATGCGATGATGAGCATGATTACTGAGTTGTTCTTAGTCCATTTCAAACAGCAGTATTGAGAAACTAAGGTACCTTCCTTATATCATTTCCAAATAATGATCCATTTTAGGGTTGTCAGTCCTAGACAATCTCATACAATGGTGTGTTTCTAGGTCGCTGTAAGGGCTGTCAGGGTTGTTACACGGAATCGTTACACCACACCCCCATCACCTTATTAATACAGGCCTAGTTTATACTCTGTTACTACGGGAAAGCTCGTCGCCTCACCGCAGATTTAGAGTATGCTCGAGGTCACTGCACCGGGTACGGTCAGGGCTGTTACACGGAATCGTTGTACCACTCCCCCATCACCCATCAAAGCAGTGTAGGCCGACAGCTCGAATATAGTGTCCCATACCACTATAATCGGCTCACGAGTCTGGTTGCTCAATGGTCACTGCGGGGAGGCTCGTGGCCCCAGCATAGGCCGACAGCTCGATCACGGTGTCCCATACCACCATGCCCGGCTTATGAGTCTTGGCGGATCGAGGTACCATGGTTAACGGAATTTCACTGGTAAGGTTAGTACCTTAGGTTCAAGCAGTAGCCTCCAAACATGGTGAACATACATTAGACAGATCGGGTTACTTGACAAGCTCGGCTAGCTCGAGTGCACAATAAGTTGAACGATATGAAGCGCATAAGCACTTCGTGTGGCCAACCACTATCGTCAACCGAAGTATGACTCGGGTTCGTCGAACACATCTTGTAAGACCCGTATCGTAGGCCGTACCGTTCCATAGACTTCCGCAGTCCTCCCGGTTGAATTCCGGCAACCCACGCTCTATTATCGAGGTTGCGAATCTTGAGTCATGTCCCGTATTTCAAAGTCGGCTTGACCCGAGACTTGTACCCATGCGACCGTGCCGTCACGGCAGTTCAGATGTCGCGTCTTGCGCGTTGAGGCGATTCACAAGCCAGAAGATGTGAGACCGCGTTCAGTTCGAGGAAAAACAACACACGTTGCAAAGCCCAAGAGAATCTTTACGATATGTCCTATCCATCACATCAATCATGAGTCAAGTACATCCCATCACAAGCCATCACTCACCCATACCTTTCTCTTCGCCAAGTCAATAACACCCATACCTAACCATTCCCTTTTTACCAAAAGTCAAAAGAAACCATACCCTCCATCCCATCTCCCTTACAACAACCCATCCTCTCTCTCATTCTCTCACTCCATTCTAAGCAACCCAATGGGGTGATCCAACGTCCATGGCTTCCCATGGAGACTCTTGGTGTGGCCCACCTTCCTACACCCAATCCCACCCTCTAAAATCAATCTTAACCATTGAAATGTATCTTTGGAGCAAGTTGATAGAAGGAGTCCAAGAAGATCAAAGGTGGGTGCCTCTATCCTTCTCTCTCTCTCTCTCTCTCTCTCTCTCTCTCTCTCTCCTTTTCCCCTTGATTATGGACTCATGATGTGTGTATTTGATCTAAGTCGTCCACCTTTGCGGGACCCACTTGATGGACGTGTTGGATCTACACCGTCTAAGTCATATTGGCCCTACTTGGTGGTGATGAGAAAACACAAACATTGGGTTGATTCAAATTAAGTGGGCCACGCACACGTGGGACCCACCTTACATTTGTGTTGTATGTAAACCGTCAGTACACGGTCGTGAAGAGTGCAAGGACAGTGAGTCTCGTACTCATAGCAACCAGCAAAGATGAAGAGACTTTTAGATTTTTAGTGGGCCGCTCATGTAGGCCTCACCTTGATCTATGTATTCAATTCATGTCATCCATCCCATTCAGCGAATCATTTTAGACGTTGAGCCAAAAAAAATGGGGCCAATCCGATTTTCTGGTGGGCCATGGTATAGAAACAGTTTCGTTATCATTGAAAACCACCCTGCCATTTCTGAACCCCGAAACATGTCCAATATTGGGCTCGTTTAGTCTGTATTGAACAGTAAAAGCCAGTGGGTGGGGTGGATTTTGTTGATATGGGCCCCACCTAAGAAAAACCTCAGAAAAACCCATAATAAAAAAAAATTAAAATAAGGCAGCAGCCACTGCTGCTGCCGACGACCGTCAGAGGACGCCAGCGGGCGTCCTGTTGTTTGATGCGGTGGGCAGGGTCCCAGCCGTGGGCCCCACCACATAGTACGTTGGTCATCAACACCATGCATTTATTAGGTCCCCTTTAGGGCAGTGGGCCCACCAAAAATTTGCCATAAACAGAACTCAGGTGGCCCACACCATCTACAAGTTTGTGAAAACATACTAAGTCATATAAAAGAACTTGTTGGGGCCCACCTGAAATTTGGATGCTTGTGAAACTCGGTCTGACCCCTTAAATAAGTGGGACACATTAAATGGATGGACTGGATCATCCTGTTGTGGGCCGCATATATGAAATATATATATATATATATATATATATATATATATATATATATATATAACACAGAAACTTTGTTGCTACTGCTGACACCGAGAGAGAACGCGCAAGCGTCCTACGCTGGCGGGCGGACGACCTGGGTCCCACGGCCCCAGCCGTGGGCCCCACTATGATGTGTGTTATGTATCCACTCCATCTATTATGTGGACCCCTAGGGCAGCGGACCACCCTCCAAAGCTTAGGTTGATCTGACGCTTAGGTGGCCCACATCATAGGAAACAATGTGAATTAACCATCTGCCATAGAAATCCTTTTTGGGTCCACAGTAGTTTTGGACCAAGATGAAATTTGTTTCTACCCTTCATCTAGGTCTGTGTGACCTTATGGACGGGTTGGATCTCATATAAACATTACGGTGGGCCCCACGTAGGACCCACAAGGATACATGTGTTTTATTTCCACCGTCCACCTGGACGATGGAGCCCTCTTTGATGCATTTGTTATATCCCCACCGTCTAGGGGATGGTGGGTGTGTGTGCGTGCATGCGTGTGTATGCGTGCATGCATGTGTGTGCGTGTACGTGTGCGGTGTGTGTGTGTATATATATATATATATATATTATATTATATACAATATTATGTTATATTATATATAATATTTTATATATTATATATAGTTTATATATTATGTTATACATAATATATACTTGATGGTGGGCCCTTCGTGGGACCCACCTGTTTCATCCATGCCATCCGTCGATATGGCAACCCACCATGATGCATGTGTTGCATCCAAACCGTCCAACCTTTTGGGCAAGCTCATTTTAAGGCTTGAAATGAAATAAGACAGATTTATTTATCAAGTGGACCACACGGCAATGTGAGCATTAAAACGTCTACCTCTGAAATCCCCTTAGTATCATAAGAATTCTGGATCAACATGAAACCGTGTGACTTTATGATCAGATTGGATGAAAAAGAAACGTTATGGTGGGCCTTGGGAATTTTAATGGTGAAAAATCATTATCACCACTTATAATGGGTATGGCCCATTTGATATACATGGGGCCCATTGGTGTGGCCCACCTTGATTTATTTGTGCCTTTCTATTGAAGCTGTAACGCCCTGAAAATCGGGGGTCGAGCATAAACTCAACTCCCGAGTTCCAGAACATCACTTATGCAACAAAATGAATGATGATTGAATGTTGACTGTATTCGTGCATTGAACATGAGTGAGATTAAGCCAAAACAAAGATATCATACTCCGAGACAGTTAATTTTGCAAGCGGAAGACTATGTTAGATAGATAAAATATATAAACTATGATGAGTCTCCAGAGTGTGATAACATTACCGAGTTAAAGAAATACAAGTACGCTTCTAAAATATACCAAATATGTAAGTTTAATGTCTTCTATCCCCAAGACTACCACGTAGCCATCAATACAAGATCGGGTCTTCAGAGACCCGTCGAGGGTTACATGATAGGAGAACTCCTCCTCATCACCATAGAAATAGTCCGGCTCTGCTTCATAAGCATCGCCATCATCTGAAATTCAACAATTCTGTTTGGTGTGTACAACACCGTCCCGTAACGTGGGAGTGAGTAGCTAACTCAGTGGAACAATAAAGCATAAGTTAACATGTTATCGATGCAGTCAAGCAGTAATGATAAAGCAGTACATCAAGCACTCCTAGTTACTCTGATTAATGCAAGTATGAATGCAGGTATAATGGATGCCCTCACCGACATACTCCCTCATGCGACACAATCTCACGTTCGCGCATGCTTACATCCCACAGTGCTCCACATCTTCCAGGCACATGCGATGCATGATGAGCATGATTACCGAGTTTTTAATTAGTCCATTTCAAACAGCAGGATTGGGAAACTAAGGTACCTCCCTTATATCATTTCCAAACATGATCCAATCTAGGGTCGTCGATCCTAGTTAATATCGACGATGGTGTGTTTTCTAGGTCACCGCAGAGAGGTCTGCCAGGTACATTCGCGCATAAAGGTTGCACCACTCCCCCATCACCCCTTAAACGATTCATCACTATACAGAAACAGGCCTAGTTCATACTCTATATATCGCGGCGAACCCTAAGGCACGCTGCAACTTCAGAATATGCTCGCGGTCACTACAAAGGGCTGTCAGGGCTGTTACGCACAAAGGTTGCACCACTCCCCCATCACCTTATCAATGTAGGCCGACAACGCGAATATAGTGTCCCATACCACCATAATCGGCTCACGAGTTAAGTTGCTCACTGGTCACTACGGGGAGGCACGTAGCCCCAGCGTAGGCCGACAGCTCGACCACGGTGTCCCATACCACCATGCCCGGCTCATGAGTCTTAGCGGATCGAGGTACCATGGTTAACGGGATTTTCACTGGTAAGTTTGGTACCCTAGGTTCAAGCATTAGCGACCAAACATGGTGAACATACATAAGACACACGGTTTACTTGACGTGTTCGGCTGGCTCGAGCGCACAACAAGTTGGGCGATATGAAGCGCAGAAGCACCTCGTGTGGCCAACCACTATCGCCAACCGAAGTACGACACGGGTTCGCCAACACATCATGCGTGGCGGAACGAATCCCAACCACATCTTCAAGTCTGATACCGGATGCCTGGACTATGAACATAGTCCCAAGCTCAGTCAAATCCTAACCATAGCATGTGAAATACGGCATGATAACATGGTAATTCAAGAACACTAGCAATCATCTTATAAAGCATATCATGAAGCATGTTAATAAACAAGTCACAAAGCATGTTCAAAAGCATGTTATAGAGCATTATGCAAATAGGGATACAAATACTTATTTTTCATAGGCGAGTGATTAGAGTGAATAACCACATGGAGGATGTCATAGGTGACTCTAAGGTAGCTAAGAATCCCATCTCAGCACCTACCTAAGGTTCTAACACTTAAGCACTTACACTCACAAGTGATTTCACCAACACTTGGAATGCACTATTTCAACATTCATGACGTATGCTAGAGAAATGTGTACTAGGGTTGTCCCTTTGCCAAACTAATATTTTATACATATACATCATATTCATACAAAGAAATAAACCCGACAATCATGTCAGCAAAATTTATACGTATAGGGTACTTCCTAGTGTACCCAGTTTCGACATACATAGTGTTTACAAGGGAGCTTGTAATACGGCGATTCCTTTCGCCAAGCTAGTATTTTATTCGTATGTTGTATAATCATATATTAAATAAGTATGTCAAACATTATTCCAAAAGAAATACGTATACGGTATTTCTAACATACACAATTTCAACATACGTCGCATTTACAAGTGAACATGTATTTTGGCGATTCCTTTCGCCAAACTAGTATTTTATTCATATATTATATAATCATACATTAAATAAACATGTCAAACATTTATCCAAAAAAAATACGTATACGGTATTTCTACGTATACCTAGAATATGTGAAATTCCATATTTCACAACGTTAATCGAAACAGGAAACGGAAAGCACTTTGTACATGTGCAATTGCATGCAGATCATGAATCTACCATTATCTGACATTGAAAGCGTTGAAAACTGCAACTTATACACTTAAAGTCCTCACCTTTGCCTTTGGAAACGAAACGAATCAGCAAGGGTAGAAGAACTTCCGTATACGGGAGATTTCTAGCCTAAAGAGCGGAATCGGTTAATCGTTACACATCCCACATCGATTCTACCTCAAATCAGACCTAGGGTTAGGGTTTCTTACCTTCAAATGGGATGGAAACCGCCGGGAAAACACCTGGAATGAAGCGGTGTAGGCCGTGTAACAGTCCAAAGCAGTAGGAGGAAGATCGGCAGCAAAACCCAAGCTCTTCTCTCTCTTTTCTCTCTCTCCCTCTAGGGTTTTTCTCCAAAATTCGTATGGCTGTGAGAGGGACTGTTCTAAGCTCCTTTTATAGCCAAAAACATTTCGAAATTAGACTCAGGTTCAAGGGGTACTGCTAATATAGGATATTCGTCGCTTTTCCAGCTCAAAAGGGAAGTTCTGGTGGCCCTCCTTGAACCAAACGTCAAACTTAAGCTCACCATCTATGGATCTATGTGGGATTACGTTTTTGACTCGATCGGATTCCCAGATCACACGTGGCGGACCACTTTCAGTTCGACGGTCAGTGGGCCACGATCAGAAATTCCAAGTACATGTAAATGTTCCTGAAATTTTTCTTAATCCGAGGGTGTAATTTGGTCTGATTCTGACGGTCAGGTTGCTTAATACTGACGCGTCAACGAATGATGCCAGATCACTATTCCAGATATTTATTTTGGATGGGAATAGTGTTTTTCACACTCCCTCGCTCCGAATCGAAACGAATGGCCATGGATCATCGGATGGAGCTGATTTTTGAGATGATTGTTAAGCCCAGTGGGGCGGTCCTAGTTCCTTAGCTTCGGATTAATCGGACTCCCGATGTGCGATTTAGACCTAATACGAAGTTTCGTTTCATTCCCGAGAGCAGACGGGAAATGAGTTTGGTTCTAAACTTTAGGGTAACCTAGCGCCAATGATTCTACAAGTTTTGGGTCTTGCAGAACGTATTTAAAGCGATTCGAATGGATTTCGTAGCTAATCTGGTTTCACACCTAGTTACTTTGTCTCATTTCTAAAGGATTTAGTCCTAAGTGAATTCTGGTCGAGGTGGTACTCAGGCCTTTGGAGTTTGTATATAAAGTGATCCAAGTTATACTACTTAGCTAGTTTAAGATAGTGTCTAGGGTGAAAGTTATTAGAAAAATTGGAAGATCAAGGTGATGAAGGGTGAGGTTTGTGAAGGAAATGAGTTCAAAGGCGGCTTTAGACTTTGGGATTCAGTTCTGACAAGTTAATGAGGTATTACGATCGACCCATTGCCTAAGGTCATCTAATCCCAGGTTGGCAAAAATCCGGGGCGTTACAGAAGCCCACCCTGATATACACATGAGGCCCATGTGATTAGGCCCGATGTAATGCACTTGGGGCCCATTTGATAAAACCTTGATGTGGTATGTATGAGGCCCGTTGTTGAGGCCCACCTTGATATATATAAAGCCCATTTGATGAGGCCCGATGTGATGTATTTGGGGCCCATGGGTTGAGGCCCATTGTGATGCATTAGGGCCCATGGGTCGAGGCCCATTGTAATGTATTCAAGGCCCATGGTTGAGGCCCAGTGCGATGTATGTATGGCCCGTTAAGTTGTGTATAAATTCCTTGTATGGGCCACTCCTTGGGAGCAATGTTGGTTGAATGGCCACATTGCTGGACAATGATGGTTTAATGTCCACATTGTGATCTTCCCTTAGGCCTTGTTAGGCCCACTCTCATCATCCTCTTAGTGGGTTAACCCAAATAAGTGGGCCCTATTCACCATGAATGGATGGCTCCGTGTTACCGAATTTGATATACCCATGGCCGAGGGCCGATCTTTAGATTATGGTTGATCGGTTGTTCATCTATGCACCCCGCCCTGTTTATGTGCTAGTTGCTAGTATCGATTGTCGATACTGATCATTGGTTCCGATTGCTGTGGCCGAATGTCGATTCCGATTGACGTGACCGATTTGTCGATTCTGATTATCAATCGATTCCGATTGTCGTGACCAATTGCCAACTTCGATCGACGTGACTGATTTGCCGATTCTGATTATCGATCGATTCTGATTGTCGTGACCGATTGCCGACTTCGATCGACGTGACTGATTTCCCGATTCTGATTATCGATCTATCCCGATGGTTGTGACCGATTTGCCGATTCCGATTATCGATTGATTCTGATTGTCATGACCGATTACCGACTTCGATCGACGTGACCGATTTGCCGATTCTGATTATGGATCTATCCCGATGGTTGTGACCGATTTACCGATTCTGATTATAGATCGATTCTGATTGTCGTGACCGATTGTCGCTTCTATCGACGTGACCGATTTGCCAATTCTGATTATTGATCTATCCCGATGGTTGTGACCGATTTGCCGATTCTGATTATCGATTGATTCCGATTGCCGTGGTCGAATGCTGATTCGATTGTCGAGGCCGATTTCGATTGCCAAGGCCGATTGTCGTGAACTATATGATGTACATGCGACCTGTAGTTGAGGCCCATTATGACACGTAGTAGGCCCATGATGCATGACCCATTTGATGTATTCGAGACCCATGTGTAGGGCCCACATGTCATATATTTGAGGCCCGTGGGCAAAGCCCATTGTGATGTGTTCATGGCCCATGGATAAGGCTCATTATGACGTATTCATATATGGCCTATGGGGCAAGGCCCATTGTGATATGTATTAGGCCCATGAGCAGGGTTCACCTGTTGTGTATATGTGGCCCTTAAGTAAGGCCCATCGTGTTGTATATTAGGCCTTTATGTGAGGTCGTGGGCCCATTATATGTTTGGCTCTATGTGGCCATTCATTGGGGGCAATGTTGGTTAAATGTCCACATTGTCGAGGTCGATGGTTGATGCTGATTATTAATATCGATTATGAGTATGTGATAGCATAGCATCATAATACATGCCCATACGTATCATCTGCATGTTTGTTATGAGATGTGATTGACCATTGCATATGCCATAGGGCAGATTGTTCATAGGGCTTCCTAATAGGTGGAGCTGCCCCATATGAGAGCATACGCCCTAGCGACATCTGGGCCGTAGCCTCCACAGGTATTTCGTGGATGGCCAGATGGGACACTGGAAATCTATTCTACATTGGGTGCTATAGATATCCCTGGGTGAAAGTCCCTAAACCCTCTTGGTTCTAGAGGTTGCTCCAACGTCTAGACCGAGTGGATGCATGAGCGCATGAGGGCCGCATACCGTTAGGCCGCATCTCCCACTGTGTCGTAGTCGGTTGGAAGGGGGTACGGCCTTACCTGCCCGAGAGGAGGGGGCAATGCTAGGCTGAGTCTGACCAGCTCGAGGAATGGGTCCGCTATCGATGAGCCGGGCCCAATATTGGCAGGCGGATAGTGAGGTCTCTTCCACTCACCTTATTGCACGCGATAGGGCAACAATTTGGTTTGGAGTGTAATAGACCCCGGTGATGATCCAAGAGAGGAACCGTACTGATACATGGACTTATTGAGAAGGATTTGCATACTCATACATTCATTTCATTCACTATCCACTCAGGCTAGTGGTGCGCAACTAATTGTTATTTACGTTCGCAAGGTAAGGATTTCGGTTGGGCGCGCGACTAACCTGAGATCAAGAGTTTACCACATTGAGTCTGACTATCCAAATTTAGGTATGGGACTGGTTTGGATAGAAGTTCTTTGTAATAGACCTCGTAGCTTGTGATACTACGTACTATCATCTCGACTTCACTCCAGCTTGGTCATTTCACTAACACCGCATATTGCATTACATCCGCGACATATGACATTTTGGGTTATTATGTTTAGCACTTATATAGCCTAGACGGACTTAGCATGATTTGCATATTACCTTGCATCCTCAACACATAGTGTTTGGCTTACTGTCTTCGCATTTCATAGTTAATCTACATTGCTTCCTCAGTATATTGGTTATTATATTTTTGTATCGCATAGCCTTGGTACGGCTGATAGCATTCATGGATTTATAGATTGCCAGTATTTCCGCTTACTTTAATATCGTATGATTCATGATCTTGCCTGTATTACCGATGTTATATGATTTATGGCATTGTATTGCATTTTTGGCACTTACCTTGTGCACACACTTTCACCACCCACTAAGCTTTCTATAAGCTTATGCACGATAGATGCGTGCAGGTGGTGTTAGGTTGTAGCAATGTTGAGCTAGGAGCGTGCAACGGTCTTCTGGAGCTTAATTTTTTATTTATGTATTTTCCTTACAGCATTGTAATCAAATGATTGTATTAGTGGATATGTGATGATGATGTTGCCTTTGTGAATTGGGTAATCTTGTGGTTATGCTTATTACAAGTTAAATGAAAATATATATATATATATATATATATATATATATCCTCCTTGTAGGATCCTAGGATTGAAATCTAGTGTATGGATGCTAGGAGCCGAGAATGGGGTACTACGGAGGCTGTCGGCACCGGATTCGGCGATCGGGATTCTTGTGAATCCGATTTCCGAGTTTGGGGTGTGACACATCTCACATGGTGAATGAATCTCAGCTACGTATTCATTTTCGTTTCTGATTGCCTGGACTATAATCATAGCCCCAAACACAATCAATCCTTATTCAGAAGCATGTAGAGTAAAGCAGAATAAACAAAGTAATTCAAGCATGTTATAAAGCATGTTATAAAGCACAATATAAACAGGAAATACAAACACATATATTTCATAAGTAAGCGGTTAAATTAAATAAGCAACATGGAGGAAATCATATACATCTCTAAGGTAGCTGAGAATCCTATCTCAACACCTACCTAAAGCATAATCCTCTAAGTACTTACTCTTACAAGCATTTTCACAAACACTTAGGATACACTCTTTCAACATACATAACGTATACTAGCAAAAACATGTATTAGGGCGAACCCTTTCGCCAAGTAAGTATTATACATATATATAACATGTTAATACAGTAATTAATCATGGTAAACACACTTTCAAAATTAAATATATATGGTACTTTCTACAAATACGAAGAATACAGTATATTCAACATAGTTAATGTATAACCGAAAAACGAAACGGACAGCACTTTATACATGTGTAATAACATACAAATCATGAATCTATCATTATCTGACATTGAAAGCGTTGAAAACCATAACCTATACGTCTAAAGTCTGCACCTTACGCCGTAGAAGTGTAATGAACTCGATAGATTTGCTAAGCTTCTGTCTATGGTGATGTGGCAACCTATAACATGCTTTAGGTTAGTTATTTCATAACTTACAACTATCAAAACCCCAAAACAGATTAGGGTTAGGGTTTCTTACCTAGAAATGAAGTCGAAATTGCCGGGAAAGCGATTAGAATGGAGTGGTTAAGCTTGGAGAGTGGCAGGGTAAGATAGCAGGGAACTCCTCCCACTTCTCTCACACTTTTTCTCACTTTTCTCTCTTCTTTCTTCTAGGGTTTTTCTCAAATTCGTATGGGCTGAATGAGAGAGTGTTTAAGGTCCTTATATAGCCTAAAACATCACCGAAATAGACCTAAGGTCAAGGTATACTTAGGTTATAACCAAAGTGAGCTTGTTCCAGCTCAACGGAGCACTTCTGGTGGCCCATTTTCTACGTGCGGTCGAACTTAAGCCCACCAACCTTAGATCTAGGTGGAGTTAAGTTTTCGTTCCAGTCGGATTCTCAGATCACGCGTGGCAGACCAATTTCAGTTCAACGGTCTCTAAAATCGATCAGGGATTTCTATTACACTGCCATGTATATGAAATTTCTCCTGATCAGAGGGTATATTTGGGTCAGATTCCGACAGTCTGATTACTTATACTTGGCTCACAAACATCAAGTCTCAGATTACTTAAATTTCATTTAATTTCTAAAGAAAACTAGGTTTTCTCACACTCCTCGCTCCGGGCTCAAGCGAATAGTCATGGGACACTGTTTGGATTTGATCTCCGAGATGATTGTCAAGCCCAGCGAGGCGGTCCTAATCCTATAACCTCGTATCATTTGGACTTTTAATGTGCGGTCTAGATCTGATACGGAGTTTCAATGTGCTCCCGAGAGCAGTCGGATAATGAGTTTGATCCTAGATTTTAGGGTAACATAGCATCAATGATTCTACAAGTTTTGGGTCTTGCAGATCATATTTAAAGTGATTCAAGCGGATTTTATGGCTAATCTAGTTTAACACTTAGTTAACTTTGTCTAATTTTTAAAGGATTTGATCCTAAGTGATTTCTGCCTGAGGTGGTACTCGAGCCATTGTACGAAATTTTTCGAGTCGTTACAATCTACCCCCCTTAATGAAAAATTTCGTCCTCAAAATTAGTACATTTTCGTACTCCTCGAGAAGCTGAGGGCAGTTCTTTCGAATCTCGGCTTCTGTCTCCCAGGTAGCTTCCTCCTCTGTATGATGCGCCCAAAGTACCTTCATGAGTGGAATCACTTTACTACGCAACACCTGCTCCTTCCTGTCTAGGATACGCGTCGGACGCAGTACATATGTAGCATCATCACTCAACTACACCTGCTCCCAATGGATGATGTGTGAAGGATCAGGAACGTATTTCTTCAGCATAGATACATGAAATACGTTGTGCACGCCCGCGAGTGGTGTGGGCAAAGCGAGACGATATGCCATCGCACCCACTCAGTTAAGTATCTGAAACGGCCCAATAAACCGCGGCATAAGCTTCCCCTTCTTCCCAAACCGAAGAACTCCTTTCATAGGGGAAACTCTGAGGAATACGTGATCTCCAACCTCGAACTCAAGCGGTCGCCTTCTCGTATCGGCGTAGCTCTTTTGTCTGCTCTGTGCTATAAGAAGTCGACGCCTGATAATGTCAATCTTCTCAGAGGTCGCTTGAACCAACTCTGGGTCAATCAAGCTCTTCTCACCAACTTTTGCCCAGCAATGCGGTGCTCTGCAAGGGCGCCCATACAAGGCCTCGTAAGGAGCCATGCCAATACTCGCCTGAAAGCTGTTGTTGTATGCGAACTCTACATAAGGAAGACAGTCGTCACAACTGTCCTTGAAGTCCAAAACACAAGCCCGCAGCATATCTTCTAAAATCTGATTCACCAGCTCTGTCTGCCCATCGGTTTGAGGGAGAAACGCAGTACTGAACTTCAGCTTCACACCCATCGCTTTCTGGATACGAGTCCAGAAGATAGATGTGAATCACGTGTAGCGGTCTGACACGATCTCTAAAGGAACTCCATGCAGACAGACTATCTCTCTGATGTACAACCTGGCCAAGTCATCTACAGAGTTCATGACTCTGATAGGGAGAAAATGAGCTGATTTGCTCAACCGGTCCACGATCACCCAGATGGAATCGTGTCCCTTCCTCATCTTCGGCAGCCCCGATATGAAATCCATAGAGATGAAGTCCCACTTCCATTCAGCTATGGGCATGGGCTGAAGGAGTCCAGGAGGTCGGCGATGCTCGACCTTGATCTGCTGGCACGTGAAACAATGTGAAACATACTCGACAATATGAACCTTCATATTGTCCCACCAATACGATCGCCTCATGTCCTGGTATATCTTCGTGCTACCAGGATGCATCGCAAGCTTCGATTTGTGGGCAGTCTCGAGAAGCTCCTGTCTCAAGTCATGAATATCTGGAACACATAGGTGGCCACGGTATTGTAGACCCCCATCTATGCCAACTCTCCACTTGGAGCCCTCGGCGTTGCTAGCTTGCTCTTGAAGCTCAGACAACCGCTCATCACCCTTCTGGGCCTCGATAATCCTATTATCAATAAGTGGCCACACCCGAACATGCGCGACACACTCAAATGGCTCCTCCACCGTGAGCTTTTGCTCGAAGTCCCGCACGAACTCCAACATATCCCACTCTGCTATCATCAGCGGAGCCACAGATATGATCGCCTTCTTGTAGCTCAACGTGTCTGCCATAAGGTTGGCCTTGCCAGGATGGTAGGAAACCTCGAACTTGAAGTCTTCAAGGTCTCCATCCATCGGCGTTACCTCATATTCAAGTCCCGCTGAGTGAATATATACTTAAGGCTCTTGTGGTCACAGAAAAGCTCGAACTCCTCCCCATAAAACTAATGTCTCCAGAGCTTCAATGCGAATATGACCGCTGCTAACTCTAGGTCGTGCGTAGGGTAATTCTCCTCGTGCTTCCTTAATTGTCTCGAGGCATACGCAATCACCCTGTCCTTCTACATAAGGACACAACCTAAACCAACACTTGACGCGTCAGTATATATAGTGTACTTAACCCTTGCTCTAGCAATACTAGCATAGGGGCGGACGTCAGTCTATCCTTCAGCTCCTGAAAAGCTACTTCCGCCTTCTCATTCCAGGCAAACTTTAGATCCTTACACGTTAACTATGACAACGGCCTGGCAATCTTCGAGAAGTCTCGAATGAAGCGTCGGTAATAGCCTGCCAGACTAAGAAAACTCTTCACCTCAGTAACCGAACTAGGCTGCTTCCAGTCCTGAATGGTGGCTACCTTAGCCAGGTCCACTGCTATCCCTTCCTAAGACACTACATGTCCCAGGAACTTGACTTCCTCCTGCTAGAAGTCGCACTTCTTATACTACATGAATAACTGGTTCTTCTTCAAAGTATCCAACACCGCTCTCAGGTGCTCCTCGTGCTCTTCCCAACACGTGGAATATATCAGGATGTCATCAATGAATACGATGACGAATTAGTATAAGAATGGCCAAAATACCCTGTTCATCAAGTCCATGAATACGGCCAGTGCGTTCGTAAGACCGAACGACATCACCAGAAACTCGTAATGCCCAAAACAGGTCTTGAAAGCTGTCTTTTGCACGTCTTCATCTCTGACGCGCAACTGGTGGTACCCTGACTGCAAGTCGATCTTTGAGAAATACTTTGCCCCCTTCAACTGATTAAATAGATCATCTATCCTGGGCAAAGGATACTTGTTCTTCACGGTGACTTGGTTCAACCTACGGTAATCAATACACAACCATAGTGAGCCATCTTTCTTCTTCACAAATAGTACAGGTGTTCTCCAGGGAGACACACTTGGTCATATAATGCCCTTCTTTACCAGCCCGTCAATCTATTTCCGCAGTTCCTCCATCTCACACGGAGGCATACGATAAGTCGACAGAGAGATGGGTGTCGCACCAGGCATAAGATCAATGGTGAAGTCTATCTCGCGTCGAGGTGGCAAACTAGGGATCGTCTCAAAGACATCCGCAAAATCCTGAACTACAGGCATCTCTACGAGCACCGGACCATCAATATTCTCTAGTGAAGAAGCGTAACATCTCAACCGAGTAACGTGACTGACCTGAACAGGAAAAGTAAAGACCGTGCCATCAAGTCCATAGGCTGTCACCACCCTAGTCTTGCAGTCGATCTCTGCTCGCATCTCAGTGAGCCAATTCATACCGAGGACAATGTCGTAGTACCATAGTGGAGCGACAATGAGGTCAACTAATACCGTCCTACTACCCAAATTCACGGAGCAATCCTCACATACTAGTAACATCGGAGAAAGTCCCTGTGGCAGTGATGACCCTTACTCCCTTCGTAGGAGCAGTACCAAACCCAGTCGCTTGACTACCGTGCATGAGATCATAGAGGTAGTGGACCCTGTGTCCACTAATAAGAAGATAGAAATACCTTGGATGTGGCAGTGACCTCGAAGGCCATAGGTGCTGAAGGTACTGTCTCTAGCTCCTCCGCAGTAAGTGCATGAATGCGTGCCTGCGGAGGTCAGTTGGGCTGAGGCACCATAAGTCGCTGTGGCAGCCTAAAGTGAGGTGCAAGAGGTCTGAAAGATGGATGTGCAGGGGAAATCTGTAGTGGTGGAGTCGTTAAGCCTGAGGGTGAGGGCGATCAATCTTCTGTGGTGGAGAGAACCCGTTATCCCTCATCCCAGCAAAGCAGCTCTCGACAGGATGACCCGGTCTCCTGTAGTATGTACAGGTTACACCTGGATGCCTCATCGGAACTACTGGTGCTGCGATCCTGGGAGGCGAATCAGTACGAGGCCTCTTGCCGAGGAAAGGCTTGCTCAGCGTATCCGGTCATGGCCTAGGCACCATAGGGCCGCGAGAGTGTGTCAAACGATCTACATCCTACTCCGCCTGAATAAACATATGAATCAACTCCGCATAAGATAGTATACAGATACAACACATCTTCGACCGGATGTCAGGTCGCAAGCCCTCAGAAAAATGCCTAATCAGCATCTGCTCATCAGCAAGGATAGTCGGAACAAAATGGCCCCACTCAGTGAATCGATGCGCATACTCGGTAACTATCATGCCTCCCTGTCTGAGGCGTAGGAACTCATTCTCCCTCTCGTGTCAATAGGCCTGGGGATAGTATTTCTCATGGAAGCGGAACTCAAAGGCAGCCCACGTCCATACATATCCTACTGCGATGGTCCGCAGTATACTGTCCCACCACAAGCTAGCTTCCTTCTCGAACATAAAGGCGGCTAACTCGACCTGCTCAGCCTTAGTACAATGCAGCATCTTCAGTAGAGATGCGGTCTAACCAGTATTCAGCCTCCTCGGGTCTGTGAGAACCCGTGAAAGTAGGAGGCCTCATGCGCTGGAATCGCTCGAGAAGACTACAAGTACCCACGTCTCCCGCAGTGTGGGCAGCAAGTGAAGGTGGAGGTACATCCTTAGCCTAAGCAGGAGGCTCGGCAGTCTCGGTAGGGCATGTGGATGGCGGAGGTGGAGTCGCACTCCCACCCTGAGATAAGACCGCCAAGAGCTGCTGGTGTTGCTGCTGCATCAGCATTATCATCTGCTCAAACCTATCAGCAGGTGGAGCAACCTGTGACTCATACTGTGTCGAAGAGGATGCCCAGTTTTGCTCGCAAACCGGTGGTGTAAAAGGTGGCAGTCCATCTGTAGGACCAGCAGAAGGCTAATCTGAGCCTAAACCCAGGTCTGTAGAACCACCCCTGCGGGAAGGAGTTTGGTCCATCGAATCAGGGAGCAAGAGGGGTGCAGTGCTCCTCGTATACTTCCGTGGCATACCCTATACAGCATAGGGTACAACGCATGTAAGATGAAGCATAACAAGATAATATATGATCACTTAAGCATTCCACACACTTCATAGCAAAAGAGGCTGTATGCATTTCATTACCAAAATTGTCATAATACATGGAATACAGAGTTACATGAATCATGACAGAAGATGCATGTGAGCTAATTACAACCAAGCTTCAACTACTAAAAACATACTACTAACTACTACATCCATCAACATGAAAACATAAACCGCCTAAAGCGGTAAGTAAAACAAACTACAAACAACAACATTGATGACTAGGCATCTGAGTCAGGCGATGGAGGAGGGGCATCCTTGTCCTGTACACAGCACAGGATAGTCCTCAATGTGCGAGACACCTTCTTAAAATTCTGTTTCATGAAGGCTTCGGTCACCTCAAGCTTGGCTCGGGTCTCACCAAGCTCAGCCCGAACCTGCCCAATCTCTTGCCGCAGGGCTGCTTGGCCCTCCTCAATGCGAACTGTACGAGCATCCCTCGCAGCCTGAACCGTGTCCTACTCGCGTGGCGTAGGAGGGGAGCTCTCCTCGATATCCTGAGCCTCAGGTTCCTCTTCTTCTTCTTCTTATATTTCAGCTTCACTCCCTTCCTCACTCTCTTCTTCTTCGCTCTCCGCCTCTTCCTCACTCTCCCCATTTCGGGCTCGTCGTCGCCCTACCCCGAGTTCCATCTGATGGAGAGTACTCTCGTCGATTTGATGAATCGGTACTGGCCTTTTCACCCCCAGACTGTCGCCAAACTCCCGTGCAATCTTGCATATGAGTCGACCGAAGGGAAGCGAATCAGAGCTTCTGGTGGAGCGTGCAGTACTCACAATCTGTCGCAACACGAATGTAGGCACACATAAGTTCGCCCTCTTCCCCACTTGGTATAAAAAGTCTACCATGAGTCGCGTACACTCGCTGCGATTACTGTGTCTGGGGTAGAGGTTGTATGTGAAGATGTGATGTAGTAGGTGGAAGTCGTTTGACATATGGGACGTTAAAAGGCTTTTGTTCGGCTGCCACTCAACCAGTCGGCCACCACAAAGGAAACGTGTGCGACAATCCCTTTCACGTGCACTCCCCAGATTCTGCTCACTAGCATGTACTTCGCCAAGGGGCATATCCATAAGCCGCGAAATCAATCTAACATCAATTGTGGCAAACCGATCCACTCCACAAAAGAGTCAGAACTGCAAAGGTTCCAGTGTAGGCTCATAAATGTTGGCGTAGAAGGCTCAGATAGTACCCGCATTGACGCGACCTCTGGCCTCAAATAGCGGACCCCAATGGGCCGCCTCCACTTGCTCGAACAAGTAGTATTCACCGAAGATTCGCCCATCCACCTGGGCTTTAAAGAGAACCCTACGGTCCTCATAAATTCCATGAGGTAGTGCCACCAACTGAGCTCTTTCAGCAGGAATCCGGGGATCAAGATCCCGCTTCATTCGAAACTCTCGAGCGACACTTGTGCTAGCGGTGGTGCCTCTCGGCAGCCTAGAACGTGTAGGGCGACTAAGCCCAGCCTCATCCACAGCACCCTTCCTCTTTCCCATAAGAGAAATGATGGTGGAGATGGAGAAAATGGCTGAAATGAGCTTAAATAGGGCCATGGAAAATGAAGGATAAGTAATAGAGAGAGAGAGAAAGGGCTGGAGGTTTGGTTTGTGAAGGAGGGGCGACCTAGGAGGGGTTTTAATAAAAAACCCATGCACAAGTGGGCCATACAACGCCCAAAACTCGTCGGCCCGAGCTGGCCCGCCTTACTGAGCCCATCTGGCGGTGAGGCCTCGCCAAACCGGCGAGGCCCTCACCAGTCTCTGGACATTCGGTGAGGACTCGCCCTTTGGACGAGGTCCTCCTACCCCCTGGACTCCAAATGTATGTGGGTCCCACCCTGGGTCCCCCTAGAAGAGTCCCGTTTGGCCCCCGACTCTGCTTTGAGTCATTTCGAGTCATTACGGGTGTGTTTCTAATGTATAGCTGCATCTGTACAGTAATAAAGGCTGAGATGAGGTGATTTACTGTCTAAACCCATCGATAGATGGTCTAGGAAAGGTCCGAGGTTGCTTCAAGCGATCACGGAGGTGTACGGACTCGATCTCGGCGATCGATATCGATGAACTTCACCAATTAGTGAAATCAGGGAAACCTAAGCTTGTTTCTACATTTTTCTCGCACCCACCTATGTCGAAAAACGTCAGCGTATGTCGTGTGACCATAACCCAGGTCTGGTTTAATCCAAATCATGCTCTGTTACCAACTTGTAATGCCTTGAAAATCGGGGGTCGAGTAGCAACTCAACTCTCGAGTTCCAAAACATCACTTATGTAACATATATTCTTATGATAAATGTTGTTTGTGTTAGTGCATTAATCATGAGTGGGATTATACCAAAATAGTAATTCATACTCCAGATCAATTTATACAACGCAAGCGAAAGATTGAAAGATTTATATAAACGTATATGAGCCCAAAAGGATCACTATCGGTCTTCAAAGTATGAACACATCACTGAGTCACCATATACATGTAATAGTTCACGAGTCAAAATGTCAAAAATAGGGCAACTACAATAATAAGCCCTGTAGCCCCGTCGATCAGGACGACCTAAGTGAAACAGCCAGAGAACTGCATATACGAGAACGCATCCTGATCGCTATCGGAATCACGCTCCGCCTCCTGAGTCGCATCATCATCTACAACTAAGACAGAGTCTGGCGGGTGTTCAGAACAACATCCTAGAACGTGGGAGTGAGTGATCAACTCAGTGGAATCATAGAGCAAATGTTAACATGTTATCAACTCAGTCAAGCAGTAATGATAAAGCAGACATATCACATATTCCTAGATCTCTTATTAATACAAGGATGAAATGTATTCATGATGCATGCCCTCGCCTACACTCCCTCGTGCGACACCATCTTATGGTCGAGGCATGCTTTCTTCCCTCTGTGCTCTTTAACCCGAGGCACATGCAGTGCGATGTTATGAGTGTGATTACCAAGTTCTTATTAGTCCTTTTCATATAGTAGGATTTGGGAAACTAAGGTACCTCCCTTATATCATTTCCCAAACAATGATCCATTTTAGGTTCGTCAGTCCCAGCAATTCTCATACGATGTTACGGTTCTAGGTCACTACAAAGGGCTCGTCGCCTCGATGCAGTGTAGTCCTAGTTTATACTCTAGTTGTTATGGAAAGGCTAGTCGCCTTAATGTAGGCTCAAAGTATCCTCGAGGTTACTACAAAGGAATCGTCACCTTATCAATGTAGGCCGACAGCTCGAATACAGTGTCCAATACCACCGTATTTGGCTCACGAGGTGGTGTTACTCATTTGTAACGCCCTGAAAATTGGGGGTCGAGTAGCAACTCAACACCCGAGTTCTAAAACATCACTTATGCAACACAAATGCTTATGATTAAATGTTGTCTGTGTTAGTTCATTAAACATGAGTGAGATTATACCAAAACAGTAATCCATACTCCAGATCAATGTATAAAATGCAAGTGGAAGACTGAAAAATATATATAGATGTGTATAAAAATAAAACGATCTCGATCTGTCTCCAGAGTATAATTACTTCACTGAGTCATCATATACATATACTGAATCAAAAATAAAATGTCAAAGATAGTCCAACTGTCGTGATAGCCCAGTAGTCCCGTAAATCCGAATTGCCTAAGCAAAGCCGCCGGAGAACTGCATGGAGGAAAACTCATCCTGATCTTCATAATAATCAGGCTCAGCCTCCTGTGAATCATCGGTACCTACGTCTAAGACAGAGTCTGGTGGGTGTCCAGAACACCGTCCCATAACGTGAAAATGAGTAGCTAACTCAGTGGAACAATAAAGCATAGGTTAACATGTTATCAATTCAATCAAGCAGTAATGGTAAAGCAGTACAATCAACATTCCTAAGTACTGTAATTAATGTAAGGATGAGATGCGATTATGATGCATGCCCTCGCCAACATACTCGCTCGTGCGGCACCATCTTACGTCTGCGGCATGTTGTCACCCTCAATGCTCCACATCTTCCAAGCACATGCAATACGATGATGAGCATGATTACCGAGTGGTTATTAGTCCATTTCAAACAGCAGTATTGGGAAACTAAGGTACCTTCCTTATATCATTCCCATACAATGATCCATTTTAGGGTCGTTAATCCTAGACAATCTCATACGATGGAGTGTTTTTAGGTCGCTGTCAGGGCTGTTACACAGAATCGTTACACCACTCCCCCATCACCTTATCAATACAGGCTTAGTTTATACTCTGTTACTACGGGAAGGCTCATCACCTTACCGCAGATTTAGAGTATGCTCGAGGTCACTACACTGGGTACGGTCAGGGCTGTCAGGGCTGTTACATGGAATCCTTGCACCACTCCCCCATCACCCATCAAAGCAGTGTAGGCCGACAGCTTGAATATAATGTCCCATACCACTATAATCGGCTCACGAGTCTGGTTGCTCAATGGTCACTACGAGGAGGCTCGTGGCCCCAGCGTAGGCCGACAGCTCGACCATGGTGTCCCATACCACCATGCCGGCTCATGAGTCTTGGCAGATCGAGGTACCACGGTTAACGGAATTTCACTGGTAAGGTTAGTACCGCAGGTTCAAGAAGTAGCGTCCAAACATGGTGAACATACATTAGACAGATCGGGTTACTTGACGAGCTCGGCTAGCTCTAATGCACAACAAGTTGAACGATATGAAGCGCATAAGCACTTCGTGTGGCCAACCACTATCATCAACCGAAGTACGACTCGGGTTCGTCGAACACATCTCGCATGGCGAATGAATCTCAGCCACGCATTCATTTCCGTTTCCGATTGCCTGGACTATAATCATAGCCCCAAACACAATCAATCCTTATTCAGAAGCATGTAGAGTAAAGCAGAATAAACAAAGTAATTCAAGCATGTTATAAAGCATAATATAAACAGGAAATACAAACACATATATTTCATAAGTAAGCGGTTAAATTAAACAAGCAACATGGAGGAAATCATATACATCTCTAAGGTAGCTGAGAATCTTATCTCAACACCTACCTAAAGCACAATCCTCTAAGTACTTACTCTTACAAGCATTTTCACAAACACTTAGGATACACTCTTTCAACATACATAGCGTTTACTAGCAAAAACATGTATTAGGGCGAACCCTTTTGCCAAGTAAGTATTATACACATATATAGCATGTTCATACAGTAATTAATCATGGTAAAAATACTTTCATAATTTATACGTATATAGTACTTTCTACAAATATGAAGAATACAGTATATTCAACATAGTTAACGTATAACCGAAAAATGAAATGGACAGCACTTTGTACATGTGTAATAACATACAGATCATGAATCTATCATTATCTGACATTGAAAGTGTTGAAAACCATAACCTATACGTCTAAAGTCCGCACCTTACGCCGTAGAAGCGTAATGAACTCGATAGATTTGCTAAGCTTCTGTCTACGGTGATGTGGCAACCTATAATATGTTTTAGGTTAGTTATTTCATAACTTACAACTATCAAAATCCCAAAACAGATTAGGTTTAGGGTTTCTTACCTAGAAATGAAGTCGGAATCACCGAGAAAGCGATTAGAATGGAGTGGTTAAGCTTGCAGAGTGCAGGGTAAGATAGCAGGGAGATCCTCCCACTTCTCTCACACTCTCTCACTTTTCTCTCTTCTCTCTTCTAGGGTTTTTCTCAAATACGTATGGGCTGAATGAGAGAGTGTTTAAGGTCCTTATATAGCCTAAAACATCACCAAAATAGACCTAAGGTCAAGGTATACTTAGGTTATAACCAAAGTGAGCTCGTTCCAGCTCAACAGAGCACTTCTGGCGGCCCCTTTTCTGCGTGCGGTCAGACTTAAGCCCACCAACCTTAGATCTAGGTGGAGTTAAGTTTTCATTCCAGTCAAATTCTCAGATCACACGTGGTGGACCAATTTCTATTCAACGGTCTCTAAAACTCAATCAGGGATTTCAAGTACACTGCTATGTATATGAAATTTCTCCTGATCCGAGGGTGTATTTGGGTCAGATTCTGACGGTCTGATTACTTATACTTGGCCCGTAAACATCAAGTCTCAGATTACTTAAATTTCATTTAATTTCTAAAGAAAACTATGTTTTCTCACACTCCTCGCTCCGGGCTCAAGCGAATAGTCATGGGACACTGTCTGGATTTGATCTCTGAGATGGTTGTCAAGCCCAGCGAGGCGGTCCTAATCCTATAACCTCGTATCATTCAAACTTTTGATGTGCGGTCCAGATCTAATATGAAGTTTTAATGTGCTTCCGAGAGCAGTCGGGTAATGAGTTTGATCCTAGATTTTAGGGTAACCTAGCGTCAATGATTCTACAAGTTTTGGGTCTTGCAGATCGTATTTAAAGTGATTCAAGCGGATTTCATGGCTAAACTAGATTTCATGGCTAATCTAGTTTAACTTTGTCTAATTTCTAAAGGATTTGATCCTAAGTGATTTCTACCTGAGGTGGTACTCGGGCCATTGTACGGAATTTTTTGAGTCGTTACATCACTGGTCACTACGGGTGGACTCGTCACCCCAGCGTAGGCCAATAGCTCGACCACAGTGTCCCATACCACCATGTCCGGCTCATGAGTCTTAGCGGATCGAGGTACCAAGGTTAACGGGGTTTCCACTAGTGAGTTTGGTACCTTAGGTTCAAGCAGGAGCGTCTATATATGGTGAACATACATCGGGTCAATTGGGTTACTTGACGAGCCCGACTAGTACGAGCGCACAACGAGTTGATCAACATGAAGTGCGTAAGTGTTCTGTGTGGCCTAACTACTGTCGACAACTCTAGTACTGCTCGGGTTAGTCAAACATGTCCTACATGGCGAATAAATCTCAGCCACGAACTCAAAGCCTGTTACCGATTACCTGGACTATAACATAGCCCCAATCACATTCAATCCTTAACCAGTAAGCATGTGGAGTAGTCAGAGCACAATTAACTAAGTAGTTCAAACATGTTAACAAACATGTTATAAAATACAACTTAAACGAGAAATCCAAACACATACATTTCATAAGTAAGCGATTAAACTAACTAAGCTAGTTGAGAATCCTATCTCACACCCACCCAAAGCACTATTTACTAAGTACTTACTTATACAAGCATTTTTACAAACACTTAGACTACACGTATTAATATACATAACGTATGTTGGCCAAAACATGTATTAGGGCGAATCCTTTCACCGAGGAGTTGTTACACATATAACTAGCATATATACACAGTAGTTAATCATGGCAAACACACTTTCATATTTCATATGCATACGGTATTTCTACAAATACACAGAATACGCTAAACTCCACAAATTTCATATATAACTGAAACGCAAAACAAAAATCGCATTTTACATGTGAAATAACATCCACATCAGGAATTTATCATTATCCGACATCGAAAGCTTTGAAAACCATAACCTATATGTCTATAGTCCGAACCTTACGCCGATAAATGCATAACGAAGTCGTTATAGACGTTAAGTCTTTGTCAACGGTGGATTTGCAACCTATAGCATGAGTTAAGTTAGCCATTTCATAACTAGTACTATCAGAAACCCTAAGCCAAATTAGGGTTAGGTTTCCTTACCCAAGTGTAACTTCAAAATCGCTGGAATAGCGATGCAGGTAGGGTAGCTAAGTGCGTGAAACGATGGGATCGAATCCCAGGAAGAATCCCCACTTTTCTCTCTTTTCCTTCTTCTCTTTCTTAAGGTTTAGAAAATTCATATGAAGTGAGAGGGAGAGGGTTTAAGGTCCTTATATAGGCTCAGAAATGATGGGAATGACCCCAGGGCCAAGGTATACTTAGGTAATGTCCAAAGAGCGTCTGTTTCAGCTTAACGGAGCACTTCTGGATCCCCCCTTAAGCCTAAGGCTGGACTTAAGCTCCCTTATGTTGGATCTAGGTCAAGCTGAGTTTTCAGTCTGATCAGGTTTACAGATCACCCGTGGCGAACCAGTTTCAGTTCAACGGTCCACGATCACCGATCAGGGCCACAAGTACACTGACCTGTGTATGAAATTTTCTCTGATCCGAGGGTGTATTTAGGTCAGATTCTGGCGGTCAGAATCCTTATATTTGGACCTGCAAGTGAACAATTCAGTTTACTTAAGTTTGGGTTTATTTCCTAACGATATTTGTGTTTCTCTTATACTTCGCTCCAGGCTCGAGCGAATAGCTTCGGGATACTGTCTGGACTTGATTTTCGAAGTGGTTGTCAAGTCCAGCAAGGCAGTCTTAATTATATAATTTCGTAGCAATCGGACTTTTGACGTGCGGTCCAGGTCCGATACGAAGTTTGTGCTCCCAAGAGCAACTGGGTAATGAGATTGATCCTAGATTTCAAGGTAATGTAGCATCAATGATTCTACAAGTTTTAGGTCTTGCAGTTCGTATTTAAAGTGGATCAAGCAGATTTTGCAGCTAATCTAATTTAGCACCTGGTTAAACTTGTCTAATTTCTAAAGGATTTGGTCCTGAGTGATTTCTGCCTGAGGTGGTACTCGGGTCTTTATACGGAATTTTCTGAGTTGTTACACTTTACTAACCCTTCATCTTCCCTCTAAGCCATAATGATTTGGTTGTCGATAAGTCATTGCACATGAATATGTGCGATGCTCTCGAATGACTCCTCTATTATAAGCCTCTGCTCAAAATCTTGCACAAACTCTACCATATTTCATTCCCCTATCATCAGCGGAGCTACAAATGTTATCATCTACTTGCGGCTCAACGCGTCTGCCACAAGGTTGGCCTTGCTAGGATGGTAGGAGACCTCAAACTTGGAGTCTTTTAAGGTTTCCATCCATCGTTGCTGCCTAATATTCAAGTCTCTCTGTGTGAATATGTACCTGAGGCTCTTGTGGTCGCAAAAGAGCTCGAACTCCTCTCTGTATAGGTAATGTCTCCAGATCTTTAATGCAAAGATGACTTCCGCTAATTCTAGGTTATGCGTAAGGTAGTTTCCCTCGTGTTTCCTCAACTGTCACGATGCGTAAGCAATCACTCTTCCTTCTGCATAAGAACATAACCCAAACCAACGCGAGAGGCGTCAGTGTATATGATATATTTGACCACTTGCTCTGGCAATACTAGCACAGGGGCGGACGTCAACTTGTCCTTCAGTTCCTAAAAGGCTGCTTCTACCTTCTCATTATAGGTAAACTTAAAATCCTTCCAAGTGAGCTGAGACAACGATCTGGTTATCTTGGGAAAGTCCCTAATGAATTGATGATAGTAACCTGCTAGGCCAAGGAAACTCCTCACTTCAGTGACCGAACTGGGCTTCTCCCAGTCTTGAACTACGGTCACCTTAGCAAGGTACACAACTATTCCTTCCTTGTACACCACATGACCCAGGAACTTGACTTCTTCTTTCCAGAAGTCACACTTCTTGTACTGAGCAAACAACTGGTTCTTCCTGAGAGTATCAAAGACTGCTCGCAGGTGTTCCTCGTGATCCTTCTGACTCTTGGAGTATATCACAATATCATCTATAAATACGATGATGAATCGGTACAGATACGGCTGAAACACCCGGTTCATCAGGTCCATGAACATAGCGGGTGTGTTTATGAGTCCAAATGACATCACAAGGAACTCGTAGTGCCCAAAGCTAGTTCTGAACGCTATCTTCTGTACGTCCTCATCCCTGACGCTCGACTAGTGATACCCTTACTGCAAGTCGATCTTAGTGAAATATTGCACCCCTTTCAACTGATTGAACAGATCATCTATCCTGGGTAAAGGATACTTATTCTTCACTGTCACTTGGTTCAATCTGCGATAATCAATACACAATCGCAGCGATCCGTCCTTCTTCTTCATAAACAACACGGGTGTTCCCCAAGTTGATATGCTCGGTCGTATGAAGCCTGCATCCAACAGATCATCGATCTGTCTCCTCAGTTCCTCCATCTCACATGGACGCATACGATACGTCAGTAGAGATATAGGTGTCGCACCAGGTACTAAGTCGATGGTAAAATCGATCTCGTGCTGAGGAGGTAATCAAGGTATCTTTTTGAACACGTCCGTGAAATCCTGAACTACTAGCATGTTCCTGAGTGTTAGACCATCAACATTCTTTAGCAAGGTAGCATAACAACTGACGTGGTAGTACCAACTGACCTGAACTAGAAAAGTAAAGGTAGCGCCCTCAGGTCCATGGGCTATCATCACTCTTGCATCACAATCGATCTCTGCTTCATCTCAGTGAGCCAGTCCATACCGAGAATGACATCATAATGACAAAGCAGGGTAACAATAAGGTCAACGAGTACTGTTCTGCTTCCTAAGTCTATCGAGCAACCCTTACAAATCTTAGTAGTGTCTGAAAAGGTCCATGTGGCGGTAAGGAGTCTCAACCCAACCATAGAAGTAGTTTCCAATGCAAGTCGCTCAACTGCTGCCCATGATATTATCAAATAGTGGACCCGGTGTCCACCAATAGGAAGACTGGTGTACCTTGGATATGTGTTGTGACTTCAAAAGCCAATGGTGTTGTCACTGTTGTCTCAGATGCCTCAGCTGCAAGTGAGTGCACATGAGCTTATTAAGGACGATTTGGCAGTGGTACCATAGGTCGTTGAGGTGGCCTACTATGAGGTACATTAGGCCTATAGAAAGGTTGTGATGGTGGTACTAAACGTAGAGGTGGAGCTGAGATAGCCTGAGGAAGCTGGCGATTGATATTCTGAGGCGGCGAGAAACTGTTATCCCTCATCTTGGTGAAGCAACAAGTATCTATATGGCCCAACCTCTTGCAGTAGGTGCACCAAAGATCTAATCGCCTCATCTGGGCCGGTGTAGCCGTAAGTCTGGGAGGCGAGTCTGCACGTGGCCTCTTACCGAGAAACGGTGTGCTCGGCAAATCTGGTCGTGGCCTAAGACTCATGGGCACACGTGTACGAGATAGTCTGTTCCCGTCCTGCTCAGCTTGCAGAGACATGTTCACTAACTCAACATAATTGAGCATGCTAGCGTAACACATCTCTGTGCGGATATCGGGCCATAACCATCAGAAAATCACCGCATCTTCATTGGCTCGTTCACTAGGATCAAAGGAGTGTATTTGGCCAGCTCCATGAACTTGTTCTCACACTCGGCCATGGTCATTCCTCCCTGACGGAGGCGAAGGAGCTCTCCTTCCTTTTCGTTGCGATAAGTGAGGGGGAAATACTTTCCATGGAAGCGGGCCTCAAAAGCTTTCCACGTCCATACATACCCAGCAACCACTATCCGTAGGATGTTGTCCCACTATAGACTAGCCTCCTTCTCGAACGTGTATGTAACCAGCTCAACCTGCTCTGCCTTAGTGCAGTGCAGTGGCTTTAGCATCTTAAAGATGCGGTCAATCCAATATTCAGCCTCCTCGGGTCTGTGAGTACCCACAAACGTGGGAGGTCAGAAGTACTAAAATCGGTCAAATAGGCCGCTGGCACTCATGTTTTCAGTAGGTGCACAGGTGGTGCAGGCGGAACCATGTTCATGTTCTGGGCAACGACCCCTCTATGGTGGTCCAAATCTGTTGCTGCTGCTGCATAAGGAGCATCATCTGCTCCAACCTATCAGGAGGAGAAGCCGCCTTAGGCATGTGTGGCGTCGAGGTAGAAGCACAGTTCTGCTCAGGAACCGGTGGTACAAAAGGTGTTGGCCCATTAGTGGGGCCAATGGCCGGCTGTGAATCCAGCATCATGTCACTGTCAGGGCCCAATCTGGGGTCCATGTGGCTATCGCTTAGGGGAAGTGCCCTGTCAAACGATCCACCGAGTGCTAGACATGTAGTGTTCCGAGTAGCTTTCAGAGGCAGTCCCTATACACAACATAGGGTGCAACACGTGTAAGATTAGCATAGTAATACTCAACTTGTCAAGCATTCTACACATTCCATAACAAAAGGAGCTTCATGCATTTCATTTAACTAAAATCATCACAATACATGAGATGTAGTCTTACATGGATCATGACAGAAGATGCATGTGAGCTAATCTAAACAAAGCTTCAAACACTAAAACACACAAACAACTCTACCATACAACTAAGCCTACTAAGGCTAAAACATAGAAAACAAGAAAATAAAGATAACCCAAGGATGACTACAACACACAACTAGTCGTCCGACTCTAGTGATGGTGGAGTAGCACCCTTGTCCTGTATGCAGTACAGGAGGGCCTTCAGAGTGTGGGACATCTTCTTGAACTTCTGTTTCATGTAGGCCTTATTCTCTTCAAGCTCTTGCTTGACTTCAGCCCGAGTCTCTCTGACCTCCTATCTCAGGGCGACTTGGCTCTCCTCAATCTGAGTCAAGCGGGCTTCTAAAGAAGCTTGATTACGGTGATGTTCATGTGTAGCAGGAGGAGGGCCCTCATCAAAGTCTTGGTCCTCCTCTTCTTCCTCTTCCTGCTCTCCCTCTTCCTCACTTTCTTCCTCTATTTCATTTCCCTCCTCTTCTTCATCACTTTCTTCCTCTTCACTTCCTGTCTCATCCCCACTCTCATCGAGTTGAGCTTGATATTGTCGAGGGCCAATTCCCATGTTGTTGAACATAGTGTCAATAATGTAGTTGATCAGCATAAGCTTTGTGTCAAGTCGATAGCCAAACTCTCGAGCAAGATTGCATACAAGTCAGCCAAATGGGAGTGAAATATCTGTCCTAACAGAGAGCGTGGTCTGTACCATCTGTAGCAGAAAAAATGTAGGCAAGCGCAGCTTGTCCCCCTACCCAGCTCCGTATAGGAAGTCCACCATCAAACACATGCATTCGGAGTGATTGCTCCACCTAGGATACACATTGTGTGTGAATATGTGGTGGAGTAGCTGGATGTCATGAGTTATCTTAATTGCCAGGAGGCAGTTGCCTCGATTCCAGTGGATCAGTCAGCCGCAAAGAAATCACGTACGGCGATCTCTTTCACGCGCACTTGAAATTCTTCTTGCTAGCATGAACCTCACCACGCTCCATCCCCATAATCTGAGCTATCACATCAACATTAACTGTGGCTTCCCACCTTCCTACGGGGATAGTGAACTGTAGAGGCTCTAGTAAAGAATCCCGTATGTGGGCGTAGAAGGCTCGGACAGTGCTTTCACATGCACGTAACTTGCCTTCAAATATGAGACCCTACCTGGTGTCCACCAGAAGGTCCATCACCGTATATAACCCAAATAGCTTCTCATCCACATGTGCTTTAAAGAGAACTCTACTACCTTGGAACCTAACATGTGGATGCCCGGCAGTAGGGCTCTTTCGAAAGAAATTTGGAGATCGAGATCCTGCTCAGTCCTCTGCTCTCGTGCGGCACTTGTACTTGCTTCAGCTCCCGATTTTTTCCTTGGACGGGTTGGGTGGTTAGGCCCAGCTTCATCTGTGGAATGGTAAGGAGATTTGAGAAGAAAAGTAAGGTTTTTGAGAGGCTTGGAGGGTACAGAAATAAGGTGGGGGTAGAAATGAAGCAAAAAGGACCAAATAGAGGGTCCCACATGAATTTTATGGCCCCCACATGAGTGCACAAGGTCGGCTCGTCGCGACCCGCTGCGGCCCGCCCGATCCGTTAGACCTAGACTGCGAGGCCTCGCCGTAAGCGTGATGTCATCGCGGTCCCCTGGACCTGTGGGTGATGGCTCGCCTTAGGGGCGATGGCATCCCCCTCCCGGGGTGCCAAAAATGCATGGGGGCCACTTTGGTTCCCCCCCGATTTGTGTTGTTTAGGCCCCCGAGTCTGTTCGAGACGTTTTCGGAGTCCATCTCATGCATATTCACGCTTTACGGGTCATTTAAGTGTGGAATATGCCGAATTATCTTTTAAACCCATCGATTAATAGTCTAGAAAGAAATTGGGATCATCCCACATGATCACAGATGTATACGGGACATATTTCAGCGGTGACTTTTGCATGTCGGCGAAACTTGGAATCCTACGACTATTTCTACATTTCATTGCCCCCTCCTAAATCAAAGTACGTCAGTGTGCATCATGTTACTATAACCCAGGTCTATTTTAATCTAAATCATGCTCTGATACCAACTTATAACGCCCCGAATTTCGAGGGTCGAGCAAAGGCTCAACTCCAGAGATCTGTTGCATCACTTATGCAACATAGATAATGATGATTAAATGTTGTCCGTATTAGTGCATTAATCATGAATGGGATTATACTAAATCAGCATATCATACTCCAGAGACAATTAGATTATGCAAGCGGAAGACTGTGATAGATATATAAAGCATATAAGTGGTTGTAAGTCCCAAGAGTATGAACATGTCACCAGGTTAAATAATTACATGTATAGTTCCAAAATTTACAAAATTATACAATGTAATGGTCATCTAATCCATATCCCTGTAACCCTGGTGACGTAACTCCAGGTCTACATAGACCCACCAGAGAGTTACATGTAGGAGAACTCCTCCTCGTCGTCATAAAAGTCAGGCTCCATCTCGTAAGCCTCGTCATCACCTACAGCTACAACAGAGTCTGGTTGGTGTTTTAAAACATCGTCCCAGAGTGGTAGTGAGTGATCAACTCAGTGGATCTATAAGGTAAAGGTTAACATGTTATCAATTCAATCAAGCAGTAATGATAAGGCAATACAACAATCATATCCTAAGTACTCTTGTTAATGCAAGAATGGTCTGCGATAATGATACATGCCCTCGCTTGCAATCCCTCAGTGACATCATCTCACGATCACACATGCACCACTCCGGATACATGCGCTTCCTCGCCAAAGCACATTCAATGCGATGCATGGTTGTCTTAGCCAATATTTAATTAGGCTTATTTATACAGCAGATTCGAGAAGCTAGGGTACCTCCATTTATATCATTTATCCAAACAATGATCCATCTAGGGTCATCACTCCTAGTTAGTCACATACGATAGGCAAGTTATAGGGCAACATCACCCATGATTGAAAAACAGTGAATAAGTAAGTTCAGGTCACTACGGAGAGGCTCGTCACCTCAGCGTAGCCCTAGTTTATACTCAAGGTCACTACGGAAAGGCTCATCACGTTAACATGGGCCGACAGCTCGAATACAGTGTCCCATACCACCATATTTGGCTCATGAGTTTGGGTTGCTCAATCAACACTACGGGGAGGCTCGTCACCCCAGAGTAGGCCAACGGCTCGACCACGGTGTCCCATACTACCATGCCCGGCTCATAAGTCTTAACGGATCGTGGTACCAAGGTTAAATGGGTTTTTCATTAGTAAGTGGTACCTTAGATTCAAGCAGTGGAGTCCATACATGGTGAACATACATTAGATCAATCGGGTTACTTGACAAGCTCGACTGGCATGAGCGCATGTTAAATTAATCAACATGGAGTGCATACGCACTCCTCGTGGCCTAACCACTGTCGATAATCATCATATTACTCGGATTCATCGAATGTATCCGTTGTGGCTGAACTAGTTCGGCCACTGATCGTAAACTGTTACCGATTGTCTGGACTACATATTAGTCCCAATCACACCCAAATACAATAAGCATTCATATGTGATAGTCAAAATAGCATGTGACAACTAATTCAAATATAAATCTCATTTGAGCATTTTAACAAACACATAGTGCACATGTTATCCTACATAGGCATTTCATCCATAAATCACGTAGTAGCAAGATAAGTTACATGAAGGGAACTGTAACTATAGATACGGTAATTGAGAATCCTATCTCAACGCCCTTATTAAATACATTTCAACAAGCAACTCCTCATTCAGACATTTTATCAAACACTTACACTACACATCAACATACATGTAATAAATTAGTTAAAACATATATTATAGCAAATCCTTCCACAAAGGAGTTGTGTCACATACAACAATCATGTATTCTCAATCAATGATCATGGCAAGCATAAATCATAATTCCATATTCATTCAAACATTTCAACAAACACATGGAATGATATTCAACATAGTTCATATATATGTGTAATACATGAAAAATAATCAAGTCAATCATAAATCATTAACCGACATTGAAAGCCTTAAAAACCATAACCTAAATGTTTATAGTCCGCACCTTTCATCGATACACCGATTACAAACTCGGTTCGTACACTACGCCTTTGTCTACGGCACAATGGCTACCTAAATCATGAAATAGGTTAGCTATTTCACTGTTTCCTCTATTCGGATTCCTAAAACAAATTAGGGTTAGGATTTCTTACCCGAAAATGGATTTGGATTCCACGGTGTAGTGACACGGGAGAGATGATTCGGCACGTGGAGTGGTGGGAATGAATCCCAATAACTATCTCTCTCTCTCGCTCTTCTCCTCACTCTTTCCTCCTCTTTTCTCTCTTATTTCTCCTAGGGTTTTAGAAAATTCGTATGGAATGAGAGAGGGGTGGGTTTAGGGCTTTAAATAGGCCCAAAAGTGATGTCAATGGCCCCACGGCCATGGTATACTTAGGATATAGCCAAAAGGTGGCTGTTTTGGGCCAACAGAGCTCATTTGGAGGTCCATTACCTACATACAGTTTGGAGAAAGTTCCCTGACAATGGATCCATGCCAGGTTAAGATTTCGGTCCGATCGGATTAGTGGATCAACCGTGGAGGATCAGTTTCAATTCAACGGTCATTGTCACTCGATTAGGGCCACATGTACACTAACATGTGTAGAAAAATTTCCCTGATCCAAGGGTGTAGTTGGGTCAAAACCTGACGGTCCGAAATTTTAAATTTGGCCTGCAAGCGAATGGCCCAATTCACTTAAATCTAAGTTGATTTTTTAAAGATATTCGCATTTCTCACACACTTCGCTCCAGGTTCAAGTTGTGTGTTTTTGGATACTATTTGGACTCGATTCCTGCAATAGTTGTCAAGCCCAGTAAGGTGGTCATAACCTTATAGTTTCGCAGTCATCGGACTTTTAACGCACGGTCCAAGTCCGATACAAAGTTTCAATGTGCTCCCATAAGCAACTGGGTTTTGAGATTGATCCTAGGTTTTTAGGTAATGTAGAGTTAGTGATTCTACTAGTTTTAGGTCTTGCAGTTCGTATAGAAAGCGGTTCAAGCTAATCTACCAATTAATTTAGTTTAGTACTTAACTAATTTTCATCTAATTTGTACATAATTTGACCCTTAGTGATTTATGCCTGAAGTGGTACTCGGGTCTTTGTACGGATTTTTTAGAGACGTTACAGATTTACCAATGTACTCACCCGTGTCGGTGGCCTACACAAGGACTTATCAAGCGTACGCTCCCACCGGAGGCTATAGAACGACTTACACATACTCGCTCATATTGGTAACGATACGGTCCTACATAAGAACCTATGCGTGTTTGGGTCACAAACTGTATACTCAATCCTACACAAAGGAATAGTATGTGGACTCCTACAATTGACAACTTACTTACTAGATTGAGCCCTTATGAAGCTTCATGCTTGACACACTTCTTCAAAGCTCTCCCATGCTTAAATTTGCTCCTCAATTACTCCTTCAAACGTTGATGCCAATGCTTTATCTCCTACGGTCATTTACCTTACATATGATGTGCCAAAGAGGTGACCAAGGCAATAGAAGTTAGTTGAATCTCCTACAACTCATGGGAAGGTTATAATCCTATGAGATTCACCTAGATTGGTCTTCTAGAGTGTAACGCCCCGAATTTTTGCCAACCTGGGATTAGACGTCCTTAGGCAATGGGTCAATCCTAATACCTCATTAACTTGTCAGAACTGAATCCTATAGTCTAAAATCACTTCTGAACTCATTTCCTTCACAAATCCAACCCTTCACTACCTTGTGCTTTCAATTTTTCAAAGCACTTTAGCCCTAGACACTAACTTAAACTAGCTAAGTAGTAAAACTTGGATCACTTTATATACAAACTACAAAGGCCTAAGTACCATCTCAGATAAAAATCTTACAGACTAAATCCTTTAGAAATTAAGTGAGATTTAGCTAGTGTTAAACTAGAGTGCCTGTGAAATTAGCACCAATTGCTTTAAATACGTTCTGTAAGACTCAAAACTTGTAGAATCATTGACGCTAGGTTACCCTAAAACTTAGGATCAATCTCATTAGCCTACGCTCACGGAGCATCTCGAAACTTCGTATTAGGTCTAGACCGCACATCGAAATCCGATTAACACGGTTAAGGAACTAGGACCGCCTCACCGGGCTTAACAACCACCTCGTAAATCGGTCCAAATTGATGTCCCACGGCCATTCACTTGAGTCCTGAGCGAGGGAGTGTGAAAAACACTATTCCCTTTACAAAATAAATATCCGGAATAGTGATCGACACCATTCGCTTACATCGATCGATGATAAGCAACCGCACCGTCGAATCGGACCATATTACACCCTCGGATCAGGAAAAATTTCAGGAACATTTACATGTACTTGGAATTTTGGATCGTGGCCCACCGACCGTCGAACTGAAAGTGGTCCGCCACGTACGATCTGGGAATCCAATCGAGTCGAAAACGTAATCCCACATAGATCCATGTGTGGTGAGCTTAAGTCTGACGTTTGGCTCAAGGGGGGCCACCAGAAACACTCTTTTGAGCTGGAACATCGCTGAAATGCTTATAATAGCAGTAACCCTTGAACCTGAGTCTATTTTGGGAAGGTTTAAGACTATATAAGGACCTTAAACCCTCTCTCATGGCAGCCATACGAATTTGAGATTTGAGAGAGGGAAAAGAGAGAGAAAGTGTGGGAGTTGTGGGAAGATCTCCTCGCCGCTCTACCTCGTCGCTATTCTAAGCGGTGCTTAACCACCTCATTCTTGCCGCTTTCCGGCGATTCCGGCGTCATTTCTAGGTAATAAACCCTAACCCTAACTTTGTTTGGGGGATTAGACAGTTGTAGGTTATGAAATAACTAACCTGTTTCGTTCTTTAGGCTGCCAAACTCCCGTATACGGAAGCTAGACAAACCTATCGATTCCGTTGCGATTCTACGACAAAAGGTGCGGACTTTAGGTGTATAGGTTGTGGTTTTCAACGCTTTCAATGTCAGATAATGATAGATTCATGATCTGCATGCAATTGCACATGTACAAAGTGCTTTCCGTTTTCGGGCTTCGATTAGAATTGTAGAATTTGGAATTTCACATACTCTAGGTATTCGTATAAAATACCGTATACGTATTTTTTATGAAAATGTGTTTGACATGTTTATTTGTCGTATGGATATATGACGTATGGATAAAGTACTTATTTGGCGAAAGGATTCGCCTAAATACATGTTTACTAATAAACACTATGTATGTAGAAATACGGTATTGTAAGAAGTACCGTATACATGTATATTTTAGCGATGTGTTTGTCATGATTAATCGTCGTATAAATATATTATGTGCGTATAAAATAATTGCTTGGCGAAGGGAATCGCCGTAATACATGTTTGCTTGTATACAGTATGTATGTTGAAAATACGTATTCTAGAAAATACTGTATACGTATAAATTTTGGAGATGCATTTATCATGATTATTTGCTGTAGTAATATATTATACATGGGTAAAATACTCACTTGGCTAAAAGATAGCCCTAATACATGTTTTGCTAACATAAACCATGTATGTTGTATTAGTGTATTCTAAGTGTTTATGAAAATGACTGAATGAGTATAGAATCCTCATTCGTGCTCGCCATGACTAATTGTCATGGATTCATGATTGTTGTATTGGCGATACCCTTTTGACGAAAGGATTTGCCCTAAATCACGCCACGGCCAATAGACACCATATATGCTAAAATGTGTGGCCCAAGTGTTTGTGGAAATGACTGAATGAATATGGGACTTGGATTCCTGCTTGCCATGACTATCCGTCGTGGGTGTACTCGTGTTATGATTGGGGCAACTCCCTAGGGAAAGGATTTGGCCTAATGCCTATATGATCGACATATGTCATGTATGTTGGTGTATGTTTGTTTAAGTGTTTTTTTTTTTGAAAATGTCTGAATGAGTAGTAGTTAGTAAATTGTAATGTATAAGGGTGTTGAGATATGATTCTCAACCTCTTTTTAACTATGTGTATGATCTCCTTGGATTGTTGTATGATTAGGAATTGAACATGTATAAACTCATGCTTGTGTTGTGATTCATAACATGCTCAACTGCTTTATGATTATAACTATGTAATGCATATGTTTAAATTTATATTTACGTTGTATGATCCGTCATGGGTGATGGGGGAGCGAGCAACGAGTGCGTGCAATGTACCACAGCAGCCCTAAACGGATAATACCATACCTTGATTGTATGAGTTGAATCTTGATCCATTACTGCTTTATCTATCTGCAAGTTATCATGTTTGGGGCTATGATTATAGTCCGCACAATCGGTACATGAAATTGAATTCGTGGTTGCGATTCATTTGCCACGTGAGATGTGTTCGACGAACTCGAGTCGTACTTCGGTTGGCGATAGTGGTTGGCCACGCGAAGTGCTTATGCACTTCATGTCGTTCAACTTGTTGTGCGCTCGAGCTAGCCGAGCTCGTCAAGTAACCCGATCTGTCTTATGTATGTTCACCATGTTTGGTCGCTACTGCTTGAACCTAGGGTACCAAACTTACCAGTGAAATCCCTTTTAACCATGGTACCTCGATCCGCTAAGACTCATGAGCCGGGCATGGTGGTATGGGACACCGTGGTCGAGCTGTCGGCTCACGCCGGGGCCACGTGCCTCGCCGTAGTGACCAGTGAGCAACTAGACTCGTGAGCCGATTATGGTGGTATGGGACATATATTCGAGCCGTCGATACTTCTTACGGCGAGAGCCGAGTACGGTGAGACCCGTACTCGTGCCGACGGCGACGAGTCCTCCGTAGTATCTTCGAGTATACTCCAAGGGTCTCGTGATTGGCGACGAGTCTTTCACAAAGAACTAGAGTATGAGTTGAGCCGAGTACGGTGAGACCTGTACTCGAGCTGACGGCTAGTGATTGAGCCGAGTACGGTGAGACCTGTACTCGAGCTGACGGTCAGCAATTGAGCCGCATACGGTGAGATCTATATCCGTGCTGACGGGTGACGAGCCCTTTGTGATGCCTTCGCTACGCCTCTCAAACCATAATATCGTATGAGATTAACTAGGACTGACGACCCTAGAATGGATCATGTTTGGGAATGATACAAGGGAGGTACCTTAGTTTCCCAATACTACTGTTTGAAATGGACTAATAATAACTCGATAATCATGGTCATCATCGCATCGCATGTGCTTAGTAGGCGTGGCGCACTGAGGGAGTTAAGCATTCGCGAATGTAAGATGATGTCGCATGAGGGTGGTTTGGCAAGGGTATACAGCATCATGTCATTTCATTCTCGCACTTAATAAGAGTAGTTAGAATTGTTTGATTTGTACTGCTTTATCATTACTGCTTGATTGAATTGATAACATGTTAACCTATGCTTTACTGTTCCACTGAGTTGATCACTCACTCCCACGATACGGGACGGTGTTCCGAACACCCACCAGACTTTGTCTGATTGCAGATGGCGACGCTACTTCTGAGGCGGAGCCGGACTTCTATGACGACGAGAATGCTTTCTCGTATATGCTGTATCTGGCGACTTCGTGAGAGCCGTGCCTTGATTGTCGGGGCTACAGGGATGTTGACTAGATCATACTACACAACTTGGTAAATTTTAAAATTATACTTGAAATTATTTAACCTGGTAACTTTATCACACTCTAGAGACCCACCACAGTTTATATATTTTATCTATCTATCACAGTCTTCCGCTTGCAAATTTAACTGTCTCTGGAGTATGATATGCTGTTTTGGCTTAATCTCACTCATGTTCATTGCACTAATACCGAGCACATTTAATCATCATTCATTTTGTTGCATAAGTGATGCGCTGGAACTCGGGAGTTGAGTTTATGCTCGACCCCCGATTTTCAGGGCGTTACATAGAGGATTAAGACAAAGGATATATTATTAAAATTGGGTCTAATCTGTAGAAAATGGTGGAATTCAAGATCATCTTCAAAGTGGAGGTTGGAATCGTCATTAGAGTGAAAATCTCAAGGAATATGAATTGGAACTCATGGGATTAGAGGCTAAGATGTGGGATATTAATGTAGAAACATCTAATCTTCTATTGTACCATATACCCATATAAATGCCTAAAAACTGAATGCCCTATATAAAGGAACCAACTTTCAATGGTAACAAAAAAAAAGGCAGAAAATGTCTCTCTCGATTAATCAAGAGATGTCTTCGATCGATCGAACTCCCCTTTGATGTTATCAAAGGGTCCTTCGATGGATCGAGAAACTCTAGCTATTTAGTGAATTTGTTGTTGGACATTTTTGGCGACCTTCGATCGATCGAGCCCTGAGTTCGATTGCTTGAACCCAGACCTTTGATTGATCGAAGGTTTGTGCAAAAGGCATCGATGATCTATCAATGGCATTAAGCTTCACTTGAAAAATGTTATTTTAGGCATATGTTTTCACAGCAGTTTTGCACCTCTTTTACCCTTATCTTATTCTAATTTGGCTCTTAAGGCTATTTGATAATCAACCAAGGTTTACCTATAAGGGTTCAAATCATCTAGAGGCTAAGGGTTGTTTTGGGTTTAAGGTTAGAGTCATAAAGGTACCTTGTTTGCCTATTCTTCACTCCTTAATGCTCCATGTTTTCTTGTGTCTTTGGTCTTTAGTTTCTAAGAGCTCAACTGACTACATGACACACGGACTCACATGATTGACAAAACAGGTGCACTAACAATACAATCTTATAAACAAAGTCTCATATGCCAGGCATGGTGATATAGGATACTATGTTAGAGTTGTTGGCCTATGCTATGTGACAAACCCCCCAAGTGTCCGGCGAGCATTAATGGAAGTGATGAGTCTACCATTGAGTAAATCTTTGGGTGATAATCCCCATACATTTGAATTAATTATTCTTATTTGATATCAGATGACAAACCAAAATCATGTTGATTAAATCTTTGAGCGATAAGCCTTATACCATTAGATTGATTATTCATATTTGATATGGGTAAGAAACCCTAATTCGGATTTAAGGATAAGGGCACGAGACATGTTATCTGGTTTATTGGACTCATGATATTGTAGTGGTATCCTAGCTTCCCTAATACGGATGGTTGCAAACAAATTAATAAAGGATTGGTTTAAGGTATGCATATCATGGCATTTATGGGTAACATTAGTGAGGAGCCATGTTACTGTCAGTTTTATGTGCATTATGGGTAATATTTGTGACAAGTCATATTACTGTCAATTCTATTTATTTTATGGGAAATTTTGGTGACGAGTCATATCACTGACAATTTTTTTAATGGACATGCATTCGCATAGCATGACATACATGCATTTAATTAACTAGATCAGGAGATTGTTTGCTATGTTATGCTTTCACTACCTGTACTTGATTGTGTTAATATTGTGAAAAACTTGAGGGAATGGTAATATTGAGCTAATCACTCTCCCTCTTGGGATAGTGTTTTAAAACACCACCTAGATGTCATTAATGCAAGTGTCATTGAAGTCGTTATCTTAAATGAGGCTTCAATGCACCTAGTGGAGGAAGTGTCATACTTCAATTTTTTCAATGAGTAAGTGTAGTCCCAGTATGCTTTCGTTTCATTATTGTCATCGGTGTAGGTGTTTAGATTTATCAGACATTTAATAGATTTTAGGCATGTATTTTGAGTCCCTAGCTGAAGACCTTACTGTTTGTTTAGATGATTGTACGAATATTTTGTGTGATAGTTTTGGCACCACTTTACTTCTGAACTTAATACATTACATGGTTTAGTTCTTCACGATTGGATTTGATGCCAGTTTGATTTAATAGTAAACTGCGCTTCCAGAAGATCAAAGTAACACCTAAAATTTCGAGGACCGAGTGTATGTGTTAGTGTCTCAATTTTGTCAATGACGTGATCTAAGGTGTCTTGAGTTGGTTGAGCCTCCATGGGAAGACATTGAAGACCGAAAACTTGAAGTATCAAGGCTAAAGAGAACATGTACAGAATGAGGTGCCTTGGTAAACCTAGTCCTATACCACCTTAATAACCAAAATAACCCACCTCTAGATAAATTATCCTATAGGTAAACATTTGACTCATCAAAACCAAGTGTAAGACATAGATGAACATGATAATTTAGGCTTCTAAGAGATACAAAGTTGTTATAAATACAACCCAAAATAGTAACTTTTGAGTGGATCTCAATCCTATTAATAGGCCATCGATGGGACTCAATACAATCAAATATCTCCTCAATAGAATTAAAGAAACGGTCGACCAACCAAATTGTACATTCCTGGATTTTTTATGGGATCATAGACCAGTTTGATCTTATTGAAGACTCATTCGATTTTATCGACAGAACTATTAAATAGTCATTTTATAGTCATTGGAAACTTGTTTCTATAAAATGGACATTCGGTTCTTGGACAAATTGATAAGTTTTTTTGTACAAATGAAGCCTAAATGTTTTTCCTTTGAATAACCCTCTTCTAAACTTCATACCAAAGAGATTTAATTAATCTTCTTTGTGATTTATCACGTAAATAAGCATTTCATGCTCCCTTTAAAGATGAACTTGATCTCCTCCATATTCTAGAGATTAGACACTAAACCTATATACAAATTCTGGTCTAAATTCTCTAGAACACCCATCTAGGTAAATCCCTACTAGGAATCAACTAAAACCTTTAGTTGTGGGAGATTTAACCCAACTCCCACCACTTTGGTGTAACATCCCGAAAATCGAGGGTCGAGCATAAACTCAACACCCGAGTTCTAGAACATTACTTATGCAACAAAATGAATGATGATTGAATGTTGACTGTATTTGTGCATTGAACATGAGTGAGATTAAGCCAAAACAGTATATCATACTCCAGAGATAGTTAAATTGCAAGCGGAAGACTGTGATAGACATATAAAATATAAAAACTATGGTGAGTCTCTAGAGTGTGATAAAGTTACCAGGTTAAATAATTACAAGTACAATTCTAAAATTTACCAAATGTGAGGAAGTGTAATGTCTTCTATCTCAAGTACCATAGCCCCGTCAATACATTACCAGGTCTTGATAGACCTATCAGAGGGTTATATGTAGAAGAACTCCTCCTCAACATCATAGTAGTAGTTCGGCTCTGCTTCATAAGCATTGCCATCATCTGAAACTCAACAAATCTACTTGGTGTTGCAAACACCGTCCCATAACGTGTGAGTGAGTGATCAACTCAGTAGAACAATAAAGCATAGGTTAACATGTTATCAATGCAGTCAAGCAGTAATGATAAAGCAGTAAAATCAAACACTCCTAACTACTCTTATTAATATAAGTATGAATGCAGTCATGATGTATGCCCTCACCACACCCTCCCTCGTGCGACACCATCTTACGTTCGTGACATGCTTTCATCCCTCAGTGCTCCACATCTTCCAGGCACATGCAATGCATGATGAGCATGATTACCAAGTATTTATTAGTCCATTTCAAACAACAATATTGGAAAACTAAGGTACCTCCCTTGTATCATTCCCAAACATGATCCATTCTAGGGTCGTCAGTCCTAGTTAATCTCAGACGATGGTGTGTTTTCTAGGTCACTGCAAAGGCTGCCAGGGCTGTTACGCACAAAGGTTACACCACTCCCCCATCACCTCTTTAACGATTCATCATTATACAGAAATAGGCCCAGTTCATACTCTATACACCGCGGTAAAACTCTAAGGCTCACTGCAAAATCAGAGTATGCTCGAGGTCACTACAAAAGGCTGTCAGGGCTGTTACGCACAAAGGTTACACCACTCCCCCATTACCTTATCAATGTAGGCCGACAACACGAATATAGTGTTCCATACCACTATAATCGGCTCACGAGTCTGGTTGCTTATTGGTCACTACAGGGAGGCACGTGGCCCCAGCATAAGCCGACATCTCGACCATGGTGTCCCATACCACCATGCCCGACTCATGAGTCTTAACGGATCGAGGTACCATGGTTAGAAGGGATTTCACTGGTAAGTTTGGTACCCTAGGTTCAAGCAGTGGCGTCCAAACATGGTGAACATACATAAGACAGATCGGGTTGCTTAACGAGCTCGGCTAGCTCGAGCGCACAATAAGTTGAATGACATGAAGTGCACAAGCACTTCGCGTGGCCAACCACTATCGCCAACCGAAGTACGACTCAAGTTCGTCGAACACATCTCACGTGGCAAATGAATCACAGCCACAAATTCAATTCTGGTACCGATTGTCTGGACTATAATCATAGCCCCAAACACAATCAATTGTAGATAGATAAAGCAGTAGTGGATCAAGATTCAAATCATACAATCAAAGTCTGGTATTATCCGTTTAGGGCTACCAGGGCTGTTACACGCATTCGTTACACCACTCCCCCATCACCCATGATGGATCATACAACATAAACATGAATTTAAACATATGCCTTACATAAATAAAATCATACAATCAGTTGAGCATGTTAACAAGCATATCATAAAGCATATTATAAAGCATGTTATAAAGCATATTATGAAGCACTATATAAACAGGAATACAAATACATATATTTCATAAATAAGTGGTTAAAGTGAACAACCCACATGGGGGAAATCATACGTGTTTCTAAGGTAGTTGAGAATCCCATCTCAACACCTACCTAAGGCACCATCGTCCACACACTTACTCTCACAAGCATTTTCACAAACACTTAGAGTACACTATTACAACATACATAGTGTATAATAGTAAAACATGTATTAGGGCGAGTCCTTTCGCCAAGCAAGTATTTTATGCATATATAATATACTCATACAGCAAATAATCATGGCAAACACATCTCCAAAATTTATACGTATAAGTACTTTCTAGAATACACTATTTCTACATACATAGTGTATATTAGCAAATCATGTATTATGGCGAGTCCTTTCGCCAACTAAGTATTTTATCCATATATATTATATTAATATAGCAAATAATCATGGCAAACACATTTTCAAAATTTATACGTATACGGTACTTTCTACAAATACCTAGAGTATGTAAAATTCCATATTCCTCATCTTTAATCGAAACAGAAAACAAACAGCACTTTGTACATGTGCAATTGCATGCAAATCATGAATCTATCATTATCTGACATTGAAAATATTGAAAACCATAACCTATACACCTAAAGTCCACACCTTTTATCGTAGAATCGAAACGGAGTCGATAGAATTGCTAAGTTTCTGAATACGGCAGTTTGGTAACCTATACAATGAAATAGGTTAGCTATTTCATAACCTACAACCTATACAACCCCAAAACAGATTGGGATTAGGGTTTCTTACCTAGAAACGGAGCTGGAATCGCCGGAAAAGCGATTAGAATGGAGTGGTGGAGCTCGTGGAGCAGCAAGGAAACATGGCAGGGAGATTCTCCCACATCTCCCACACTTTCTCTCTCTTTTCTCTCTTCTCTCTCTAGGGTTTCTCTCAAATTCGTATGGCTGCAATGAGAGAGGGTTTAAAGTTCTTATATAGTCTAAAAACTCGCCAAAATAGACTCCAGGTCAAAGTATACTTAGGTTATAACCAAAGTAGACCTGTTTCAGCTCAACGGAGGACTTCTGGCGGGCCTCCTTGAGCCAAAGGTCAGACTTAAGCTCACTAACACCGGATCTATGTTTAGTTAAGTTTTTGTTTCGGTCGGATTTTCAGATCGCACGTGGCGGACCAGTTTCAGTTCAACGGTCAATGGATCTCGATCGGAGATTCCGAGTACATGGGTATGTGTATGAAATTTCTCCTGATCCGAAGGTGTAATTTGGTCTGATTCTGACGGTCTGGTAGCTTACAAATTGATCGCAAGTAACAAGTCTCAAATCACTATTCAAGATATTTATTTTGTAAAGAAAATAAGTGTTTTCACACTCCCTCGCTTCGAACTCAAGCGAACAGCCGTGGGACACTGTCTGGATTTGATTTCCAAGATTATTGTCAAGCCCAGCGAGACGGTCTTAAGTCCTTAACATCGTATTATTCGAACTCCCGATGTGCGGTCCAGACCTGATACGGAGTTTCAATGTGCTCCCGAGAGCAGACGGGTAATGAGTTTGATCCTAGATTTTAGGGTAACCTAGCGTCACTGATTCTATAAGTTTTGGGTCTTGTAAATCGTATTTAAAGTGATTCAAATGGATTTCATGGTTACTCTAGTTTAGCACTTAGTTAACTTTGTCAAATTTCTAAAGGATTTAATCCTAAGTGATTTCTGGTCGAGGTGGTACTCAGGCCTTTGCAGTTTGTATATAAGGTGATCCAAGTTATAATACTTAACTAGTTTAAGATAGTGTCTAGGGTAAAAATACTTAGAAAAATTGAAAGATCAAGGTGGTGAAGGGTGGGATTTGTGAAGGAAATGGTTTTGAAAAGGGATTTGAGGCTTTAATTGAGTGTTTGAGAAGTTAAACCGGTGTTAGGATTGACCCGTCGCCTAAGGACGTCTAATTCCAAGTTGAGAAAAATCTGGGCTGTTACATTTGGTCACCTCATTAGATCATCATATGCAAAGCGGTTGATCATAGGAGTTAAAGAATCCACACCAACGATCGTGGGAGCAATTAAGAAGCTAATTCAATCACGGGAGAGCATAGATTAAGCATGTCAAGTAAGGCACCACAACGGAGCTCAATCTGACAAGTTGTAAATCATAGAGTTTATACAATCCTACCTAGTGTACGATTGAGTGTAGAGTTTGTGACCTAAACTCGAATAGGTTCTTATATAAGACCGAATTCACCAGACACGAGTACATACATGTTAGTCTCTACGGCAGCCTCCGACAAGAGTAAATGTAGGGTCATGGATTAGGATCGCATTCATCGAACATGGGTGAGTACGTGTTAGTCTCCACAGGAAGACACTAGTGGGAGTGTACATAGGGCATTGGATTATGACCTCTAGTGGTTGTTGATTAGCCAATAGAAAACTAACTTAGTCTTCATGGGAGCCATCGAAACGGGTGGAAAAATGTTCCTCTGACACGAGAGTGTACATGTAGGTTGGTGGTTAGCCTAGGATAAACCGTTTTAAAGGTTGTTAGAGTCGAATTTGATTTAAAACCTCTGATAGTGAAATACCAGTACACTCAATGAGAGTATGTCCATCGGGAGTGGAGTAGGTAAGTAGTCGAACCACTATATATCCTTGTGTTTGCAATTGATGATGTTTGCAATCTATTCATGTTGATGTGTTTGATTAGTTGAAGTATATGAATGCTTGAATTGGATTGTATGTTAAGCACTTAACTTATAAGCACACACAAGATCACTATATCTTTTATATACTATTTAGTTATAGTGTTGCAACTTTTATAGTCTATGTGATTGGACCCACTTTGGCTTAGAAGCCTTAGTGTTAATTGGCTTATTAGTTTAAATTGGTAAATTGATTTAATTAGGCAATTAGTTTTTAAATGATCCTTTTCATCCCCACCCTCCCTCCCCCCCCCCCCCCCCAGGACTTAACCATTATTCTATAGCTTCTCCAAAATTTTGCATGTCGTGGTAAACAATCCACTCAATTTCAATTGGTATCAGAGCATGTTATTGTTTAAGGACTTAACCGTCTAGAGTAAGATTCGTAGGATATTTATATTTATGTCTACCTATGAGGGGAGTAAGTCTTTAGGGGACAATAGAGGATTTGAACTTTACAAGCAAATTATTGCCCCAACCTCTACCCCTCCGGTAATCCAAAAGGGCTCGTCTGCTTCAGGAAGTCGATCAAGAGCATCTCCCATGTGCCATGTTTGTGGAGATGTTGGACACCTAAAACTTGAATGTTTAATCTAAAAAAGGGCCCAATCCACCCCAATCATAAATCAAACAGGCAAAAATATCATGATTGAGAAATTGGCATACAAATGGAGAAGCCTTCCTAGAGGATCGTCAAAAAAGGAGTATCCAACGTCTCTTAAAATGATCGATCATATGAGAAAGTGGTTGAAACAAATTGATCGTCTAAATGAAAAAATAAAGAAAATGTTAATTAAGGGCAATGATAATCAGGGTAGGACACCAAGCCATATTCATAGAGATTCATAATCATGTTTATCAATGACATGTTGATATGTTCCAAGAGCCACGCAGACCATGAAGAACACCTGCGAGCAATCCTCAACACACTTAGGCAACACCAACAATTCACCTAGTTTAGGAAATGTGATTTTTGGAAGGAAAAGGTGAAATTCCTTGGATATGTCATTACATGTCAAGGCATTGTGGTAAATCTCACAAAAGTTATAGTTGTACAAAATTGGGAGCAACTCACCTCGGTCACATAAGTGAGAAGCTTCCTTGGATTGACCAGTTATTATCGATAATTCATCGAAGGGTTCTCAAAGATAGCTTGACTTCTCTCCTAGCTAACCCATAAGGATATTAAATTCACATGGAATGAGGAAGTGGAGAAAGCATTTCTGGAGTTGAAAACCAAGCTAACATCCACACGTGTACTTGTATTGCTAGAATAAGGGGTCAAATACATGATTTATGTTGATGCATCACATGTTGGCTTGGGGTGCGTGCTTATATAGAGAAAGAGAGCGATTGTGTATACCTCTTGACACTTGAGGAAGTATGAGAAAAACTACCTCTCATGATCTTAAGTTGGCAGCAGTGGTATTTACGCTCAAGCTATGAAGTCATTATATATACAGCGAAGAATTCGAGTTCTACTACGACCAGAAGAACTTGAAATATATATTCACATAGCGGGATTTAAACGTGCATCAATACCGTTGGATGGAGACCTTGAAAGATTTCAATTTTGAGGTGTCCTATCACACCCCAAACTTGGAAACTGGGCTCACGAAATTTCTGATCGCCAAATCCAGCGCCGATAGCCTCCGTAGTACCCCATTCTCGGCTCCGGGCACCCATATACTAGGTTCCAATCCTCAGATCCTATAAGAAGGATTTTCAACATGAATTTGTTTCATAATAAGCATAACTATAAGCATAACCCACGAACAATAACAAGAACACCACCATAGAATCCACTATGATAAAAAAAAAAAAAAAACTTTGAGTACAATGCATAGAGGGAAATACAATGATAATAATGATAAAACTCTAGAAGCTCTACGGCACGCTCCTGCTCTTACTCAGCTACGGCCTAGCATCACATGCACGCAACGGTCGTGCATAAGCTTATAGAAACTTAGAGTGTGGTGAAAGTGTGTGCATATAGTAGAATTGCAAGCATGCAATGCCAGAGTAATGCAAAAATACTGGCAAGTCCATGAATGTCATCAGTCGTACCAAGGCTATGCGATGCAAGGCCTACAGGGCCAATATCATATGAAAGGTGCAACTCAAGCATACCAAATCTCATCTGAATCCTCATATCAATATAATTTATCTCTGGAATATATATATATATATATATACACACATACATACATATATATCACAGGGGTCTAGTATACTATACACCAGAACGCCGCCCACTAGATGCGCAACCATGCAAGTGGAAGAGACCTCACTATCCTCCTACCAATATCAACCTAGCACGTTGATAGCGGACCCATTTATGAGCTAGTCAAACTTAGCCTAGTTATGCCCCCTACCCTCCGACGGATAAGGCCACACCCCCTTCCAACTAACTACGACACAGTAGGAGACGCGGCCTATTGGTATACCGCCCTCGTGTGCTCATGTATCCACTCAGTCTCGACGTTGGAGTCATCCTCTGGTACCATTGTGTTTAGAGATTTTCACCCAGGAACATCTATGGTGCCCTGATGCTAGTAATAGTATTTTCGGTGTCCAATCCAGTCATCCACGATATGCTTGTGGAGGCTATGGCCCTGATGTCACTAGGGCGTACAGAAATCATATCACACAAATGTGAGATGCATGAATCATACTATCCAGTCATGCAGCAATCCTGCACGTACCGCGCACTCATGTGGGCAACTCCTCCTATCAGGGAGTCCCATAATAATCCACCTAATGGCATATACTATGATCAATCACTCCTCATATCAAGCATACATATGATACACAAGGGCATGGATCATAAAGCTATACTAAGCATATTATATGATGATGTACTCTCCTCATATCAAGGATGGACCTAGATGGCCTACTCATATCAAGAATGAGACTAATGATCATGGGGGCCCAACGATTTGGGTTAGCCCACTAAGGGGAGGTGAGCATGGGCCTAACAATAGGCCCTAGGGAGAGTTATAATGTGAACATTTAACTATCACTGCTCTCAAGGCATAGCCCATCATAAACATCACTACATACATCATGGTGGAATCACACATTACATCGGTCCTCATATACATCACTTTGGGCCTCACACAAGGGCCTTACACACATCGAATTGGGCCTCACTCATGGGCCTCACATGCACACATTGGGACTCATACAAGGGCCTCATATACATCACATTAGGCCACATCCCATGGGCCTCAAATATATCACAATGGGCCACGTCCCATGGGCCTCGAATACATCACAACGGGCCACATCCATGGGCCTCGAATACATCACATCGAGCCTCATCCTATGGGCCAATATACATCACAGGCCTCATCATATGGGCCTCATATACATCATATTGGGCCTCACCAAATGGGCCACAAATACATCATATTGGGCCTCATCAATGGGCCACAATTACATCATATTGGGCCTCACCAAATGAGCCACAAAAACATCATATTAGGGTGGACCCTGGACATTCCAAATGGGCCCACCAGATGAACAGCATGGGTGTATAACACCTAATCAAGTGGGCTGCACGTCCAGCGGTCCAAACGGCGCTGATAAAACACTTACATCACCTGGGTCCCACGTGGACAGCAGGGATGAAATACATACATTAGGTGGGCTCGACAGATGGATGGCATGGACATAAAATACATACATCATGGTGTGCCCACGTAGCACCGTCCAGTAATGGACGGTGTGATGTACAACACATCACCAAGGCAGGGGCCCACCATAACATTTATTTTCCATCCAATCTATTCACAAGGTCATAAAGACCTGAATGAAGAGGGAAAACAAATTCCATATTGATCCAGAACTTCTATGACCCCAAATGGGTTTCAATGGTAGACGTTCGATCCTCCACTAATTTTGCGGTGTGGTCCACCTGATAGATGGTGTGGATATAGAACATATACATCAATGGTGAGTCCCACCGTCCCACCATCTGGACGGTGTGGATAAGACCCATACATCATAGACGGACCCACAGAACTTGCTGACGTCGTTACAGCAGCTATATAGCTGGTGTGAGGTACCCAAGCCAATTCGATTCCATCAAGGTAGGCCCCACATGTAGGGTGGGTCCCACCGTCCAAGGTTTGGACGATGTGGACACCATACATATATCATGGCCAGGCCCCACTGTCCATGTGGATGGTGGGATGAAACACTTAAATCATGCAGGGGCCCACACAAATGGATGGTGTGGATGCTGCACACATGCAGTGAGTGGGGTCCACGTCCTAGCCCTGGATGGCAGACGGTGTGGATTTAAAACACATACATCACAGAGGGTCCCACCGTCCACGGGTCTGGACGGTGTGGATTACAAATACATTAAAGGTGGGTCTGTTTGACGGTGTAGGATAAGACCCATACACCAAGGTAGGCTCCACATGGCACCATCCAGATGGACGGTGCTGATATATAATACATGCATTAAAGGTGGGTCCCACCCATCCAACGAACGGACGGTGGGGATGAAACCCACTTATCAAGGTGGGTCCACACGTGTGGGACCAACACAGTTTACTGATGTAAATACAGTAGTTATATAGTTGGTGCGAGGTACCCCAGCCAATCCACTTCCATTTTAGGTGGGTCTCATGTGTGGCCCACCAGAGTTTTAAATCAAACTGATATTTGTGTTTCCCTTCATCAGGGTCTATCCTAAACGGATGGCCAAGGTGGGTCGGTCCGCTGAACGTCAGTAAGGTGGGTCGCACGGGTGGCCGACATGGATATAGAATACACACATCATGTGGGGTCCACAACACATGGGAAAGAGAGAGAGAGAGAGAGAGAGAGAGAGAGAGAGAGAAAGAGAGAAATCAGTGGAGATGGGAGGAGCTCGGCCACTATCAGCTCCTCCATGCACATGCATACATCGAGATGAGTCCCACCAAATGTGGGCCCTCAAATAGAGATTAATGATGGAAATTATAAGATCACCCACCGATTTCACTTCTTCTTTAAGGGTGGATGATGAAGTTTAAAGGGTTGGATGGTGAGATGAGGGGGTAGAAAGTTGGCCACACTTAGCTATTCTCTCCTTGGAGCTTTTCTCTCATAGAAACTTGGAAAATGGTGGAGAGAATGAGAGAGGAGAGGGTGTTGTAAGAGGGATGGGATGAGAGGGATAGGTGGTGTAAGAGAGGGATAGGTGTGTGTCAGAGAGAGTTGACTTGTGGGGATGAGGTGGCTGGGGTATCGGTTGCTTGTCTTTATTGGTAAGAAAGGGATAAGAGAGGCATGGGTTGTGTACTTGACTAGTGTGAAAGGTGGTAGAGATTTTCTTGCAATTCGCAACGTACGGTGTTTCTTCGAGATATACGCGGGCCCACAACTCTTGGCCTAGGTATCGCATCGGTGCGCAAGATGCGGCATTGGAACCGCAACGACAGTGCGGTCGCAATGGTACAAGTCTCGGGTCAAGTAGACTCAGATATACGGGATGTGACTTAAGGTCGCACGCAAACACCGATTACAAGTCGCAAGTCGCCAGAATTCAACGAGGAGGATCACAGGAGCCTACGAAACGGTACGGACTAGGATACGAGCCGAAACCTGGTATATGGGTATCGGGAGCTGAGAATGCGGTACTAAGGAGGCTGTCGGTGCCAGATTCGGTGATCGGGAACTTTGTGAGCTCGGTTTCTGAGTTTGGGGCGTGACATGTCCTACCACCCCAGTAAGGTAAATTTGGTGGCAAATGCCCTAAGCCGAAAGAAAGTCCATGAATTCTCGATGCCACTTTTGTTAAGAGAATAGAATATGCTGGAATTTGTGTAAGATTTCGAGTTGAAGCTGCGAATAGAAGAGCCATGTGAGAGAATAGTCCATCTTCGCTTTGAACCAGTGATCAATAGCCAGATCATTTCGACACAAGATCAAGATGAACTTTGATTAAAAATGAGGGAAAGGGCAACCTAAGAAGAAGAGTCGGAATCGAGAATTGGTATTGCTGGTGGTCTGCATTTCTGTAGATGATTGTGCGTGTCAAGCATCCATGACCTGAAGAAAGAAGTTTTTAATGAAGCTCATCACTCTAAACTAGGAATACACCCAGGGATCACCAAGATGTACCAGGATGTGAAGCATACTTACTAGCGGGACAATATGAAGAGTGAAATCACATATTACATCTTAAGATGCCTTACTTGTCAACAAGTCAAGGATGAGTATCGCAGACCACCGGGACTACTACAACCTATGCCTATAGCCAAGTGGAAATAAGACTATTTTCATAGATTTTATTTTTAGGCTGTCGACGACGAAGAAGGAACAAGATTCAATTTTGGTAATTATCAATAGGCTAACTAAATCGGCTCATTTCCTACTCATTCGTGTGACGAGTTTCGTAGATGACCTAGCTAAGTTATACATTAAGGAAATCGTACGAATACACGGAGTGCCATTGGAGATCATTTCAGACAAAGACTCCCATTTGACATTTATCTTCTAGGCCCAAATTCAAGAAGCTATGGGTGCATCTCTGAAATACAACACCGCATTCCACCCCTAAACGGACGAATAAACTAAACGAGTAAATCAGATTTTAAAAGACGTTTTAGGACGTGTGCACCTAACTTTAGAGATAGTTGGGGTGATTGCCTGCCATATGTCGAATTTGTGTATAACAACAGCTTTCAATCTAGCACCAGCATGGCACCTTATGAGGCCTTATATAGGTGCTTATGTCGAGCTCCACACTGTTGGACTGAAGTAGGAGAGAAGAGTTTGATCGGACCTAAGTTAGTACAACTCACGTCCGAGAATATAAACATAATTAGGCCACACCTATTAACAACCCTGAGTAGGCATAAAAGTTACACCAACATCAAAGGAGACATTTAGATTTTACGATGTGAGACCATGTCTTAAAGGTATCTCCCATGAGGAGATGTTGCATTTTGGCAAGAAAGGAAAGTCAACCCTGTGCTACATAGGTCCATTTCAAATCATGGATCGCATTAGTGCAATTGTGTATCGCCTTTCACTACCAACATCTCTCTCCAATGTACACAATGTATTCCACATATCAATGTCAAACAAGTATGTTCCCGATTCATTCGACATCATTAAGTAATTTCATGTGGAACTGTGTGATGATGTCACCTACATCCTACAACCGACTCACATCCTTGACAGAAAGGAATAAGTGCTTCGTAGCAAAGTCATCTCACTAGTAAAGGTGTTTTGGTCACACCATATGGAAGAAGAAGCCACGTGGGAGATTGAAGTTGAAGTCTGTAAGAACTATCCTCAACTATTTAAGTACTATGGTTAGGTAAAATTTTGAGGAAGGAATTATTTTTTTTAGGGGAGAGATTGTAACACCTCGCATATTTCACCACACTCGATCCTAATGAATATGTAAGTGTTACCATTAAAGAACTTTACAAATTCGATTAAATACCCTTTGGAAGCTTATGTATCAATTCAATCACCTAAATCTTGGGCTTTACCTCGTGAGCTATTCATCGAGGGCTCAATCCAGGCGACCCACGATTGATTAATCAAAATAATCATAGCTTAATGAAGATCCATGTAAAATCAACATAACAAATGGATTAGATCTTAATTATCCCATATACATAACCCGAATTGACCAAACTACCTTATGGCCTAGAAATCGATGGTTTAGGATAATCCAGGCCAAATCACCATTTCCGCTAATCTCGTGAAGACCAAATAATAAACGTAGATAATTCAGACCTTATCCATCATACATAAGATACTCCATTTCCCAAATCATCCTAAATATAGTTAAATTAACCAAATAAGCTCAAGACTGCTCATTAGTGGGCCATCGACCATGAAGTCATAAAAAAGCATTCATCTTAGAGGGCTTAACATCCCATAAGGATTAGATGGTTGAGACTAGGGGTGTACATCGAGTCGAACTGAGTCAAGCTGGCCTCAGCTCGACTCGGCTTGAATAGTGGCTGACCTTAACTCAAGCTCGGCTCGGTTCGGTCAGCAGCTCAGGCCGAGTTCGAGCCAAGATCGAGCCGAGTTCGCCATTAAGGTAATTCCACAAACAATTGAACTACAACTTCAAAATCCCACTTTTTTGCAAACAAAGGCAATGGTTTTACAGGTATTTTCTCAAGCACCTTCTAAGTAACATAAAAACCAAAAAAAAAAAAAAAAAAAGGTATTTGTTTCATGTACATACCTTCCTTGCCACCAGCCAAACCTTCCTTGCCACCTTGACACTAGCCAAACCTTCCTTGCCACCAACCACATTTCATTGAGGCATTTTATCAAACAGTTGGTGAGCAACATCAATGGCAAAGTAACCGAGTCACCGAACTAGTTCTATTCGAGCTGGATTTGATCCGAGTTGAGTCGAGCAGGGGCCTGCTCGAACTTGGCTCGAACTCATTTTCAAGCTCAAAATATCAGCTCGACTCGGCTCGAACTCAGCTTCAAACCAAGTCGAATCGAGATTTTTCGAGTCGAGTCGAGCAAACTAACCAAGCTAGCTTAGTTCGTGTACACCCCTAGTTAAGACCATATGCTAAATCATTCAAATTGGAGCCGGAAGTGAGCACTGAGAACATGTGAAGATCACCACTAGAGAATGGAAGTTTCTTAGATATTTCCAAAAAAGGGAAGTTAGTTACACTAATTTAGAATTATTCAATGTTGAAACATTCGGATCGTTGGTTTGTGATCAAATCGAGGATACAAACCTTAATTACCATTTTATGAATATTCCTATAACCACAACCCCAATCAATGATCGATCACCATTGAATTGATCTCTTAATCATATCTGTCAATCGGCGTATCCAACCTGCGAGGCAAACGTAGCCTTGCATAGATCGCTACCTAGACTAACCATTTCACGGCTTTAATCAACTTGTTCACTACAAGGTGAGCCCTAAAAGCCAAAATCAGCCTACCATTGTATTAATAGACCATTAGCCCCATTTCTTGGGCAACCAAACTCCTAAATAAGACTATAAATACCTTAGTTCTGAGCAGCCCCCTTCCCATACGAATTTTTCCTAATTAAGCTAGATTAGAGAGTGTTAGAGGAGGAGAGTCGTATTAAGAGAGAGAGAGAGAGAGAGAGAGAGAGAGAGAGATATGAAATATGGGGATTTTATGATAAAGTAGGATTGCTAAAAATCCACCATTGTGGCTACCTAATCAACTTTTACTTGAAATTGGAGGTAAATCTTCATCCCACATTGTAATTGAGGAATTAATTTATAAATTCCCTGATATTAATTGAAATTTTTTAAAAATTGGTATAGGGAATTTAGGAACTCCCTAAATCTCAAACCGTATGTGCAACCAGATTTAAAAATCTACTTCAATGGTGATGATTATTCCTTCTAAGATTTCCTTTATTAGCCCTTAATAGTTATAGTTAGTAATTTTTTGCTTTGAATAAAATTGCCCATGCTATTAATGTTAGAATTTGTCTTTTATAGTAATCTCTATGTTAATTCCTGCTGAGTTCATATCACGCCCCAAACTTAGAAACTGGGCTCATAAAATTCCCGATTGTCGAATCCAGTGCCGACAGCCTCTGTAGTACCCCGTTCTCAGCTCTGGCACTCATACGCCAGATTCCAATCTTGGGATCCTATAAGGAGGATTTTCCAATGCACATTTATCTCGTAAGAAGCATAACCATCAGTTTATCCAAATCACAAAGGCAACATCATCATTACATATCCACCAATATAAATAGTTGAATACAGTGCTGAAAGGGAAATACATATATCGAAAATCAAAGCTCTAGAAGACAGCTGCATGCTCCAAGCTCAACGCTGCTACGACCTAACGCCACTTGCACGCATCTATCATGCATAAGCTTATGGAAAGCTTAGAGGGTGGTGTAAGTATGTGTGCAAGGTAAGTGTCAAGTATGTAATATCAGAGCAATGCAGAAACATGCTGGGAAGTCTATAAATACCATCAGCCTTATTCAGGCTATGCAGTGTAGAAACATAGTAAACTAAATGCTATGTGTTGAGGATGCAATGCAATATGCCGTGTGAATGAAATGACCAAGCTAGAGTGTAAAGTCGGGATGATAATACGTAGTATCGCAAGCTATGGGGTCCATCACAAGGGACTTCTATCTAAACTAGTCCCATACCTAAATTTAGATAGTCAGACTCAATGTGGTAAACTCCTGATCTCAGGTTGGTCGCGCACCACAACCGAAATCCTAGCCATTATAAAGGTACACATAACAATTAGTTGCACACCACTAGCCCGAGTAGATAGTGAATGAATGAATAAATGAGTAGAATACTGATTATGCAACTCTTGCTTAATAAGTCCACATATCAGTACCGTACATCACTGGGATCATTACCGGGGTCTAATACACTCTACGCCACCTTCCGCCCCATCAAGCGCACAACTGGAAAAGTGGAAGAGACCTCATTAACGCCCTAACTTTTCAGGACCCGAGTATATAACTCGTTTCCCAAAAACCCGAGTGTTAACCTTAAAGGATGGTCAAATTCGAGTATATATTTTATTTTTCTTTCATCAGAGTAAGCAAATGAGCGTAGAATGGACAAGTAAGCATAAAGGAAAATTTCAAATTTCATTAAGAATATACAAGATGTTGCCCATAATGACTTATACAAACTAATGTCTCCAAAATTAGCAAATACAAGAATTATATGATCCAATATATGAGAAATAGTAGAATACAAGTAAATTTGAGCCGCAAAACCCCTTAGCTTCTCAAGCTAGATACAGTCATGCAACCCTGGCACTTGAACCGGGCTCCTCATCAGCCCGAACCTGAAAATCACTTAAGCCACCTGTGCTACCTGTACGGTTATATTTATTTGATGGATGAGTAGCCAACTCAGTGTGAATTCCCCTTAAGATTACACACTGCTGCATTATGTAAGCATAGTTATAAAGTAAAGCATACAAAACAATACATGATGTAGATCTTATTAGATGCATGGATGCGTGAATGCAATCATCGCCCCAAGGATGCTCATTCGTACGGACAGTGGGCTCGTCACCCATGCAATCATCGAACCTGGGTACATCATCCAATCGGAATCATTAAGCCTAGGTACATCATCCAATCGGAACAATACGTACATCACATACACTACAATAATTTAGTCTTTTCGCAACAAGTCAACTCGTCACTAAAAACTCCAAACTTGTCGCTAAAAACTTTTAGCGACGACTGTGCTCGTCACCACGTTTGATGCAGATACGGCGTCACTAATTCTATTTAGGGACGAAAATGGCAACTCGTCGCCAATAACTCAACTATTTGCAACGACCTAATAACTTGTCGCAAAATATAGTTAATTAGCGACGAGTTGACACGTCGTCATTGCATGTTGTAAAACGTCGCTAAATATAAGACTCGTCGCGAATAAAGACGTGTTGCGACGAGTCTTCGTTGTTACTAAAAACCTTTATCAACGTCTATGCTTGTCGCCACGTTTGATGCAGATACGGCGTCACTAATTCTATTTAATGACGAAAACGGTAACTCGTCACCAATAACTCAACTATTTGCGACGACCTAATAACTTGTCGCAAAATATAATTAATTAGCGACGAGTTGATACGTCGCCATTGCATATCGTAAAATGTCACTAAATATGAGACTCATCACGAATAAAGATGTGTTACAACGAGTCCTCGTCATCACTAATAAACCCAAATTTGTCACAAAAAGTTTTTTGCGTCGAGTGTTGCTTGTCGCCAATTTTATTACAAATAATAATTATTTGCGACGACTTAATAAAACGTTGCTAAATATAGCTTATTTGCGACGATTTTACATATCGCCATTACATATCGTAAAACGTTGCTAAGTATGAAAGTCGTTGCGAATAAGGACTTTTTGCGACAAGTCTTCATCGTCGCTAATAACCTCACACTTGTCGCAAAAGCTTTTTTGCTATGAGTGTTGTTTGTCGTCAATTTTGTTGCAAATACTAATTATTTGCGACGAACTAATAAATTGTCACTAAATATAGCTTATTTGTTGGATCAACAGCAACAGTTAATATCTGCAGCTATTACCTACATTTAAAAAAAATTATAATCATTCATTCATTCAATTACCACCTACATAATCATTCATTCATTCATTCAATTATAATCATTCATTCAATCAATTGCCACCTGCATAATCATTCATTCATTCAATCGATTACAATTACAATTACAATTACAATTACAATAATGCTGAAAATACAAATCTTGGTGAGTCTGTGTGTACTCGCATATGGCCAGGTGCATCCTTCATCCACCGTAGATAGAAAAGAGATGAGAGTATCAGTAGTCCACCTGCACATCCAACAGCTATACCGATAACTTTTCTTGTGCGTCTTCTATAATTATTCAAGGGTGAACCACCACTAGAGGACTCTGCAACATAAAAACAAAGGATCAGTCAATTGAAGAATGATGAAAACTAAATGCAAAGAAAACATAGAATTCCCCTGATGTAAATTGAATTAATGCTCCAAATAGCGTTCCCACAATTTATTTACAGTCAAGCGGTCCAAAGTGGATCAAGGTCACTACAGATTCGGTTTTAAATGGATCATGGTTCTTTTTTCTTTTTTCTTTTTTCTTTTTTTTTACCCATTTAAAATTCAAGTTAGTCAGAGGTCCACAATGTTAGACCTAATTTTTTTTTAAAAAGGGTCATGTCAGGTCTCATGTGATAATTTGAATTGGATCAGGTTCAGTTAAGATGGGTACACCAACACAAATTAATTAATCCAAATTATGGGACTCAAATATAGATATGTAATAATACCAAAATCATTTTGGTTAAAAAATCCTAACCCCAGATTCATGGATGCTTGCTGAAATCATATTGGTGCTAACATACTATAAATCAACATATTGCACATGATAAGTTGAAAATCTTTAAATACCTAATGATGAAATCAATAGTTTTCCAAGTATATCACATGAAGGAATGAAACAATATACATGAATGGTTAAATCCAAATTGCCCTAAACTGGAACAAATCCAAAACCTAACCAAATACAGGGTCCCAAGACAAGAGGGTATCCAAACCCAACCAAATCTGGGTTTAAACACAGTACCTAGAACTGAAAGCAACAACCCAAGCACAACCACTTCATGCAGGTCTAGGTATGAATACACTTGGACCTGACTTGAAATCAACATGTTGACAGCCTTACTTGAGAGGGAAGGGAATGAGGAAATCATTCCAAATCATGGTCTTAAGACTTGGACAGAGTCCCATGCGACATGTCCGAGTCAACGGACTTGCTTAGACCCAATCCGTTTCAACAACACAAATCACCTCCAACTCTAAGTCGACATGTCCAGGCTGCTGAGACTCAACCATTTAAAACAACAGACCCAGGGCTGGCTTCAGCCTGGACTCTAAACTGGTAGGGTCGAGCTGTCAGGACTGTCCTATTAAAATTTTATTTTTACTTGGCTTGGGCCTAACTCATTAATAGTCCTACATGTGGTCGCCGAGAATCCAATGATTTCTATAAAAGAAAATGGTCATTTGTACAAAATACGACCTCAAGTGTATGTTGAAGCGTGGCCCCATGGCATGGGTTGTTGACTTAGGCCATTGAGTTGTTTGGCCCCGCCATAGTTGTATCCAGCCCTAAAATCCCCCTTGAGCTATTTAGTTCCGCTTATTTGATTATCTGACTACTGGATTCCAACAAATCAAAGGTTAGGATTGTTCAACCAATCTGATTTTGGGATTGACTTAGTAAATAGTTGAACCCTTGGATAAAGCATCTTTGCCTTTATGCCCAAAATTTGTACCAGATCAATACTATCCTGTGAGCTACATGCTTATCGTCCAAGATCTGGACAGTGATTAGGCCATGCAAAATGTGGATTCCACCATGAAAAACAGGTGTATACAAACATCAGTTGGGCAACAGCTGTATGTTGGGTCAGATCATTAGTGGTCACCCTACTCGTTGAGTCGACCTGTTCAATTTTCAGGCCAAGTGCTCATCCTGATTGGGCCCACCTTTTCACACTACCTGGACATCCTACACACATGATACATTGAGGGGAAAGAAAAGTACAACATACTATGAGTTGAATATGATGAGATTCATGTGATCATTACTCTTTAGAAAGACACGCACATCCACATGCATCAATACAGATATGCATACATTAGAAGAGAGTGTTTCTTGGGTAGATGAGAAATACCTGCACGCCTACTTGTTGGTTTTGTATAAAAGCTTGGCATAAGATAGTTGATAGCTTGAGGGCGTAGTCTCTGAATACGAGAGTACTGGAATCTCTCAAGTTCTTTGATGTGAACTCTAAGCTTGGAGTCTTTCTTTGCTTCCTCCACATCTCTCCATCTGCATTAAAAATCTCATCTCCAAGTAACACTTCCATGTACGAATGATACACTTCAGCCTGCATCATCAAACACTCATCTCCCAAAACAAATCTCATAATATGGGTTGTTATTGCTCTTAAGAATAATTGTTAGGATCCTCCAATTTGGCAAATTTTTGGTGCATCTCCATCTATAAGGAGTCCATCATATCAACAGATTGGACTGTAGAGAAAAATAGTGGCATGCTTTTAATAAAGTAACAAGTAGAGAAAAATGAATCTTACTTCTAGCATAAGATGTTTATCCTCGGCTTGCATTAAAATAATGTATGTGAAGTCTGATTTTGGCTCAATTAGTAAATAGGCTAGATTTTGGCTGACCTTGACATGGCCCAAACCTGGCCCATAACCACCCCTAAATGATTATCCAATCAATTTACTTTCATTCAACATAAATATAGCAATAAGCCTGCTGGAAAAGAATTTTGAACACAATTCAAAAGCATTTAAGAAGTATGCAACAACAATACCTAAAACTATTCTTACCATAAGAACTATAATATCTTCCTTCCGAGTACTCCTAAAAATGTGCTGGATAGCATTCCAATACCCTGTGTAGGTCTAAAGACCAGGGTACAAGAAATATTCAGTTACTTTCAATGGTAAAACAAAGCAAAACATAACAAAGAAAATGCAATCAATAACAAGACATAGATTAAAAGTACAAGACCAATAACCATCTGGTTTTGTTAAAAAATATAAACACTTCTGTAATCAATGCTAAAGATCTACATTTTTCAATAATTGAGTTACTATTCATATAAAAAATAGTTTAAAGATGGCTAAAATGAAAAAAAAAAAAAAAAAAAAAGGATATCCAGAATTTTGAAATTGATTCCATGCGTGTACACATTTATGCTCCAGATAACCAAACTGCATCAAAATGTGATTAACCATTGCCTTGATAACCAAGTTGCATCAAAATGTGATCAACCAAAAAAGGAAGCTAATAATTAGAAAAGCTTAATTTTTTTAAAACTCAAATTATCAAGATTCAAGAGTCACATTTCATTGGTCATGGTTTTCAAAGGTATTGAATATAGTTTTTTTTTTTTTTTTTTTCATTTTCTTTTGTGGGCTTTCATACATTTTCTTTTCTCATGAAAGGGAAGACTTTTTTTTTTCCCTCTTTCAAGCAAAAGACAATGCTTAGCCCAAAGATCATTCTTTCTTGAAATTTTCTCAAACCTCAAGACCCTTTGGTGACAATTCACAAAATGCAATATAAATGTCTTATCTGAATAGGCAAGGATTCTACTCAAAGCCAACATTGATCTTGCCATTCCTTCATCCTATAGCCACTTATACATTAAATACCTTATTTTGACCCTCTCGATTGTATATGACATACATAACGAAAATGCTATTAATGATTTGAATGGGTAACTGACACAGTTTACTATAAAATCAATCTTCTTCTCAATCAAATCTTCTTCACAAAATGCAATAAAAAATCATAGCCTTCTGGAAGGTATTGGGGAAAACGATCAAGTCCCACATCATGTGGATGATTCATGGAAACATAGGGTTGCCCATGCTCCTTCCTAGCGACAACCTAAACAGGAATTAAAAAGAAAAAGAGGGGGGGGGGGGGGAGTTAAACGGAATATAAAGCATGCACCTGCCTGACAGAACCCACTTGCAAAGGCTGAGAAATATCCCCGATTTCACAATTGACCATAGTACCCTGTATTTCAACGAGTGACTCTCCCATCTCACAAAGTAGTATAATTCATGACAATAGAATGAAGAGAAGTATATGAATTAAATGGACATGAAGTTTTAAGAAAGAAAAGGTTGAATGACAGGAACAAATGGAAAAGAAAGTTTTAAGAAAGAAAGGATTGAACCCACTCCATAGTGATATTTTTTTTTTTTGGTCTTAAGTTGCCAATGAAGCATAATGTATAAAGATGGCAAGTGTTGTTGGGTAAGATATTAGCAAGTGCCTAATTAAAATAGCAAATAGAATGAAAACAAGCAGATGTACCTATATAGGACATCGAAAGTTACGTAGAGCGAGCATGACCTAGATGGCTGAAATTGTAGGGGCTGATGCCACAGACATACATACCTACTTTTCCAGGGATTTTAGGCTTGAAAAGCTCCATTTGTTTGGTCAAAGAGTTGAAGATCTGGAAATTCCTCATCCCAAGCCCTCTCTTAAACACAAATCCCTGCCCTAGTCTTTCTGTCAAAATGCATGTGAAGAGATAAGGATATAAAAAAAAGATATTGAGAATTAAAAAACTAATTACTCATGTTAAAGGAAAATCATCAAACTAATCTTACCTTTCCAATATACATATATATATATATATAGAAATAAAAATCTACTCAATCTTATTTGTTTATTCTTATTTCTTGTAATGACTTTGCCATGAAAGCTCAGGGTCTGCTGCGCCCATCATATAATATGAGGGATGGTCGTGATCGTGTAGTGCAACAGGGATGGCACTAGTCTTAAGGTATTTGGATCATCTTCCATGTGGTGAGTGCACACCACATGAGGATGAATATCCATCTATCGGGAGCTATGAACAGTTGATGCACATTGATGAGAGGTTGCTCAATGTCTAAGGAAGCTGTCAATCAGATGGTCATCTGTTCAATCATAGAGCTACATGCTTATCGTCCAAGATCCAGACAGTGATTAGGCCATGCAAAGGATAGAAACAGGGCTTGAACTGATCGTGAGATGAACGGCATTCTGAGAATGACCTGGACATCAATCAGACCGTAGCTAAGCATGATACAAGAGCTTTAGATCTAAACATTAAAGGAGTCCAGATCTAATCTGTAGCGATTAACCTAAATCAAATGCATAGCAGGGGCTCGATCGTACAAGCGTTATGTTAAAATTTCAGAAAATGAGAGGATACTTACGGAGCAGAGGGGAAGAACCCAGATCGAAAGAGGGGCCGCTATCTGCCTTCCTTCCGAAAATGAGAGAGGGAGGAGGCGGAATTCCGAATCAAGTTTTAGAATCCCTCTTTGAAATTGGAGTTTTATTTAGATCCGTACGAGGGTTTGTTTTACATCATTTATACTATATAATAGGTTATCAGCCGTACAATTAAGGGCCCACCTAATAGACCATTAAGATTATATAATAGGGTAAAAAGTTTAAATATTAACCATCAACAAGTGGAACCACTATTTGGATGGTCTGGATAACCATGCATCATTGTCATAAGTGATATGAACGAGTCACCACTATTTTACATTATATCCAAAACTAACACATTAATACTCCTTATTTGGCTAGTGAGGGTGCCGGCCATAGCCGGTGATCTGTGGGGCTCACCATGATGTATGTATTTTATCACACCGTCTATTCATTTTTATATATTATTTTAGGGCTTCATGTCAAAAATGAGGCAAACATAAATCTAAGGTGGACCACACCACTGGAAAATAGTAGTATTGAATGTCCACCATTAAACCTCCCAGGGCCACTACGATGTTTATTTGACATCCAACACATTGATTTGGTCATGCAGACCTTGATGAAGGGAAAAAAGTTTTGGATCAATATGAAATTTGTTTTTCCTCTTCATCCAGGTCTTTGTGACCTTATGAACAGATTGGATGGAAAATAAACGTTATTGTGGGCCCTACGAATTTTTTAACGGTGAAAATCATCACCCCTACTAGTATTTGTAGTGTGGTCCATTTAATCTTTGGATATGATTCATTTTTTGCATAATTCTCTAAAATGATCTCGAAAAATGGATGAACGGTGTGGGTTGATCCCAAATTTTCAGTAAATCCAAAGCTCAAGTGGACCGTGCCACACGAAATAGTGTGGAATAATGATTTCTATAGTTGATACCTTCCTTGGGCCCACAATAATGTTTAGTTGCCATCCAACCTATTCATAATATCAAAAATATGTGAATGAAAAGAAAACACAGACATTTGCCCGACCGAAAACTTCTATGGCCTCCGGTAATTTTTCAATGCACACACGCCACCACATGTGTTGACCTGGCATATTGATCCATTCATTAGAGATGTAGGTATGGCCAATCTATGGGGAAACGGATTGGCTACTCCCCCTGCCACCAGCCCTGTGGCTGGTGGTCAGTGCTCTGTGGGCCATACCATGATGTATGTGTTTCATCCATTCCATTCATCCATTTTTAAATATTATTTTAGGGCTTGATCCCAAAAATTAGAGGTATATAAATCTGAGGTGGTCCACACCACATGAAAATAATAGTGATTGGATATCCACCATTAAAATCCTCCTAAGGCCCACTGTACTATTTATTTGATATCCAATCTGTTGATTAGGTCATATGGGAAAAAACAAAAATCATCTTGATCCAAAGCTTCTATGGCCCCCAAAATGTTTTTAATGGTCGACGCTCATTCAACACAGTCTCCTATAATGTAGTCCACTTGAGATTGGGATATACCTCTTTTTGGTCTCATACTGTAAAATGATCTGTAAAAATAGATGGACAGCATGGATGAAACTCATACATCATGGTGGGGCCCACAGAGCACGGACCACCAGCTATTGGCTGGTGTCAGGGGGAGTAGCCAATTCGTTCCCTTCCAGTGGATCCCATCAGATCAACACAGTTGATTACTAATCAATGGGCCCCACTTGTACACATCGAAAATCCAAACTTGCACCATAAGTTCCAATTTTTGACATATGACCATCTTGTCCAGTGACTCATTAGGTGGGCCCAGCGCATTTCCACCCCTAACTGGAGACCTGGAAAGTCATACTTCAAAGTGACAAAATTCTTTAATGAGGTTATAGGGACCGTTGATTTACTGGCCACGATGCCAAACACATCTTCAACCTGCAAACAGAAAACCATGGTGGGGGCCCAAAATCGGTTTAGCCCAAAAATCAAGTCCCATTAGATTAACACCACAGGAAAGCAATAGTGATTGGATATCCACCATTAAAATCCTCCTAAGGCACACTATAATGTTTATTTGACATCCAATCTGTTGATTAGGTCATACAGACCCAGATGAAGGGAAAAAAAACAAAGATCAACTTGATCCAAAACTTTTATGGCCCCTAAAAATATTTTAATAGTCGATGCTCATTCAACACTGTTTCCAATAATGTGGTTCACTTTAGATTGGGATATACCTCATTTTTCCGTCTCATATCATAAAATGATATAGAAAAATATATGAACAGCATGGATGAAATACATACATCATGGTGGGGCCCACAGAGCACCGACCACCAGCCAATGGCTGGTGGCAGGGGAGTAGCCAATCCGTTTCTGTAAGACTACTACTGAAGTGACGTCACTAGTTATATGGGTTCCACCATGATGTGTGTTTTGTATCCACACCGTCCATCAATTCGGAGAGATGTATGAATTGTATCCACACTGTCCATCCATTTTTTCATATCATTTTAGATTATAGTAGATTTAAAAAAATGCATATCTATGTATTAAGTGGACTACACCATAGGAAATGGTGCTAAGGATGGCCACCATTGAAACCTTTTTAGGGTCCACCATATTGTTTATTTGCCATCCAACCTGTTGATATGGTCATATACACCTGGATGAAGTGAAAAAGTAAATATCATCTTAATCAAAAACTTTTGTGGCCCCCAAGAATTTTTCAATGGTAGGAATTTAATCCCCACTTTGTGGTCTATTTGAGCCTTGGATCTTCGTTATTTTCGGGGTCATACTCTAAAATGATATTTATAAATGGATGGACGGTGTGGATAGAATTCATACATCTTGTTGGCCCCTTAGTGGCCCATCGGAGCCTCATTCATCTCATCCCCCATCCAACCATCCATTCATTTCGTACAATCATCCAAACATCCATCAATCCATCTATTCAACCATTTCATCCATCTATATATCCAGTCATCCAAACATCCATTCATGCATCCATCCGTCAGACCATATTATCCATCCATCCAACATCCAACCATCTCATTCATACATCTAATCATCCCATCAATCATCAAAGCATCTATCCATCCATGCCATCTATCCATACAACCACCCTATCCATCCAACCATCCCATCCATCCATTCATCCATCTATCCAAGCTATCCATCTAACCATTCGTCGAACCAACCCATCCATCCATTCATTCTATCCAATCATCAAAACATCTATCCATCCATATCATTTATCCATCCAAACAACCACCCATTCATTCCCATCCCAACCATCCAACCATCTATCCATCCCATCCAAACATCCATCCATTCCATCTAACCATCCATCCCATCGATCAATCTATCATTTGCCCATCTAACCATCCAACCATCCCATCGATTAATCTATTTGTCCATCTAACCATCTAACCATCCCATCCAAACATCCATCCATCCCATCAATCCATCCCAACTATCTCATTCATCGGTCCATCCATCCCATCTATTCACATATTGATCCATCCGACCATCCCATTCAACCAGCCATCTAACCAACCATCCATCTATCCATCCAACCGTCCAAACATCCATCCATCCATCTCATCCAACCACCATTCAATCGATGATTGGAGGTTGATCCAATGGTCGAAAGTACTTTGTGTTGTACAATCATTGATTAGGAGGTTGATCTTGTGATTATCGGTGATGTGCAACATTCGATTGTTGATTGGAGACTTAATGAAGTGATGTACGATGATTTCCACCATCCGATAAAGGATTGAAGGTTGATTAGATGGTCAACAACACTTTCTATCGTTTGATTGTTGATTGGAAGTCGATTAAGTGATTGTCGATGTGCACCATTCCATCGTCAATAGGGAAATTGATAACAAGATTTATGTTGGTTTGTACCGGTCAATCATTAATTGGAGGTTCATCAGATGTTCAACAACAATTCGTGCCATCCGATTGTTATTAGGAACTCGATCGAGCGATCATCAATAATGTGCATTGTTCGATCGTCGATCGGGAACTTAATGAGGAAATATATATTGATTTCCACTGTTTAATTGATGAGCACACAGACAGATGAAGAAAAACTATTCATAGGAGTACACAGGCAGATAATTTATGATATTATTGTAAATACTCTACCCTTTTGCAATGAAATGCGTGGCGAAACGTCTTTCCCACCATTTAATTTTTTTAGGAAAAATGGTGGGAAACGGTTTAGTAACGATAATTATAGCTCATCGCAAAAACGTTGACTATTTGCGATGATTTACAATGTTGTTGCAAATACTCTAACATTTCGCAATGAAACTACATTCGTTGCAAAAAGTTTCAGTTGGTATTTGTCACAACGAGTTAGCCTAGTCGTCTTTAAAACAACCTATATGCAGTGACTTTTGTGTCGTTGCAAAAACTAATGTTTTGCGATGACACTCAATTCGTCGCATGAAATGGACATTAGCGATGACGATTGAAACGCGTGGCGAAACATCTTTCCCACCATGTAATTTTCACAAAAAAAATTGGTGGGAAACGTTTTAGTGACGATAATTATAACTCGTAGCAAAAACATCAATTATTTGCAATGATTTACAATGTTGTTGCAAATACTCTAACATTTTGCAGTGAAACTACATTCGTCACAAAAGGTTTCAGTTTGTATTTGTCGCAACAAGTTAACCTGGTCGTCGCTAAAGTAGACTATTTGCAGTGACTTTCGTATCATGGCAAAAAATAATGTTTTGCCACGACATTCAATTCGTCTCATAAAGTGGACATTAGCGATGACTATAGAAACGCATGGCGAAACGTCTTTCCCGCCATGTAATTTTTTCGGGAGAAATTGGTGGGAAACATTTTAGGAATGATAATTATAGCTCATCGCAAAAACGTCGACTATTTGCGATGATTTACATTGTTGTTGCAAATACTCTAACATTTTGCAATGAAACTACGTTCGTCGCAAAAGGTTACAGTTTGTATTTGTCGCAACGAGTTAACCTGGTCGTTGCTAAATCAGACTATTTGTAGCGACTTTCGTGTCGTGGCAAAAAATAATATTTTTCCACGATACTCAATTCGTCGCATAAAGTGGACATTAGCGATGACCATAAAAACGCGTGGCGAAACGTCTTTCCTGCCATATAATTTTCTCTGGAGAAATTGGTGGGAAATTTTTTAGCGATGATAATTATAGCTCGTTACAAAAACATTGACTATTAGTGATGATTTACAATGTTGTTGCAAATACTCTAACATTTTGTAATGAAACTACATTCGTCGCAAAAGGTTTCAGTTTGTATTTGTTACAACGAGTTAACCTGGTCATCGCTAAAGCAGACTATTTGCAACAATTTTCGTGTCGTGGCAAAAAATAATGTTTTACCATGACATTCAATTCATTGTATAAAGTGGGCATTAGCGATGAACATAGAAACGCATGGCGAAACGTTTTTCCCTCCATGTAATTTTTCCGGAAGAAATTAGTGGGAAACGTTTTAGTGACGATAATTATAGTTCATCGCAAAAACGTCGACTATTTGCAATGATTTACAATGTTGTTGTAAATACTCTAACATTTTACAATGAAACTACATTCGTCGCAAAAGATTTCAATTTGAATTTGTCGCAACGAGTTAACCTGGTCGTCGCTAAAACTAACTATTTGTAGCGACTTTCGTGTCGTTGCAAAAAATAATATTTAGCCACGATACTCAATTCGTCGCATAAAGTGGACATTAACGATGACCATAGAAACGCGTGGCGAAATGTTTTTCCCACCATGTAATTTTCTACGAAGAAATTGGTGGAAAACGTTTTAGTGACGATAATTATATCTCGTCGCAAAAACGTTAACTATTTATAATGATTTACAATGTTGTTGCAAATACTCTAATATTTCGCAATGAAACTACGTTCGTCGCAAAAAGTATAATTCAGTACTTTTTGCAATGGGTTAAACTAGTCGTTGCAAAAGCTACTATTTACGACAACTTTTATGTCGTTGTAAAAAACTTTTTTTTTACGACACCTAATTTGTCACAAAAACTGGCTATTAGCGACGACTGCTTAAGATCGTTGTAAAAAATTCATACGAAAACTTTTTGCGACAAGTTTTGCGACGATAATTGAAGCTCGTCGTAAAAAAGTTAACTATTAGCGATGATTTAAACTGTCAACGTAAATAATCTATTTTTTTGCAACGACTTGAAATGTCGTTGTAAAAAATTGCATTTCTCAATGAAATTAGACTCGTCACTAAAAAAATCGTTACAAAAAGTCTATTTTGTTGTAGTGTAATAGTAATAGATACTGGTATGTGCTATGTATACATGATTAACCAATCCGTTATTAATCCAATTATAACCAGCCATTTTAAATAAGCTCAAAGGTCACTACGGAGGCTTGTCACCAGCATAGGATGACAACTCGGGCATAGGTCCCATACCACCATCTTCAGTTCATGAGACTACCATCATAGGATGTTTAATGGAAACCTGTCAACTAGTGGCCAATCATATTATAGTACATAGGGCTTACCATCGCATGGTTGCACGGTATAAAAACATCAAACCCATATAAGGAAATTACCAGAATAAAGCCACATAGAGCGATATCAAACAAGCCACTTAGGGCAATTATCAAGATAAGCCACATAGGGCGAGTATCAAAATCATGCAATAAAAGACCATCCTTGAAAACCATTGGACACAACAACCCTTGATGGTAGGCCCACAATAATGATTAATTTAAACCACCACTCAATAACCACCAAATCGAAGGTCCATTACGGTCACAACCAGTCAAGTTACATCCCAAGTATGGGTGTACATTTATATGTAGGAATTTCCCACTAATGTACCAGTTTAAGTTCCATAAGCAATCCACAACTAGTCCACAGGCATGAAATAAATATGCGGGATAAACATTAAGCATGTAATATAGCAATTCGATTCCAACAGTTAATAGATGCGGTTATAAAATGGAGACATCAATTATAAATTTAAATAAAAACTATAACTTAAGCTAATGGGGAAAATAGAAAGCTCAAGAGGAAGAATATCACCTTATACTTGGAATCGCCTACTAGCGTCGCAAAGTGCTTGCGCCTTTAGAATTGAATCCTAACACAATTCATGAACTTGTACCATTAGATCCAAGTTCTACATACCACCTAGGGTTTAAGATCATAGCCTAAGGTTATCTTTTAGGGTTTGTAGTATAGAATTAGGGTTATATCTTAAGGTTTAGCTATAGGGTTTGGATTCTATGATTTGAATTCTACTTAGTGTATTAGTTAAAATTAAATCTTGATAATTACAAGAATATTGTTAGCGTTAGGGTTTTAACTCATATCTGCTACTATGTTAATAATGATAGTTCATAAATTCATATAAAATATATCAATATTAGATTCTACACCTAGATCCATACTCAACACAAACAAGAGTATCTACCTAAGGTTTAGATTACCTAGGTCTAAGATTTCATCCTAGAGTTTAATTAAATGCTTAGATCTTAGGATTTAAATTCTGAATCATTATGATTATTATTATTATTATTATTATTATTATTATTATTATTATTATTATTATCGTACTATGGATCAATTAATATTCACATTAATGATGGTTCATAAGTTCATATTTAAATGTACCGACATTCTCATAATAGCTAATATTCTCTTAGATAATACAAGTAATAATAATAATAATAGAATTCCTACAAATAGTGCGATAATAAGGACTAATGCCATTAATAGTAAAAGTTTCAAAGCGATCGTTAATATTAGCAATATACTTAATGTTAGCTAACAAGGCACTAATAGTTATCGTAATAAAATGAATAGCATGCACTAATCATTAACGATAATATTTAAGGTGAACAAAACAAAACTCAATTATTTAATAATGATAATCTTTATATGTAATGACTAATATTGTTACAGATAATCTACTACCGGTCATTCAAATATAATCTTAACAATTCTAATGATGATTGTGATAATAACAATATAACCGAAATAATTCCTATATGGAAAGAGAATGTGGGCTCCCCTTAGGATGCGGCCTATTGTGCATGACATGAACTCAGCGGGACTCGGTCCCAACCTGCCTTGACCCATCTGAACTCGGTTCTAGCCGAGTTAACTCGGTTCCAAAACCATCACCCCTACATTCGCTCTCACCCTTCCTTTTCCTCTCTCTCCTTTCTCTCCTATTTCTCTTCTCTCTTCTTCCTCTTCTCCTGCTGGACCTTTACACAACATAGGTCAGACCCATCCTAACTCAGCCCCGATCGAGCTGAGTCGACTCAGCGACTACGTAAAGGCAGGCAGCGATCCAGGCTTGACTAGGCTCAAGCTGGTGCAACACGCACCAGTCAGCTCCTCTACTTTTCTTCTTTCTTCCTCTTTCTTTCTATCTTCCTTTCATAACCAAGCAACCCAATGCCTAACGACCAACAATGGGGCCAGGCTTGGCCTGACTTGGTCCGGACTCGATTCAATTTAAGCGGTTGTCACAGAGTGCAGCCACAAACACTCCTCTATTCTTCCTCTCTCTCCCTTCTTTATCTTTCCTTTCCTCCTTTTCTCACGCCCATCCAGCAAGGTCGCTGGACTAAACCTCGACCCAACTCAGAACGAGGTCGACTCGACGCTGCACAAAATCAGACAGCAGCCTTGACCCTATGCACACTCCCTCACCCTCTTTTCTTCTTCTCTCCCTTTTTTTTTTAAATTTCTCTCTTACAAGGAATCTGGGCTCACAAGTGTGGAAACCCACTCAGCACTTGGCTCGATCTGAGTCATTTGGTGCGGCTCGAATGGGGAGGAAGAAGGCTTCCATTAATGGCAGTTTCACCCTCTCCGCTTCATCCACTGATCCGATCCTTCAGGACTGTCCATTCGAGCCCTATGACGCTTATAGATGAGCTTTTTCGAAGGTTGGAGGTGATAAGGTCGGTGGGTTCAAAGGTTGGAGGGAAACAGTCGGTCTTTGATTGTGGCTATGAAAATGGAGGGTGAGCTACAGTTCTTCGATCCCTACTCCCTTTATGGTCGCCCTAACCTGTTCTAGGCCGTCGGATTAGCACTCAAGGGTCCAGATCTTCTCGGGCCGAAACTGCCCGCAAAATAGTGGGTAAGATGAAAACCGGTCATGGTTTCGTTTGCAAGCCCTAAACCACTTGCGCCGAACGGAGAAGATTCTCTTAAACGGACGGTCGAGATCAGTTAAAGATCCCTCACATGGATCGTGACATTTGGTTGCGAGAGCAGTTCCCATTTTTGGAAGTTTCGGTTGCACACATCTCCTCTTTGCCAATGTTTGTGTGCATGGGCAATCGCATCTTCACGAGGGACCCACTGGGTTTTGGTCAGTGGAGGCGTCCACATCTAATGGACGGATTGGATCACGAAGGTGACCCCACGTGATGGGCCACCGATCAACGTTTCTAATGGCCCTTTTCAAACGCGTCACAAGCAAGAAGAGAAAAAACTCTCTTTATTTGGAAAGATTAGGTCAGCCACGGTTTGACCGAGCTGCCCAGGCCAATGCACAGCGAGTGTACATCCTCGCTGTGCACTTGCACTGCGAGGTGGGGCCCACCATGATGTTTGTGGGAAATCCACTCTGTTCATTACATTTGGTGGACCCAAACATAGGCTTTAACCTAAGATCAGGTGGGTCCAAGGTTTGGGTGGGCCATATTCTTGAATTTCTAGATCAAATGGTGGTTTTCTGTGGATCTAATGGCCGGATCAGTTCCATTTCGACCCTCAATGGTTAAAATGACCTAAGGGACCACTTATATGTCTAAGCACGCCGTCATATGCTACTATTCAAATAATATATTAATTTTAATATTAATATACTATCATATACATGTTATGGATCACATGTTTATTAGTATATAATTCATAATATGTAGTATTATATTATCCATGTGAATGAATTTAAGACTGTACAATATATATTAAATTAAAATCATATTTGTATTCCATAACATAAAATCTTATCTAGTAAATCTTGTACACATTTATAGAAACTATTTAGTACTACATTAGTATTTAAATTTTAATTATACATTGTAAAATTATTACTCATTGTAATATCATTTTCCTAATATTTTATATACGTTAGTTATCTACATATTACTCTATTACGACAAATTTTCATACATTATTTATATGATAAATAAATTATCAAGTACATCCATAATTCTTTTGATCTATGTTTGTGTAAAACTTATAATATAACAAATATATATATATGTATATATATATATACACACAAACACACACACACACTTATTAAATACTACTGAATGGTTTGATATACATGGGGGATCACTGGAGGATGATGTGTAAGGTAAGCTACGTGTGTTTCCACACATGTGTAAACTGGTTTAGACTTCCATGGCAACACCCGAGTACTGGAAAGTACGGGGTGTTACAATCTACCTCCCTTAACAGAAATCTTGTCCCGAGATTTGTTATGTGTGTCCTTAAATGTTACTTCACAATAGTAATTTCATTTTAATGATGTACATATCTATTACTAATACTATGAGTGGTTCAATTATCCTAAAGATGTACCCTACGAAGTCCTAACAGATTTTATTTAAATCCCTCACGACCCTTAAGTTTCTCATCTAGCAGATCAACTAAGGTGTCTAAGTCCCACTAAAGGTTAAAGATCATTCCAACATCAGCCAAATCTAGGGAGTTGTCTTAATGCTCATCAACATCGAATTTCCTCCTATAGCAATTAAATGATAGTTCCCCATTGTCTAAAGTACGATATGGTTTTCTGTTCTTCAACGTTTGAGCTAACACGAGTAGATGGTCATAGTAGGTTTGAGCCCGATACACCGATCATCTGTCTGCACAGGACAGAGAATTTTGGTATCCATTTATAATCCTGTTAAACCTCGATTCTTTGCTTGATCTAAGCATTGAGATCGTTGAGATTTCTAGGACTTAGAACTTGAGCCAAACCATGTAAACTTTGTATAATATGGTTCCATCGACTCGTGATCTCGATTATTCCGGACTCATGGAAAATATCATGTAATCTTATATCCTCATAAAGGACAAGTTTATGTGGCCCATTAGGCTTCCACAGCACACTCTGATCATCTAAGCTTAATGCAAAAAAAAAAAAAAAATCAGGACTAGGGTCTTCTACATGAACCCTGAGTTTTTTTTTTTTCGCCTTTAGTCATTTCTAAGTACTGGAAATCACAAGAGACACCGTCTCTAGCTAAGGAGATGCATTAAGGGATTCGAGTTACAGTTCCTACGTACGATTCTTAAATTTACAACCAAATGTACAATCTGGTGATCAAGGAAATCCCTATGAAGCGTAAGTTCATTCCATTCGCTAAGTGTCGTGACAATGCCATCTCTAACTAAGGGAACTTATAGAAGGAGTTTAAATCCTAAATTTCTAAAATGTTCCTTGGGAGTCAAGTCTACGGTATGTTCTTATTCGATCTCAAATATGTCATGGTGGGTGTTTGTTCTTTCATGGTACATGAGCTTAATTTCTAAGTCCAAACGACGATGTTGGTAGTTTTCATGGAAATCAAGTTATGACTAAACCTTAGATGTTCAAATGGCCTAATGTTTTAAGTTTCTAAGTTCTCAACCTCCCTTAACTCAAGGGAATCTCACTTAAGTTTAAATGGTACTCCAACAATTTCAAAGGAAACCTAAGTCCATTTCTAAGTTCCATGGTTATCCAAACAACTATCCAGGGGGCCTAACATTTTGATTTTTCTACTTTCTCAATTCCTCCTAGTTATAGATGAAGTTCTCATAAGTTCAAATATTTGTTCTAATAATTCTAAGGGAACCTAAGATTTTGGGTTTCTACATTTCCAATCATTCTTCTATATTTAGGGAAAATTATCCTAAGTTCAATTTCTAATTCCAAAGATCATAACTTGAGATATTCAAAGCTTGTATAAGATCATTTCCTAAGACCAAATTTGTCCAAACTATGCTCTGATACCAACTGTGACGCCCTGACTTTTCAGGACCCGAGTATATGACTCGTTTCCTAAAAACCCGAGTGTTAACCTTAAAGGATGGTCAAATTCGAGTATATATTTTATTTTTCTTTCATCAGAGTAAGCAGATGAGCATAGAATAGACAAGTAAGCATAAAGGAAAATTTCAAATTTCATTAAGAATATATAAGAGGTTGCTCATAATGACTTATACAAACTAATTTCTCCAAAATTAGCAAATACAAGAATTACATGATCCAATATATGAGAAATAGTAGAATGCAAGTAAATTTGAGCTGCAAGACCCCTCAGCTTCTCAAGCTAGATACAATCATGCAACCCTGGCACTTGAACCCGGCTCCTCATCAGCTCGAACCTGAAAATCACTTAAGCCACCTGTGCTACCTGTACGGTTATATTTATTTGATGGATGAGTGGCCAACACAGTGTGAATTCCCCTTAAGATTACACACTGCCGCATTATGTAAGCATCGTTATAAAGTAAAGCATACAAAATAATACATGATGCAACTATTATTAGATGCATGGATGTGTGAATGCAATCATCACCCCAGGGATGCTCATTCGTACGGACAGTGGGCTCGTCACCCATGCAATCATTGAACCTGGGTACATCATCCAGTCAAAATCATCGAGCCTGGGTACATCATCCAGTTGGAATAATACGTACATCACATATGATAACAATAGATGCTGGTCTGTGCTATGTATGCATGATTAGCCAATCCGTTATTAATCCAATTATAACCAGCCATTTTAAATATGCTCAAAGGACACTACGGTGACTTGTCACCAGCGTAGGCTGACAGTCGGCCATAGGTCCCATACCACCATCCCCGGCTTATGAGACTACCATCATAGGATGTTTAATGAAAACATATCAACTAGTGGCCAATCATATTACAATATATAGGGCTTACCATCGTATGGTTGCACGGTATAAAAATATCAAACCCATATAGGGAAATTACCAGAATAAAGCCACATAGAGCAATATCAAACAAGCCACTTAGGGCAATTATCAAGATAAGTCACATAGGGCGAGTATCAAAATCATGCGATAAAAGACCATCCTTGAAAACCATTGGACACAACAACCCTTGATGGTAGGCCCACAATAATGATTAATTTAAACCACCACTCAATAACCACCAAGTCGAAGGTCCATTACGGTCACAACCAGTCAAGTTACATCCCAAGTATGGGTGTACATTTATATGTGGGAATTTCTCACTAATGTACCAGTTTAAGTTCTATAAGCAATCCACAAATAGTCCACAGGCATGAAATAAATATGCAGGATAAACATTAAGCATGTAATATAGCAATTCGATCCCAACAGTTAATAGATGCGGTTTTAAAATGGAGACATCAATTATGAATTTAAATAAAAACTATAACTTAAGCTAATGGGGAAAATGTAAAGCTCAAGAGGAAGAACATCACCTTATACTTGGAATCGCCTACTAGCATCGCAAAGTGCTTGCGCCTTTAGAATTGAATCCTAACACAATTCATGAACTTGTACCATTAGATCCAAGTTCTACATACCACCTAGGGTTTAAGATCATAGCCTAGGGTTATCTTTTAGGGTTTTTAGTGTAGAATTAGGGTTTTATCTTAAGGTTTAGCTATAGGGTTTGGATTCTATGATTTGAATTCTACTTAGTGTATTAGTTAAAATTAAATCTTGATAATTACAAGAATACTGTTAGCGTTAGGGTTTTAACTCATATTTGCTACTATGTTAATAATAATAGTTCATAAATTCATATAAAATATACCGATATTGGATTCTACACCTAGATCCAAACTCAACACAAATAAGAGTATCGACCTAGGGTTTAGATTACCTAAGTCTAAGATTTCATCCTAGAGTTTAATTAAATGCTTAGATCTTAGGATTTGAATTCTGAATCATTATTAATATTATATTATTAGTATTATCGTACTATGGATCAATTAATATTCACATTAATGATGGTTCATAAGTTCATATTTGAATGTACCGACATTCTCATAATAGCTAATATTCTCTTAGATAATACAAGTAATAATAATAATAGAATTCCTACAGATAGTGCTATAATAAGGACTAATGCCATTAATACTAAAAGTTTCAAAGCGATCATTAATATTAGCAATATACTTAATGTTAGCTAACAAGGCACTAATAGTTATCGTAATAAAATGAATAGCATACTCTAATCATTAACGATAATATTTAAGGTAGACAAAACAAAACTCAAATATTTAATAATGATAATCTTATATGTAACGACTAATATTGTTATAGATACTCTACTACCGGTCATTCAAATATAATCTTAACAATTCTAATGATGATTGTGATAATAACAATGTAACCAAAATAATTCCTATATGGAAAGAGAATGTGGGCTCACCTTAAGATGCGGCCTATTGTGCGTGACCCGAACTCAACGGGACTCGGTCCCAACCTGCCTCAGCCCATCTGAACTCGGTTCCAGCCGAGTTAACTCGGTTCTAAAACCATCACCCCTACATTCCCTCTCACACTTCCTTTTCCTCTGTCTCCTTTCTCTCCTATTTCTCTTCTCTCTTCTTCCTCTTCTCCTGCTAGACCTTTACACAACATAGGTCAAACCCATCTTGACTCAACCCTGGTCGAGCTGAGTTGACTCACCGATTGCATAAAGGCAGGCAACGAGTTAGGCTTGACTCGGATCAAGCTAGTGCAACACGCACCAGCCAGCTCCTCTACTTTTCTTCTTTCTTCCACCTTCTTCCTCTTTCTTTCATCTTCCTTTCATAAACTAGCAACCCAACACCTAACGACCAACAATGGGGCCAGGCTTGGCCTGACTCAGCCTGGACTTGGTTTGGTTTGAGCGGTTGCCACAGAGTGCAGCCACAAACACTCCTCTATTCTTCCTCTCTCTCCCTTCTTTCTCTTTTCTTTCCTCCTTTTCTCACGCCCATCCAGCAAGGTCGCTGGACTAAACCTTGACCCAACTCAGAACGAGGTCGACTTGGCGCTGCACAAAATCAGACAGCAGCCTTGACCCTGTGCACACTCCCTCACCCTCTTTTCTTCTCTCCCTTTTTTTTAAAAAATTTCTCTCTTACAAGGAATCTGGGCTCACAAGGGTGGCAACCCACTCAGCATTTGGATCGATCTGAGTCGTTTGGTGTGGCTCGAATGGGGAGGAAGAAGGTTACCATTAATGGTGGTTTCTCCCTCTCCGCTTCATCCACCGATCCGATCCTTCAGGACGGTCCGTTTAGGCCCTATGAAGCTTATAGATGAACTTTTTCGAAGGTTGGAGGTGATAAGGTCGGTGGGTTCGAAGGTTGGAGGGAAACAGCCAGTCTTTGATTGTGGCTGTGAAAATGGAGGGTGAGCTATAGTTCTTTGATCCCTGCGCCCTTTATGCTCGCCCTAACCTGTTCTAGGTCGTCGGATTAGCACTCAGGGGTCCGAATCTTCTCGGGCCGAAACTGCCCCCAAAAACTGTGGGTAAGATGGAAACCGATCGTGGTTTCGTTTGCAAGCCCTAAACCACTTGCTTCAGACGGAGGAGATTCTCTTAACAGGTGGCCGAGATCAGCTAAAGATCCCTCACAAGGATCGTGATAGCTGGTTTGCGAGAGCAGTTCCCGTTTTTGGAAAGTTCGGTTGCATACATCTCCTCTTTACCAATGTTTGTGTGCATGGGCGATCGCATCTTCACGTGGGATCCACTGGGTTTTGGTCAAGGGAGGTATCCACATCTGGTGGACGGATTGGATCACGAAGGTGGCCCCACATGATGGGCCACCAATCAATGTTTCTGACGGCCCTTTTCAAACGCATCACAGGCGGGAAGAGAGAAAACTCTCTTTATTTGGAAAGATTGGGTCAACCATGATTTGACCGGGCTGCCAAGGCCAATGTATGGCGGGTGTACATCCTCGCTGTGCACGTACACTGTGAGGTGGGGCCCACCATGATGTTTGTGGGAAATCCACTCCGTTCATTACATTTGGTGGGCCCAAACATAGGCTTTAACCCAAGATCAAGTGGGTCCAAGGTTCGGGTGGGCCATATTCTTGAATTTCTAGTTCAAATGGTGGTTTTCCGTGGATCTAATGGCCGGATCAGTTCCATTTCGACCCTCAATGGTTAAAATGACATAGGGACCACTTATATGTCTAAGCACGCTGTCATAAGCTACTATTCAAATAATAAATTAATTTTAATATTAATATACTATCATATACATGTTATGGATCACATGTTTATTAGTATATAATTCATAATATATAGTATTATATTATCCATGTGAATGAATTTGAGACTATACAATATATATTAAATTAAAATCATATTTGTATTCCATAACATAAAATCTTATCTAGTAAATCTTGTACACATTTATAGAAACTATTTAATACTACATCAGTATTTAAAATTTAATTATACATTGTAAAGTTATTACTCATTGTAATATCATTTTCCTAATATTTTATATACGTTAGTTATCTACATATTACTCTATTACGACACATTTTCATACATTATTTATATGATAAATAAATTATCAAGTATATCCATAATTCTTTTGATCTATATTTATGTAAAACTTATAATATAACATATATATATATATATATTTATTTATTAAATACTACTGGATGGTTTGATATACATTGGGGATCACTGGATGTTGATGTGTAAGGGAAGTTACATATGTTTCCACACACGTGTAAACTGGTTTAGACTTCCATGACAATACCCGAGTACTGGAAAGTACGGGGTGTTACACCTCACTATCCACCTACCAATATCGGCCCGACTCGTCAATAGCTGACCCATTTATGAGTTGGTCAAACTCAGCCTAACATTGCCTACTCCCTCAGGCGGGTAAGGCCACACCCCCTCCCAACCGACCACGACACAGTGTGAGATGAGGCCTACTGGTATACGGCCCTCATGTGCTCATATATATCTACTTGGTCTAAACGTTGGGGCGTCCTCTGGTATTAAGAGGGTTTAAGGACTTTCAACTAGGGACATCTATGGCACCCCATGTAGCAAAAGATTTTCGGTGTCCCATCTGGCCATCCACGACATGCCTATGGAGGACACGGCCTTGATGTCGCCAGGGCATATGATGGTCATATCACAAAATGCAAGATGCATGAGTCATACCATTCAGTCATGCATCAAACATGTGTATACCGCGCACTCATATGGGGCAACTCCATCTCTCAGGGAGTCTCATAATAATTCATCTAATAGCATGTGCTATGATCAATTACTCCTCATAACAAGCATAAATATGTGCGTATAGGCATGAATCGTGGAGCTATATTAAGCATGTTATATGATGATGATGTACTCTCCTCATGTCAAGGATGGGCCTAGACGGCTTACTCATATCAAGAATGGGCCTAATGAGGCCTAAGGGAAGGTCGTAATGTAGACATTTAATTATCATTACCCATCAATGTGGACATTCAACCAACATTGCTCCCAAGGAGTGGCCCTCATAGGGCCAAACATATAGTGGGGCCCATGGCCTCACATACAACATAATGGGCCTCACATATCACAATGGGCCGCATCACATGGGCCTCATATACATCAAGTGGGCCGCATCGCATGGGCCTCATATATATCACAATGGGCCGCATCACATGGACCTTACGCATCGCAATGGGCTGTATCTCATGGGCTTAATATACATCACAATGGGCCGCATTACATGGGCCTCATATACATCGTAATGGGCCTCTCACATGGGCCTAATATACATCACAATGGGCTACTCACACGGGCCTAATGTACATCACAATGGGCAGCATCACATGAGCCTTACACATGTATATGAGGTTGTGATGCGGCTCATTATGATATGTGAGGCCCATTATGTTGTATGTAAGGCTCTTATATGAGGCCATGGGCCCCACTATATGTTTGGCCCTATGAGGGCTACTCCTTGGGAGTAATGTTGGTTGAATGTCCACATTGATGGGCAATGATGGTTAAATGTCCATATTGTGACCTTCCTTTAAGCCTCGTTAGGCCCATCCTTGACATGAGGAGAGTACATCATCATCATATAACATGCTTAGTCTAGCTCCACGATCCATGCCCATACGCATCATATGTATGCTTGTTATGAGGAGTGATTGATCATAGCACATGTCATTGGACGGATTATTATGGGACTCCCTGAGAGACGGAGTTGCCCCACATGAGCGCTCGGTATGCGCAGGTTTAATGCATAACTAGATGGTATGACTTATACATCTCGCGTTTTATGATATGACCTGAGGGTACGCACGGTACGCATGTCGTGGATGGCCAGATGGGACACCGAAAATCTTTTTCTACATGGGGTGCCATAGATGTCCCTGGGTGAAAGTCTATAAACCCTCTTGGTACTAAAGGACGCCCCAACATCTAGACCGAATATATATATGAGCGCATGAGGGTCATATGCCAGTAGGCCTCATCTCCCACTGTGTCGTGGTCGGTTGGGAGAAGGTGTGGCCTTACCTGCCTGAGGGAGTAAGTAATGTTAGGCTGAGTATAACTAACTCATAAATGGGTCCGCTATCGACGAGTCAGGATGATATTGGTAGGCAGCTAGTGAGGTCTCTTCCACTTACCCAATTGTACACTTGATGGGGCGGAAGGTGGTATAGAGTGTACTAGACTCCGATGATGATCCCAGTGATGTACGGTACTGATATGTAAACTTATTGAGTAGGAGTTACATACTCAGCAATTTACTTATTCATTCATTCATTCACTATCCACTCAGGCTGGTGGTGCGCAACTAATTGTTATGTGTACCTTTACAAGGGTTAAGATTTTTGTTGGGGCGCGTGACCAACCTGAGATCAGGAGTTTACCACATTGAGTCTGGCTATCCAAATTTAGGTATGAGACTAGTTTGGATAGAAGTCCCTTGTGATGGACCCCATAGCCTACGATACTACGTACTATCATCCTGACTTCATACTCCAGCTTGGTCATTTCATTCGTACCACATATTGCATTACATCCTTAGCACATAGCATTTAGTTTACTATGCTTCTACACTGCATAGCTTGAATAAGGCTAATGGTATTTATGGACTTCCCAACATGTTTCTGCATTACTTTGATATCGCATACTTGGCACTTACCTTACACACACACTTACACCACCCTCTAAGCTTTCTATAAGCTTATGCATGATAGATGCGTGCAGGTGGCATTAGGTCGCAGCAGCGTTGAGCTTGGAACGTGCAGCTATCTTCTGGAGCTTTGATTTTTGATATATGTATTTTCCTTTCAGCACTGTATTCAACTTTTATATTAGTAGATATGTGATGATGATGTTGCCTTTGTGATTTGGGTAAACTTGTGTTATGCTTCTTACGAGATAAATGTACATTGAAAAATCCTCCTTGTAGGATCCTAGGATCGGAATATGGCGTATGGGCTCCGGAAGCCGAGAACAGGGTACTACGGAGGTTGTTGGTACCGGATTCGGCAATCAGGAATTTTGTGAGCCCGGTTTCCGAGTTTGGGGCGTGACAGTTGATAATATACTTAATGAAATATTTGATTTGTATGAAATTATATCAGAATTCATCTATACTACTTGTTGTGTTGCAATTATATAAATTTGCTTAAACTTCTAATCAAGTATTTATGTATAGACCCAATTAACTTATCATGATATTGTGTTAGACTAACATGTGTTTATGACTATGTACATGATAGTATATTTCTGGATTGTTGTGGATCAAGCTCTGGAAATTATTTAGACTAGTGGATTACCTATCTTTTGAATGGTCATCACAGGCTTATTCTATTGAACAAGGCAGAATACGGTCAACCAACAATAGTCGGGGTTATATGAGTTGTTTTACACCCAATGCCAATTTCAACGAAGTTCCCTTTGGTCCACTGATAGGATCCGTCCAGAATTGATTATTCAATTGTTTATTTGTTGTCGAATGCCTTCTTAAATCTAGGGTACCATGATTTCTTTCAACTTATTGTCATTAATTATAACTGTTAGTGTGTAATACAATCCTATAAAGAAAGTCTCATGGGCCGGGTATGGTGGTATGTGACACTATGTCTGAGTTGTCGGCCTATGCTAGGTGATGAACCCCTCATAGTGTCCGGTGAGCATTATGGAGGTGACGAGCCTACCATTCTCTTATTTGGTTTTGGGTGATGAACCTTTACCGCATTGAGTAAATCTTTGGGTGATAAGCCTTGTACCTTTGAATTGATTATTTGTATTTGATATCGGGTGACGAACCCTTATCATGTTGATTAAATCTTTAGGCGATAAGCCTTATACCACTAAATTGATTAGTCATATTTAATATTGGGTGATGGACCCTAATTTGGATTAAAGTACATGGGTGACAAGCCACATGATCCGGTTTATTAGACTCGTGAATAGTTGTGGTATCCTAGCTTCCTTAGTATAGCTGGTTGTAAATGGATTAATAAAGGATTGGTTAAGGCATGCATATCATGGCATTTACAGGCAACATTGGTGATGAGTCATATTATTATCGATTCTATATACATTACAGGTAATATTGGTAACTAGACATATTACTATCGATTTTATTTATTTTACCGGTGATTTTGGTGATGAGGCATATCATTATCGGTTCTTTCCCAGGATGTGCATTCGTACATCATGACATACATGCATTTAATTAACTAGAACATGAAATTTTTTGCTAAGTTGTGTTTTCACTACCTATACTTGATTGTGTTGATATTGTGAGAAACTTAGGAGAATGATAACACTGAGTTGATCACTCACTCCCTCTTAAGATGGTGTTTTAAAACACCGCCCAAATGTCTTTAATGCAGGTGTCATTAAGTTGCTATCTTAGATGAGGCTTTCGTGAACCTAATGGAGGAAGTGTCGTACTTCCAAATTTTCGATGCGTAAGCATAGTTCCAGCATGCTTCTGTTTCGTTGTTGTCATCAGTGTAGCTGTTTAAATTTATTAGACATTTAATAGATTTAGGGCTTGTATTTTGAGTCCCCAACTGAGTGGACCTTACTGTTTGTTTGGATGACTCTACGAATGTTTTGTGCAATTATTTTAGCACCACTTTACTTTTGAACTTAATACATTGTTTGGTTTGGTTATTCACAATTGGATTTTATGCCATTTTGATTTGATATTAAACTGCGCTTTCAGAAGATAAAAGTAACAAATTGAATTTCGAAGACCGAGTGTGTACTCAACCCCTAAAATTTAGGGCATTTCACCAAATCTCTAAGGAAAATAATGAAAGAAAGAAAGAACAAAGAGCAAGAAAAAGAAGAGAGATATTGTCACACCTAAATAATGGAGCTTGGGCCCCTGGGGTGTGACTCGGGGAATTTTTTTTGTATAGTTGGTTTGATGGGTGTTCCCCCTTAACCATGATATATAACATTGCAAACAAGAGGTAAAGCAACCTACGATGAGATTTTATTTTATTTTCAAATATATACAATTGTTTAGTTATATTATTACATTTAAAAAAAAACACACAGAGAGAGAGAGAGAGAGAGAGAGAGAGAGAGAGAGAGACTAAGATGAATGGGATTTTGTTTCTCATCTCACATAACTACTTTGGTTGGCTAGGATTCCTTGAAAAAGATAAACGGTTGCCGGAATGAGCTTTATAAGCTCAATGGGTACATTTCTACTCACAAGGTAAGATAAACTGTAATGTGTATAGTAAGAAAGATGTATAAGTGTGTAACCACAGGTATCAAATACTATGATTAGTAAGGTGGAATCATGGATGTGATGCAAGTGTGCATACGATGAGGATAAAAGCCATCTCCAACATAACCATCTCCATCTTATCATGATAAACTATCATGTATAACCATACATATGAAATACTAAAATCAAGAGAGTGAAATCACAGATGCAGTGTAAAAATGAATGCGATGAGTATGAAAGATACCTCCAACATAACCATCTCAATCATAACCACATACTGTACAATAGATGTTGTTGAGTGCTAAATATTGCATATTTATCTCCTATTTTACATCCTTTTTCCATGCATTCAAACATTAAATTTGTCTAATTAAATTGATTTCAATGTGCAGATGAAATTTGAAGTCTGAGATGAATTTGAGCTTAAAAGAGGAGAGTTAAAGCCCAAGAGAAATCAAGTGCTGAAGAATTGAAGAATTCAAGCCTAGAAGATCTTGAAGAAGCAAGATTTCCAAGGAGAAAGAAGAATGAAGATCAAGTGCAAATTTAATTGCAGAAAACAAGAATTTTCAATCAATCACAGAGCCTTCGATTCAATCGAGTGACCTTTGATTGGACTCGATCGATCGAGCATCATATCAAGAATGTCCGGATTTTCTAGAAAGCTTGCTAGACTATTTTTACACTTTCGATCGATCAAAAGTGGAGTTCGATTGATTGATAAAATACATGAAATTCGAATTTGCTCATTGGAAAATTTTTGCACTTTTCAATTCGATCAAGGATTAAAGTTCAATCAATCGAAGGAGCTTTGATGGGAGTCGATAGATCAAAGGATTTGATTAATGGTGCACGTAAGCGTGAAAGTTCACAAATTTCTTAAGTCAGTGCAAAATTTTCTATTTAAGCAAGGCTTCTAAACATGTTTAGAGAGGATCCTAGAGTTGAGAGAGAGAGAGAGAGAGAGAGAGAGAGAGCTAAAGTGGAGCTTCGTCAGCACGTTCCTTCTTCAATTTCTTCTTCTACTTCTAGTTTGTTTTTTGTTTTTTGTTTTTGTTTTTGTTTAAGATGTTAGCTATATGAAGCTAATATCTTAGCTAAGGCTAAATGGTAAAACTTCTAGTTAATTTATAATATTCTAGTTTATTTGATTCAATACATTAGTTTGAATGATGAATTATTAATTAAATTGTTTGATCCTTTAATCCATTGCAGACTCTAGGCATAGTGGATGTTTAGAATTCTCTACAATCAATTAACTAGTTTTTAGAAAAGTGTTGATTTATAAAATCTCTTGATCTTATTGTGAACTATGGGTACAATAGATGCTTGAAATTCTCTGGGATCAATTACTTTGTTCTTCATGAGAGAATCATTCAATTAAATTCATGTTTTTTTTTTTTTGGTGAATTATATTTGAACTAACTATTTTATCTTCCAATTGGAAGGAATCCGTAGATCCTTTAGTTGTTTTGTTTATTAATTTTTCTTACGCCATTCCAATTTCTCTAACAAGAAAACTCCAAATTTTACTCACTTTCTAGTTCTAGTAGTATTCTTAACCAAGTCAATCCTTGTGGATCGACCTCATATTCACCGAGTTTATACTACCTTGTGGCCCTGCACTTGGGGTTGTCCAAACAAGTTTTTGGTGCCATTGTTGAGGACTGACTACAATGACAACACTTTAGGATAGGTTTAGCTTAGGTTTTTGTTTTCAGAAATCTTGTTTTTAGATTAAGTTCTATTTTTTATTTAGTTTGTTATTAACCTAGAGTTTTGTTTCTGTTTTAAGGCTTTTCCAGAATTCCTACTTTTAGGATTAGTTTTTATTTTTATTCAATTTATAGTAACTAACAGTTTTTTCCTATTTTATAGGAGTTGATCGAATCGTGTCTTATCTATCGGTAACGTCATTCCCTTATTCTCTTCTATTATATTTTCAGTTTGTTGATTTGTTGTAAGATTATGTTTCTAAGGTTAGGTTTAAATTTTAAAGTTTTTTATTGTGTTCATGCCCAAGTGGGTATGTGATCACACACTTCATCTTCTAAGTGAAGGAGGATTCGTTGAAGAATTGTCCATTTACCGTGTTGTTAGAAAACATCTAAGTGCTTGTAAATCAACTGGAACAATGGTGAGAACGAACCAAATTTCGATGAGAATGAGGTGTAAACGCAGGTAACATAGATTTCAAACCGGGAGTTATCCAATTGTTAACTAAATTCCATGGACTTAAATATAAAAGTCCATAATTACATTTCAAAGAGTTCCAATTATTAAATAAATTCCATGGACTTAAATATGAAAGTCCATAATTACATTTCAAAGAGTTCCAATTGTTAACTAAATTCCATGGACTTAAATATGAAAGTCCATAATTACATTTCAAAGAGTTCAATGAGATTGTAACTACCTTGCATTGTAACAACATCTTTAAATACATGATTAGACTAAAGTTATTTCCCTTTTCTTTGAAGGAGAGGCAATTCATGGCTACACTCCTTAAGGCCGAGAAGCATCAGGACAGGGCCGAGATGACCTGGGAATTTCTTTTAAAAAATAATCTTGGTTCATAAACAAATACACTGAGACGGAATATGATGAACTTCTCTCAAAAGGAGGATGAAATATTTTTCCAGTGTTGGGAGTGGTTTAAATAGCTTTTACTTACTTGCCCACATCATGACTATGAAACGTGATGAGTCATTAGCTTTTTATATGATGGATTGAGTTTCAATATGCATCGATTCGTAGAGATGATGTGTAACGATAAATTCATGAGTAAGGATCCCGATAAGGCTTGGAATTACTTCTATCAACAAGCTAAGAATGCCCAGTCATAGGATACGTCTAACAAAGCTAGTAATACCAAGCCTGTGCTCAAGGAGAAAGGAGGAATTTATGGCCATAACGAGTAGGAGGATGTTGATGCAAAGTTAACGGGTCTCACATGAAAGGTTGCGACCATGGAGTTACGGAAATGCAATGTGGCTAAACCCAATGAGGTTGTTGAGAGTGCTTATAGAATTTGTGCGAGCAATGCACACCTAACTAAGGATCGTCCTACAATCCTAGCTTTCTAAAAGGTGTTGCAAGCTCAAGCGAATGCCATGAACGTTTATCAACACATGCCTCGATTTCAAACACGTATACTCCTAATTAGTGGAACTATCCTAATTTTAGTTGGAGGAATGGACCTATTGCGAATGCTAATAATAATACCCAATGGTCATCTACTAGTACCCCATATGTGCCCCCACCGAAGAAGACCCTTGAGGATATAATGCAATCATTTATGTAAGGGAAAATGCAATTCAATCAAAACACAGTGCAAACACTCTATGAGCTTAAAACATCGATTGACATGATTGAATCACGCCTCAACATTAGGGAGAAAGGGACTTTTCTAGCCTAATTAACCCCATTCTAACCCAAAAGGACAATACGAGGTAAGTGATCCCAAACACACATGTCGAGCATGCTAAGTCCATCATCATCCTTATAAGTGGAAGAGTGTTTGAAAAAGACATTCCTAGGAAGGTTGAAAACCTAAGGAATCAAAAAATATCTAAGAGTGATTATAAAACTAATGATGTTCAACAAGAGAATGAGCCGGAGCGTAATTATAAACCAATAGCCCATTTCCTCACAAGTTGCTCTCATCCAAGCCTTTAGTTAACAATCAGGACATTTTAGAGGTTTTTAAATAGGTAAATATCAACATTCCCTTGTTGAATGCAATTAAACAAATATTGTCTTATACCAAAATTTTAAATGATCTTTGTACGATTAAGCAAAAGCTCAACATACAAAAAGCCTTTTTGATGGAAAAAGTGACTGCCAAATTAAACAAAGTACTCCCCCAAAGTATAAAGATCTAGGTAGCCCTAATATATCTTATATCATAGAAAATTTCTAGATTAAGCAACACTTTTCAATTTGGGGGCAAGTGTTAACCTCATACCCTACTCGGTATAGGAGCAGTTAAGACTTGGTGAATTAAAACCAACCAAAATAACTCTTCAACTCACTGACCAATCTGTAAGGATACCAAGAGAGGTAGTGGAGGATGTGTTGGTATAAATTGATAGGTTCTACTTCCTAGTAGATTTTATTGTTTTAGATACACAACCGGTTATGAATGCAAGCACCCAAATTTATGTCATCCTTGGACGTCCACTCTTAACAACTTCAAACGTTGTTGTCATCAATTGTTGAAACAGAGTCATGAAACTCTCCTTTGGCAATAGGACGTTGGAGATGAATGTCTTTAACATGTGCAAACAACAAGGGGATGCTAATGATGATGACATCCGCGGGCTTGATCAATATGCTCATAGAGGAGTTCCTTAGACTTTGCTCTGATTTCGTGTAAGTATGCTTAACTCGCTTTGTTGATTATGATGAGGACATGAGTAGAAATAAGACAGATTTTTAGTGGCCCGCCTCTTGAACTTGCATATTAAAAGATAACAAAACATAGTTTTAATGATTTAGAGCATACCTTAAACTCCTAATGAATAAAGGGGAGAGAGTAAAAGAGTCAAACCACCCACCCAATTAGATCTTTAGATTTCATCATTGGAGTCTTTTATCAAGCTTGATGGAAGTTGGACACTTCGATTTTTAGTGGTCCAGCTCTTGAACTTGTCACAGTTGGGCCAAGAGTAGACACCACTGGAAGGATTTAAGTGAATGGTAAAAGGCAAGAAAACGGAGTTTTGATGATTTTGGGCATACGGACGTCTACTAAATCTCATCTCTAAAGGGGAGAGCACTAAAAGAGTCAAATCACCTACCTAGTTAGATCTTTTGATTTCATCACTGAAGCCTTTATCAAGCTTGATATGGAAGTTTGATGTTTAGATTTTTAGGTCCACCTATTGAAATTGCAGGATTGAGCCAAGATTATAGGACATCACTAATGACGAAAGGATTTAAGTCAATTTAACTTCATGGTAAAAGGTAAGAAAATAGAGTTTTGGTGATTTAGGGCAGACCGAAGTCTACTGCACTGAAACCTTAAGAAACCTTATGAATAAATCTTATCTCGAAAGGGGAGAGCACTAAAAGAATCAAATCACCCACCTATGTGAATCTTTTTTCTTCTTCTTCTTTTTTTTTTCATCATTAAAGTCTTTTATTAAGCTTGATGAAAGTTTGACACTTAGATTTTTAGTGGTCCACCACTTGAACTTGAATGGTGGAAGGATTTAATTGCAACGTATGAGGTAAGAAAATAGAGTTTTGATAATTGATGGCATGCCAAAGTCAATCCCCCATAGTTTTAGAAAAATCTGATTTCATTTAAATGGGATTGGAATTAATAGGATTAAAATATGGAAGTTTTAAATTTTGCTTCTATATTTCAAACCTCCCCACAAAAGGTACAATAATAGCATCATGATAGGAAAATCCTAACCATCCAATAATGGCATACAAAATGGACAGTCCAGCTTGATTAGAACAAAACAGGTACAAAAAAGAAAAGAAAAAATATATATATTAAATCCAAACAATCACCAGGATTGGATGATGCTAAACATCTTATAATGGCAAATAATATGGAGAATCCAAATCCAGTACAACGAGAAAGGTCTAATTATCTATTTGGACCATCTTAGGTTATCAATGATACTCAAGAATCATTTTAATAAGAAGATTCTAATCATCCGTCAATTTAAATAATGATAATAAAAAGACAAGGAGATTCTAATAGTCAGACCAATGACAAGCAATATTGATATTCAGGGTCGACTACAATAAAAACTGTCCAAATCCATGGATTAGTCGTTGATTCCTATCTCTAAAAACTGAACTTGAATGAACAATAAGTCATATTGTCCACAGCCAGTAAAATGCACACTTAAGATTGATTATCAGCAAGAAAAGGTCCAAACTCCAATTTGGAATCATGGATCAATGGCACCGGACGTTGCATACCCATGCAGCCCAAGGATGTTAGCATTTAGCCAATGGCAACTAATATGATCCCCACTTTTCTAACAAGAACCACCTTGATTAGATAATCATAAACTATCAAACAGATGGATGCAAATTGGACCGTCAACATCAAGTGCAACAAAACTTGCTTTTAAATTTGGACCATCTATCATGCGATCACCACTTGAGCATTGTTTATCAACTGTTATTTCGATCAAATAATCCTAAGTGTCTTATGATGATGAATGGCCTGTTATTTGGTTTCAAGACAAACATCATAAAATCTGGACCACTGATCATGTATTCAACACTTTGATTATTCAAGTCTCTAAAGAAACTACACCCTGATCCATAACTCAAGTGGTAGACTGAGTGAAAGATGCCTCGTTTCAACACTTGAGGTCTTGGTATCGATGCCTAGTGGGGGTGGCTAACAGTGAAGTGTCAACTGACAGTGGGGTGTACTAACTATGGGTGCACATCAAACTGTTGGAACCGGGGGTAACTAACAGTTAAGTGTCAACTGACAGTGGGGTGTACTAACTATGGGTGCACATCAAACCGTTGGAACTGTGTAACCGGACCGGAACCGTTGGATCGGTCCGGTTTGGCCCAGTTCTAGGGTGCTAACGGTCCAGTTCTGATTCCAAAATTCTCAGAACTGTTGATTACGGATTGGTTCCGATTTAGGGCCCTGTAAAACCGAACCAAACCGTGAACCAAACCATTGATCCCGTAGATCCGAACCGTGGATCCGAGCTTTAGTGGACCCTGTTTAAGGATGGTAAATGATTTAAGAATACACAAAGCAGATGATCCCAACCATCTGAAAAGTGGCCTTCAAAGCAACAGCAGAGAGGAGAAGTGATTAATGGTCAACATTAAAGTGCTTGAAAGCGAAGAAATTTGACAGCTATGATTGTCTGTTATAGTTATTTTCATAACATTGGCCATCCATAATGAGACCCACTAGATGAACAGTCCCTATCGACATAACATCCTACTATGTGAACTAAAAAGAGATGGATCTACTGCATTCCAGTTCTCCAGCTCTACCATATCACTGAGAGGTGCTGAACTTGATCTCAGCCTTTCATTAGAAATGTGGCATCTGGAACGGCATAACATGACCCTTGAGGCAAAGGTTTTGCCCGGTGTATTTGGACTTTTTTATTTGGGCATGTGGGACTGATGGTTTAATGATCTAAACAGTTGATATGAATGGGACCGCCGTTGATGGACCATATTCTAAAATATCCAAGATCGTTCGACCCCAGCCATCAAATCTTTGGCCTTTATCCTTTATATGTGGACGGTGGTTGTGTTTCTTTTCTGACCTACTTAAAAAGCCCAAAACCATGGAACCGATCCGGAACTGAATCGGTTTTCATGGTCCGGTTTCGGTTCGGTTCTAGGGTGCTAACGGTCCGGTTCCGATTCCAAAAATCTTAGAACTGTAGGGAACGGTTTGGTTCCGGTTTCACCCCAAAACCGAACCGAACCGTGTGCACCCCTAGTACTAACAAGCTAACCAAAAAAAAAAAAAACAACAAAGTCTCTAAAGAAACTTATTGATCACATGAAGATAAAAATATCCAACATGGCATGTTTATGATAATTGTCAAACTTGCCAAATCAACATCATTGTCTCTGCACGGGTCCATTTCATTTTGGTTGCGGATCTAGTAGACAACAGATGGTCTCATTGGCCGTTGTGGATTTCTAATAATGGTCAATGAGGAGCAACGAGATGAAGCAGAAAATTGCTACTGCTTATTTCATTCTCTATAAACTTATGATCCATGTGCTTGCATATCTAAAACGGCATCCTTGTACCTTAAACCCAAATTATTCAAATCAAGAGGGCTTCTTTGTAAACGGGTGGGTCAAAAAAAACAAAAACACTGAATGGCTCTATTCAGCAAAACGGTCAACATCATCATCTAATCCTTATCCCAACTAATTAGGTCAGCCATATGAATCCTATTCCACACAGAGAGTTTGTACCCATCTATAATGGCTCTACTACTTCTAACGGTTTGGATCAAAGTACATGTCCCATTGACAGTGTTTGTAACTAAGTGATGTGTGGATGTTCTGTCATTTGATTATCTGGAAAGGAATCTTGCTGTTGGGTTTGGCAGCTATCAAAAGATGTGGCTGCAGTCTACTGGCTGGGTCAGGCAAAGAAGGCACTCCAGGTTGCCAACCCACAAGGACCTGTGGGCTTTTAGCTAAAATGGGTTTTTTTTTTTTTTTTTCAAAGATAGCTGAAATGATTAGCTACATGTTCCCCCCCACATTTTGGTATTTATATGCCTGGTATTATTATTAATAAGTTATAATATGTTTTAAATTCTGCTTAAAATAATTTAGCATTTCTTGTCATTTTAAATATAACTGAAAAGTATATTTGGAGTCCAAATGGACTTAAATTTTCTTGTTTTCAAAGTATGCCACATGACCTCCAAAATAGATCACATAGACTGGAGCAGGTGTTAAAATAATCAATATCCCTAGATAAACTCTTATTTTGTTACTCAGGAACTTTAAATGGAGTTTGCAAATAATGTAAATCTTCAAGCAACTTTTTTTAATTTATCCATTCAAACAACAACATTTTAACTCTTAATTCTCAAATGCATCCAAGTGGTGCATCCAAACAGCACCAGAAGAGCCATATTTAAATACATCTTTCTACAAGTTGCAATTAATATCCAAAGCCCATATGATATGTCAACTTTCTACAAGTTGCAATTAATATCCAAACAGCACCAGAAAAGCCATATTTCTTTTTCTTCTTCTACCAAACTAGAGATAGATCAAGGGAAGCACGAGTTTTGCTTGCTAGGGAAAAGAAAAAAAATGGGGAATTTAGGGAGTCAAAAGGAGCACGGAATGTGAATTGGCAACCAAAACCCTCCAAACAATCATACAAGAGAACTCAGAATCTCCTAATTCATTCCCCTTATAATCTCCAAAACTAAGCATGCATATTAAAAGCCTTTATAGTCTCTACACAACTATTTCTAACAAATATTCAACTAACGCAAGCTTTACCTGACTAACCATAGTGATTCATTGCGAAAGAACCCTCCCTTAACAGTAATACAACCAACTACAACAACCTTCTAACAGAAAATTAACAGTTCAAAATTGAAATCCCTCCTAAATCTACCGAACAACCCGAACTCATGAAACAGTGTCTGCAAAGGCTGGCACGAGAAGTTTTCTTGCCCACCAGGGGTTCCTCCATATAGTTATCTCAGCACCCTAGAGCAGGGACCCCACCTTTCTCTTGTCGTTTGCCTCATTGCTATCAAGTGGGCCCTCGAACCCACCCACAGGTAGATCGCTCTCAGTCATAAAGTTTACGGTCTTATCATAACAAACTAGTAAAAGCAGTGCACAAAAATATTAGCAACCCACGAAATCTTTTATATATATATATATATATATATATATATATATATATATATATATATATATATATATATACACACACACACACATACAAATCCAGGAGAGACCTTCAAAAATGGCATATCTTGCTATAATCTTGGAACCAGAGATAGCAGAGGGCATCACAATAGAAATGGGAAAAGAAGATAAATTTGGGATAGGAACCTACGTTACATGCAATTGCCTAAATGAACAGTAGTAGTCTTGGGTCCAAGAAAAAGCAGGAATGGCAGACTCGGCAGCAAATATCAATCAGCTGGATCTATATCAGTTAGTTACAGAAAATGTAACATGAAAGCTCTCAATTAGCAACTAACAAGGAAGTTTGCTGTTTGGGTGCAAAAGTTTGTACATGTGGGCTACTATGGTTTCAATAGCTCTAGTGCCAGACCATTTACCTGATGGACCCACCACCATCTTCAATAAACAATTCCCTACAAATCCCCAAATTGCAAAATCATAGCATGCAATATTTAGCCTTCTTTCCTATTTGAATGTCAACCAGTGTATTTTTCCTAAGCATCTATTTGCAGGCCAACAAATGAAAGGTCTAGGTTCCTCCCATGTGGGATATTTTTGAGGCATGGTCCACCTGATATGGTGGCCATCATATTAATGAATCACTGAATCACAGACCTGACACCTAGCATATATGCAACAGCTAATTCAGAACGCTCTCGAATAGTTACACTGCATGCACTGATCTCCGTGGAAAACATTTTTATAGAAAAGGGTGGAACGCAACTCGCACAACTAAGTATGAACTCAGTGAAATTTAGAATAAACATAACCGATGGAGTGCAGCAATCCATGCCAGAATCTGAATAGCTCCCACACAGATACTTTGCTCGTTTTGAAGGGCCCATGCAAAATTGGAGGGAACCCATTACAAACGAGATCGCAGGAAGGATGGCTGACCAAGACACAGGATTCCTTATATGATCTTCTGGACTGCCTACCATGAGTGCCCACCTAAGAAAGAATGGTGACTTTATGATGTAGAGCGGGTCGTGGACAGTTACATGGCCAAGATGGATCAGAAAAGGCCTGGTCGACAACAGAAGTGATCCAGGTCATCAGACCTTAAATCAGGCATATCTAGTAATCCAGAACGAGTTATCTGACGTAAAATATATGATTTTGGGATAGAACGAGCTACTTTAGCCAACCAACCCCGCTACGCTGGGTTGCGCAACCCGGAATTGCAAAATACCCCTAGATCAACGGTCGTTTCCCTGTTTTAATTTCATTTTTACTATAAATAGTAAGTTTTATTTTGATTAGAACTCTTCATCTGTCGAGCATTAGGAGTTGCGCCCAACATGAAAAGAGCTTAGAATAATTAGGAGAACGGTTACTATTTTTGGCCGAAAACATCATGACCGTCTATAAATAGTAAGTTTACTATTTATAATAAGCTGCGAATTTTAGGAGTTTTAGTCATAGTTTGATTCTGATTTCTCTCCCATTGCTTGGTACCCCTATTTAAAGGGTTGTGAACTCATTTTTATTCATTCATTAATCAATTTCAAATTTATTAGAAATTATTTCTATTTACTGCTTTCTTTCCTCGTGGATTCGAGAAGTCTCTATGAGGAGTCCAGAGAAGTTCCGTGGATTCGGAATAGTTATTCTTTTGAGGAAGACGGTGCTCAACCTAACATCCTTTCCTACATCACTTTAACATGCACAATGACATCAAGGTCTTTAGAACACCAAAAGAACTCATTATGCGGCTTCTCTGAGCAATGTTAGAACACTCAAAAGAACTTCAATATAATTTGCCTTTATGTGGCATTTAAAACAGTAAAAAGAAGGTCCACGTAAAATTTCAGATAAGGGTCGAAGATGCGGCCACTGCATCAAGTAAAATTCATGCACGAGAACACAGACCCATATACCAACAAACAACAAGGGCTCCAGATACAAGCTATTCTGTAGGCAAAAGTAAAAAAGGCTACCATGTTCAAAAGGCTGAATTCAGTGAAAACAGATGGCATAATCTTCAAAAGGATGGTCCCAAATGTAAGACAATACCCATTTCGTATCTTGCACACAGAAAGAATTGCATGCATCAGCAGAGGTCACAAACAGGGATGCCAACGATCTAAAACTTAAGTAACGACACGGGTGTTTTTTGACTAGTTTTGTTAAGATGTTGAATCTGAACAAACTACACATGCTAGAAAATATAAACTGAAACTGATAAGTTCAGCTTGGTAGAGATTACACCATCTGGCCACCAGCCTGGGTAAAGGAGGGGGCTTGATGTCAGGTAGGTCATCAAACCTTAACCAAGCAAGTAACTGACTTCGTGTTTCATAAATCCCACCGCAAATAGAAGGGGCAAGGCCATATCATTCAAAAACATAAGATAGAGTAAAATAAGATGGTACAAGGTTATGTGATGGGGTCATCCTGCGCACTCACGCCGAGCCCCCTATGCAGGTACATCAGAAGAAAGAGGACCCCACCGTCGATCTGGTTCGATAACGATGTCCAGGGAGGGCTTCCTAGATAGAAGGCGAAGTTTTGATTCAAAAGAGTGGACCTGATAGTCAAGAAAATCTCATTATGGGATCTCATGATCGTGGCCCACTCGTCAGATTGATTTCATATTTTAGGTTTTGCTTATTGTTATTATTTAAAACATCGTGAACGCATTATATTTCTTTGTTTGGTTTTTATTTTAGTTAACTTCATCGCCAAGTAATAGGTTGCGCACATGGTGCGAGCTTTTGGGGTATAGGGTTTTCCCTATAAATAGGCACTCATTGTAGTTCTTTTCATTCATTCAAGTTTAATAAAAATTCTTGCTTTATTTTTCTTCTCTCTTCGTGAGTTGTGGAAGAATTCAAAAGTGAGTGTGAAGCCCTCCCTTCTTCGAAGGGCTAACCACCGTAGTGCGAAGCCACATCTATTATCATCCGCCCCTACCCTCTTCCATCCATATCTCTCATCTTCTATCATCATTATTGCTTTGAATTTTTCAGCTTTTGCAACTATTCATCTCTCTACAGCTGGTTTCCAAAATCTTGACCTATAAGAGGGACAAAACTTTGACGGAGCACTACGCATCGACCTTACCTCGGATCGTTGTCAAATTTGGAGGGATTGGAGGTCTCCCTTAGCTAACCAAGGCCTAGGTGTTACTTTGGAGAGGCAGGCTTCCATCACACGTGCGGCCAGCCCACCCGCACACGTGCGTTAGCACCAGGTCACCGTCTGCACGCAAGAACTTTTTCCGAGTCAGATTTTCCTCTTTTCATTCATATTTCTTAAACCTTAGCCTTAGTTTGCATTAGCCCTAATCTATTTGCCCCTTTTTTTCACCCTAAGGTTCCTTGAATTGAGGTTGGGGAATCCATTGGATTAGGGACTGTTTACTATGCATGAGTGACTGATTTCTATTTCCCTTCAAGATCATTTGGCTTATAATTTCTATTGGTCCAGTCCTAGCCTAAGTAGGCTTGGACCCGCATAGATTCCTCTTTAATTGAATGATTTGGACTTTTTATGTGGGACGTGGAATTTGTGTAACTGTTTCTGAACTAAGGTGATTTTAAGCCTGAAATCTCACACGTCATGTTTAATTTCATGTCCTGCATCAAATTTGGTATCAAAGTTTAAGGTTCTTATAGGGGAATACATTATTTGTTTAGGGTTAGTTTGTTTGAGTCCGTTATGCTTCTAGTCCATCACATGTAGCTTTTAGGAGTCCATAGTCCCTTATTTTATTAACTATATTGCTGGAGTAACATTGCATAGTCCCCTGATATAGAGTCTCATATGATCATTTAGTCTCATATAGTCGTCGTAGAAAGTCCTTAGGTGGAGTTAGGAAGTTGTACGCCCACACGTACGGGTCATGGTTTTGGCTGACACCCTACACTAAACGTAGAACAACTGCTAGAGTCACTAAACAAGCTATCCCAGCCGATCGAGTCTTGGAGTAAGTGCTTGGAACGAAGCATAGATCAAAGTCTTGACCAAATAAAGGCCTCCCTCAGGACAAACCCCACCATTAAGGAAGATGGCCAATCTCAGGCAGGTGGCCAAGGAATCAGTCGTGGACGTGCACCCGTACCCCCACCCCATGAGGGACATCAAGACCATTATTTTGAGGGGTACAACATGTGCGGCCTCGTGACTAAAAAGAGTGCACCAGAGGCTAGTGTAGAGTTATCCACTAAGGTCATTCCGGTAGTGGATGAGTTTCGTAATGTCATTCCTGATAATCTACCGGATGAGTCTCCCCCCTAGGAGGGATATAAAGCACATCAGAACATGGGACACCGTAATACCTATAGCCGAGTTTGTATTTAATAGTTCTGTTGATAGGTCCACAAGTCTCAATCCTTATGAAGTCGTTACTGGTTATAAACTTGGAAAACCTATTGATCTTGTCCCTATGTCACTGTCCCATAAGCCGTCAAAGCCTGCAGAGTCTTTTGTGCATCACATCCATTCATGGCATCAAAAAATCAGGCACAAGATCATGACTAGTAATGAACATTACTCACTTTCTGCAAACCAACATAAATGTTCCAAGGAATTCAATGTAAGAGACTCTGTCATGATCCGCATCAGGCCAGAGCGGTACCCTGAAGGAGCCGTTTGAAAATTACACGTGTATAGCGCTGGACCATTCAAAATTATAAAACAAAACGGTCTCAATGCGTATGTGGCAAATCTTTCACCCTCCATGGGAATTAGTTCTACATTCAATGTGGAGGATCTAGTTGCATTTCAAGGGGCTATTAACGCATTGTCCAGCCTTTCGCCTAACTATCCTGATTCCCCAAACTTTTTCCTTGATCCATGGCCCCCTCTCGACCCATTTTCTCAGCCTCTACATCTCATTCCTACCCATCCCGACCAATTTTTCCAGCCTCTACCTCTCATACTTACCCATCCCGACCCATTTTCTCAGCCTCTACCTCTCATACCTACTCTTCTCGACCTTTCTTCCCAGCCTCTACCTACCATACTTAACCTTCACAATCCAGAAAAGAAGTAGAGGATATCCTGGACCATCAAATACTTTCAACGTCGGACGGCGGGTTTCAGAAGTTCTTGGTCAAGTGGAAGTCACATCCAGCTTCAGCCAATATGTGGCTCGCTAAGGAGGAGCTTCAGAAACTTAATCCTTACATCTCGGAGCGGTTCATGAGTTTTATTTTGCTAGTAGCGAAATCTTCGCAGCCGAGGAGAATTGATGGGGACATCCCGCGCACACGCGCACTCACGCCGAGCCTCATACGCACGTACGCCAGAAGGATGGCCCCACTGTCGATCTGGCTTGATAACGATGTCCAGGGAGGGCCTCCTAGCTAGAAGACGAAGTTTTGATTCAAAAGAGTGGACCCGATAGTCAAGAAAATCTCATCATGGGATCTCATGATCATGGCCCACTCGTCGGATTGATTTCATATTTTAAGTTTTGCTTATTGTTATTATTTAGAATATGGTGAACGCTTTAGATTTCTTTGTTTTGTTTTTATTTTAGTTTACTTCATCGCCAAGTAATAGGTTGCTCACATGGTGCGAGCATTTGGGGTATAGGATTTTCCCTATAAATAGGCACCCCTTGTAGTTCTTTTCATTCATTCATTCAAGTTTAATAAAAATTTCTACTTTATTTTCTGTTCTCTTCATGAGTTGTGGAAGAATTCAAAAGTGGGTGCGAAGCCCTCCCTTCTTCGAAGGGCTAACTACCGTGGTGCGAAGTCACATCTATCCCCATCCGACTCTACCATCTTCCATTCATATCTCTCACTTCTATCATTATTATTGCTTTGAATTTCCTAGTTTTTGCAGCTATTCATCCCCCCTACAGTCAATTTCTAAAATCTGGACCTGTAGGTGGGACGAAACTTCGACGGAGCACTACGCCTCGACCTTACGTCGGATCGTCATCAAACTTGGAGGGATTGGAGGTCTCCCCTAGCCGACCAAGGCGTAGGTGTCACTTTGGGGAGGCAGGCTTCTATCACATGTGCAACCAGGCCACCCGCGCACGTGCGTCAGCCTCAGGTCACCATCTGTATGCAGGAGCTTTCTCCGAGTAAGGTTTTCATCTTTTCATTCATATTTCCTAGACCCTAACCTTAGTTTACATTAGCCCTAATTTATTTGCCCTTTTTTTCACCCTAGGGTTCCTTGAATTGAGGTTGGGGAATCACTTGGATTAAAAACTGTTTGCTATACATGAGTGGTTGATTTCTATTTCCCTTTGAGATCGTTTGGCTTATAATTTTTATTGGTCGAGTCCTAGCCTGTGTAGGCCTAGACCCGCATAGATTGCCCTTTAATTGAATGATTTGGACTTTTTATGTGGGATGTGGAATTTGTGTAACTGTTTCTTAACTAAGGTGATTTTAAGCTTGAAATCTCACACATCATATTTAATTTTATGTCCTGCATCATTATGATGATGATAAACTATATTATTTGATTTGATGATGGAAAAAGTAGACTGATAACACAATGAACTGTGACCAATTAGAAACAGAAGAGTTTAGCTTCCAAGAACTTAACAAACTTTTAGGGCTCTTCCAATCTCTATGTTATATAGATTGCTGACAAGAGATAATATAATGTGGAAAGGCATGCAACAGTACAACCTAAAAGAATAGAATCAGAATTCATCAAATAGAGTTGAAAGAAATCAGATGTTACAATCGAAAAGTTGAAAGAAATACCTACACAAGTTGTTAAGAATATATGAATAATTTAGCCGTGGAAACAAAGAAACAAAGAGAAACAAAATTCCCAGAAACAGATGACCTCCGGGACATCACTCGATTTGCATTCAACAGCTAGCAGGAGATTGTGCCATACCAACAACATATAAAATTAAAAATAAAAACTTTCCAATGCTGTTCTTGTCCCTCTGTGAGCACCTTGGGCGAATAGAAGTGCTGCAGTCGAAACCCAACAATAAAAAGCCTTTGTACAGAATTTAGCCTTGGAATCCAAAAACAGAGAAAACCATCAATTCTTGCCAACGCTTCTCCAAAGAATGATCTAAATTTAGTTGATATCCATAATGAGTACAACAGTTATCAATCTTCCAATGAACCCTTCCCCAGGCTTCATTCACGCAGCACTGACGATAACAACATAAACATCAAGACCGACCAATGGAACTCAGCCACGTTCTCTGACACAGTTCCCAGGCAAGAGAAATCTGTACTTTTCGGCATTTTGAAGAAGATATGCTGGAACATGAACTGCTGAATATGAACGAGGTATCGGTCCCAACTTCCCAATGATATCCTTGAATGTGTACTCCTCAGGCAGCATGTCGAACAAGTCTGCTCCACGACAGATCACATCCTGGACCCGTGAAGGGTTGAGGTAATGAGAGAACCTTACCCGATCATTGTGACTATACGCTTTCATTTTAAATATCAACTCACTGATATACCGGAAGCAAAAGCTGCAGTGCCATCCCGAATCTGATAAGATGTCATCTGTTTGACGATAATGTGCATATCTAGTCTTACCAGTCTGATACCTATGGACTGAAGCTCTCCAGCTCTTACTGTCCACTAGAAACTCAAAAGAATATAAATAGTTACGAAGCCGAAGATGAAGAATTGGAGGGATGTCATTGCACCACCTCAAGAGATTGATTGTGTGGGCGCTTGGGATCTCATCAACGTCAGACATTATCAACAAGTCATCATCGCTTATGCCTGCTATGCTGAGAAGCTGATCGAGCGCTACTCTCTGATAAGCCTCTTCAACAAATGGGTTCTCCCCTTTCCTAAATCCTCCAGCAATAGTTCCGTAAGTCAGCCGGGACTCTACAAATTTGAAATCATCTCGGTGGCTAGCAAAGACGAGCGGCTTGGGCAAGCCAGTAAACGTTGAATTTGATTCAAGGAGAACAAACTGTGTGATATAAGGGTAAAGTTCATTCCATCGGATGGCAAGAATGTCCAATTCATTACTGAACAACACCGCGTCAAAAACACGCCTCGGGCTCTCTCGGATTCCCCATCCATGAAGCCTGCAGAGGTTCTCCATGGACACATTCTCATGATAATAGTGTGGGATATTGTGGAATGGTTTCGGAGGGGATTCCCATATCGGACGTAGAAAATAAGTTATCTTCTGCCCATGCATATAAATACCTAGACTGCACATGGGAACAATAACAAACAGAAGAATGTACGCTTTGAAATCCATGCCTCGGAGTATGCATCGCAATCTCGACATGCTCGAAGCAGCTCGTGTTGCCTCCTAGAAATTATAACCATATATTTTATATGTCAGAGAGATATAAGCAGATATTCAAAACTTGACATCAACTATCTCCATACGAGGACATCAAATAACAGGAATGATGCTATGAAGGCACTTCATGGAGTTCAATGAAGTGCTCACCACAACAGCTTCACCATAAGCATTGCCACTCATGCACAGTGATCAAAACCTATGATTTGCTTCATATGGACGGCTAATGGTCCAAAAAACAAATGCTAACAAAAATCTCCACCATACACATGCCACTCATGTGCAGTGATCAAGACCTTTGATTGGCTTTCTGTGGATGGCCCATGGTCCAAAAAAACAAGGCAACTGGACTAAGGTAGCCATCAGTTCACTGGAGGTGAATGGATGGCCAACAAAAAGTGGGTCAAATGAGAAAAAGTTCATGTCCAATATGAAAAATCCATGGCAATTAGAAGGGTGATCAATTGCCACAACTTTTGGCCTATGTGATATCAATGTGGCAGCCCACCAGATCCATTGTCCGTATCACCAGACATGGTTGCCACACGTTTGTCTCAAAAACACTTCATGGAAGTGTTTCACAACAGCATTGCTCTTGAATTAAAACAACTCTCTGGAAATCAAAATAAATAAATAGAAAGGAATATCCCAAGAATAACGCATGAACTAAAACTACAGAACAGAAATCTCTAAAAAGAAAAGGAAAATGTCATGATCCCCACTGGTTTAAGGGTGCAGGACACATTCCATCAGTCCTGGGGCTTTGGTGTATTGTTCAGGTTTCTTTTTTTTTTTTTATCTTTCAAAAAAAAAAAAAAAAAAAAAAAAAAAAAAAACAAACAAACAATACATTTCATCAGTTTTCATCCTTCTGACTAATCAAATTTGCTGCAAAACTAATTTCCTTTTATCTTTTTTCATTCCTACAAACAGCCAGAATGCCAAATACCCAAACCCAAACCAGCAACTTTGTGATTGAAATCCCCAAAACATAAACATTCCCACAATACACGATAAATGCTAAGAGAAAAGGAAAATCTCATCAAACAAATACAACGAATTAAGGAGTTAAAATAAATTTTTATATATATATATATATATATATATATATATATATATATATATATATATATATATATATATATATATCAAGCTAAGAAGAAAGAAACTAAACATACTCAAATGGGTTCAGATGCAAATGGTCATATAAAATGCATAGGCAACAGAAAGATAATAAGCTCATTATCCATTAACGAATAATCAAATAATGTAAGCAAAAAAGAGCAGATCCATCTATCTATATAGATGGATGGATAGAGAGAACCTGGCCGCAAACATCTTCACAGATATCGTCTGTTTTCTTGGAATTATAATATCCTCCACTCCCTCCTTCAGGCATCATGAAAGGCGAGAAAATGAAATAAATGAAAACGACACCGATCCCTTTCGCCAATTTTTTTTTTTTTTTTACTACGAATCTAAAAATCAGATCGCCCACCGAATCGGCTAAAGGGGTGCGTCGACCAACTCCTAAGAAATCTCGCGCAAAATCGCCGATCTATGGCTGGGGTCTGGGGTTTTGTTTCTTTTGTTTTTTCAAACCCCTTTCTAAAAATAAACATTAAAGAACGGTCAGAATGAATTATTAATAAATAATAATAATAAATTTTTTTTTTTAAAAAGAAAGGGGTAAAAGGAAGAGAAGAGAAAAGGAAAAGAAAAATAAAAGAAAAGAAAAGAAATGAAAAAGCCCTAAATTTAGAGAGGAAAAGCCCCTCTTCTTCCCTTGCTTTTCTCTGTCAAACTCTGTCAATGCCAATTCTGGGACGTATGGGTTCAATTCCACTCAATCCATGACCCCTTGGAAATTAGAAATCCATCTTTTATCGTACAAGGAGCCGTTTACATTGCCTTTTTATTATCCATTAGTCCCCCCCTCTCTCTCTCTGACTTCATTGGTAGCTTCTCCCCCTAACTGACGCGTGGATCCTGCTGGAGTTGGACAGATGCCGTTCGTGTCGTGGGGTCCTCCGCTCATTTTCTCTCGTTTAAGACGGGCCTCGCAAAGGCGGTATCCATTAGACGGACGGTTTGATCCGCTCCCCTCTCGCTTTCCACGTCCGTTAGATAGGACCAATGGTCTCCCGTCACGTAAAGAAAAAACCTCCCTCTAAATCTTCCGCCGCATGGGCAGCACGTGTATAGATGATGGAGTAATTGAAACCTTCCACGACTCATAGCCATTGTTAATAGATAGGGATTTTTAGGAAACTCCACCTGGTTTTATTTAAGCATGTATTGATATAACCGTCCATAAATTATTTTGCACTGATATCTTTCCCTTGCAACTTTCCGTCGCATTCAAGTCACAACCATTATTCTGCTTTTATCTAAAAATGATAATTAAAAAACAGATTAAGAAGTGTTCATACTTTTATTGATGGAAGGATCAATTTGCCCACCTAATTTTGAACGGCATAGATTGCTATTCACTTGTCTTGAAACTGTTCAAATGATTGTCTATGTTGTACCTTATTTTTTGTTGTTCTTGAAATAACCAGTTAAAAAATAATGACATGTCATTGTATGAAAATATATAGGGAAATATCTCTACGGACATGAAATTTGAAGTATTTTTATTTTTTTTAGGAGTGCCCCTGGCTCTAAGCTGATGATACATATCGGCTGATAAATGTTGCAAAAATATTGATTTAAAATATATATATTTTTTTAATAAAAAATAATATATAATACATAAAAGTGTTTGAAAAACACTTTTTTGTGGGTTTTTGGGAATAGTCCCACATTAGAAAAAGAAGAAAAGTTTTTTGAGTTTAAATGAAAACAGTGGAGTACTATAATATTTGCTTACTTAGTTCAAGGACCATGGGACTTGCGTGCACTGGAATGCTCGTGCGTGAACGTGGGCATGTGAGGCAGTGTGGCTATAGAAGCTACAACAGTTTAAAAAAAAAAAAAAAAAAAAAAAAAAAAAAAAAAAAAAAAAGGCCATAAAACGGCTAGTTTCCAACAACCAGAAATGGCTAACTAGAATTTATGTCTCTATATCATAACCCCGTAGTCACTATTGCCTATAAATAGAGATTCTGGATGGATTTCCCAACAATCTCAACTCACTCTAGTAAACCCATACGAATCAGAGCCCACTGAAGATACTTCAGCCTATACAGCAAGGTTCTTTTGATCCATTGCCTGAAGATCAGACTCAGACCAACAGAGTGGTCTAAGAACAAGTTCATTTACAGACTAGTGCAGTGGTCTAAAATCAGAATTCTTCTTCTCTTTTTCTGGGATTTTTCCTTTTCTTTATTTCTGCCAGATTGTGTAACAAAGTTCCATTGGTGGGCCTTTGTGTTTGCTAAACGAAAACCCATATCAGGCTCGTCGTATCCTAAAAGCGATTTGCCTATAACCCATCAGCATACTCAATTCAATTGAGTAGGGGCAAATAACGCTTTAAGGACAACGTTTCAGACGTGCTTCAGCCTGTACTTATTTCAGATTAATTCACATTTTTCGGATTCAATATTTTACAGAAAAAATATTATTCTGTAAATTTTTCAACAATCTTAAAGTGTTATTTGTGATGGAAGCCGACAGTGTTTCATGCATCAAGTTGATGAATCAAAACTTGATACGTCTTGATCGGTTCGATAGAATTAATTTTACGAGATAGCAAGACAAGTTGAAATTTCTTCTCACGGTGCTGAAAATCTACTACATATTAGATCCAAATATGCAAGCACTACCTGAAGCATCCGACAAAGACACACCTGAACAGGCGGCTACCTGCACCAAACGAGCTGAAGATGAACTCTTGTGTCGAGGACACATTCTGAACGCGCTCTCCGTTCGCCTGTACGATCTGTACCAACAGACGTCATCAACAAAGGATATCTGGGCCGTTTTAGAGTTCAAATACAAGGCTGAAAAAGAAGATGCCAACAAATTCCTCATCACCAGGTATTTTGACTTCAACATGGTAGATAACAAACCACTACTGCCCCAAATCCAAGAACTGCAGCTAATAGTAAACAAAATCAAAACCATCAAAATTGATCTTCCTGAATCATTCCAAGTCGGGGCTATAATCGCTAAATTGTCACTAATGTAGAAAGACTATAGAAAGAAGTTGCTGCATAAAACTAAGGACTATACACTAGAACAAATCCAAAAATACCTCGAAATTAAGGAAGAATCCCATAACCACGACAGAAAGAATGATAACGGGAATGCCTCGTCCAAGGTACATGCAATAAAGGACACTAATAATAAGAATCCCGAGAAGGACGATTCCCTGAAACCCAATAAAGGAAAATTCAAGAAAAACGCCCAAAGAAGAACGGAAAGTTCAAAGGCCCATGTCATGTCTGTGGTAAAACCGGGCACTATGCTGGAGTATGTCGATATCGCAAATCTAAAAAAGAGGCAAATGCAATAGAAGAAGGCGATAGTGTGGCTATGATCACTAAGGTGAATACCATCCAAGGCAAAGTTCCAGGTTGGTGGTATGATATAGTCACTACAGTACATGTGTGCTACAACAAATCAGCCTTCAAAACCTATAAAGAATTGACTGATGGTCAAGAAGTCCACATGGGTAATGAAGTTCGATCGAAAGTCGTCAACAAAGGAACTGTCGAACTGATATTCACCTCTAAAAGAAAGTGATTCTGACTAATGTACTACACGTCCCAGACATGAGGCGAAACTTTGTTTCTGAGGATCTTCTGGATAAACCAAACATATGGGTTATGTACGAGTCAGGTAAACTGATTATGTCCAAGAATAAGAATTTTGTCGGAAAGGGATACGCTTGTAACGGGTTAGTTAAGTTTTCTCTGAATGAAAGTAGCATGTAACGCCCCAAATTTTGAGGGTCGAGAAAAGGCCCAACTCCCGAGATCCGTCGCATCACTTATGCAACATAGATAATGATAATTAAATATTGTCTGTATTAGCACACTAAACATGAATAGGATTACACTAAATCATCATATCATACTCCAGAGATAATTAAATTAGGCAAGCGGAAGACTGTGATAGATGTATAAAGCATGTAAGTGGTTGTAAGTCCCCAGAGTATGAACATGCCACCAGGCTGAATAATTACATGTATAGGTCCAAAATTTACAAAATGAATAAGTGCGATGTTCAACTAGTCTGTATTCCTATAACCACGGCGACGTAACTCCATGTCTACATAGACCCGCCAGAGAGTTGCATGTAGGAGAACTCCTCGTCGTCGTCGTAGAAGGCCGGCTCCAACTCGTAAGCCTTGCCATCATCTGAAACTAAAGCAGGGTCTGGTTGGTGTTTTAAAACATCGTCCCAAATTGGGAGTGAGTGATCAACTCAGTGGAGCTATAAGGCAAAGGTTAATATGTTATCAATTCAGTCAAGCAGTAATGATAAAGCAATACAACAAGCATTCCTAAGTACTCTGGTTAATGTAAGGATGATACGTATTAATGATGATGCCCTCGTCGCACTCCCTCAGCGACATCATCTCACAGTCGTGCATACTAAACTCCCACTGTGCTCAACACTCATGCCAAAGGCACATGCAATGCGGGCATGGTCGTGTTAGCCAAGTTCTTAATTAGACCTATTCATATAGCAGATTCGGAAAGCTAAGGTACCTCCCTTTATATCATGTACCCAAACGATGATCCATATAGGGTCATCAATCCTAGTTAATCACATATGATAGGCAAGTTATAGGGCAACGTCACCCCTGATTAAAAAAAAAACAGTGGACAGGCAAGTTTAGGTCACTACGGAAAGGCTCGTCACCTTAGCGTAGGCCTTAGTTTATACTCACTACGGAAAGGCTTGTCACCTTAGCGTAGGCCGACAACTCGAATACAGTGTCCCATACTACCGTATTCGGCTCATGAGTTTGGGTTGTTCACTGGTCACTACGAGGAGGCTCGTCACCCCAGCGTAGGCCGATAGCTCGACCACGGTGTCCCATACCACCATGTCCGGTTCATGAGTCTTAACGGATCATGGTATTAAGGTTAAACGGGCTTTTCACTGGTAAGTGGTACCTTAGATTCAAGCAGTATCATCCATACATAGTAAACATACATTAGGCCAATCGGGTTACTTGACCCACCTTTGTGAAAGAGGCTTGGCTGGTGTATGTTTACACCTGCTATATTGATGTTGTTTATAATATAGTAGCATATTATAATATTACATATATATATATATTATCGGTGTATATCTTGTGAGCCATCATGTGGATTTCACCTCGATTTATGTATCTGATCTGCACTGTCCAGAGGTACTGGATGGTGGTAGCCACCTTGAGATGTGTTTTATCAACACCGTCCGTCCAGTAAGCTTTGTGGGTCCCACTGTATAACGTCAGCAAGTTTCTATGGGGCCCACATACGAGGTAGGTGTTGTATCCTCACCATCCAGCGTAAGCACGATTGAATTCCACCATGATGTATGCGTTTCTCCACCCCGTCCATTCCTTGGACGTGGCCCCACCATGGCAGCATGTGGGGCCCACCTTGATTTAATGTATTGCATCCGCACCGTCCAACCCATGGACGGTGGATGCGGATTAACTAGAGTACCTCACAACCGCTGGATAGCTGAGAAATTGATGTAGCTCACTTGATTTTGTGGTGTATTCCACGCCACTCATCTATTTTACATCCATGACCGTCCATTGGTGCAGCCCATTGATGTAGCCCACTTGATGCATAATTGGCCCATTGATTCGGTCCATTTGAATTGGCCCATTGATTCGGCCCATTTGAGTTGGCCTATTTGATTGGCCCGCTCGTGTTGGCCCATTTGATTTATTTAGCCCATATGATTGATTCGGTCCACTTTGATATATATATATATATATATATATATATATATATATATATATATATATATATGAGGCCCATGTGATTAGACCCATCCTGATGTATTTGTGGCCCATAGTTGAGGCCCACTTGGATATACATGAGACCCATGTTATGAGGCCCACTTTGATATACGTGTGACCCATCTGTGAGGCCTACCTTAATATATTTATGGGGCCCATTAGTGTGGCCCATTGATGCATTCCACTTGTTGTATATGGGGCCCATTGGTGTAGCCCAATGACGCAACTCACCATAATGTGTATGTATCTAGGTGGTTCTTTGGCTGGGCCACTGTAGCCCAACTGAGATGAATAGGCCCACTTGTTGCTTATGCAGGGCCCACCTGTTGTGTATGTAGCCCTTATATGAGGCCCATTATGATGTATTCGTGGCCTAAGAGTAAGGCCCATTTTGATGCATTCTAAGGCCCATGGGTTATGGCCCATTGCAATGTACATAAGGCCCGTTGGTGAGGCCCATTAATGCCGCCCATTTGATGAATGTAAGGCCCATGTGATACGGCCCATTTGATGTATTTAAGGCCCAATGGGATGTACCTAAGGTCCATTGCAATGTGTGATCCCAACATGGTTTATGTAATGATTTTTACGACGGGCAATGCCTTGGGAGCAATGTTGGTTTGACGTCCACATTGCAAGTATAGTGTTGGTTAAATGTCCGTATTATGACTCTCCCTAGGGCCATTGATAGGCCCATGCTGGTTGTGTGTAGGCCGTCTATGTCTAGGCCCATCTACGTTGTAAGGATAGTTCACTACTTTATGACATGTTTAGTATAGTCCATGATTCATGATCATACGCATCTTATGTATGCTTGATATGAGAAGTGACTGATCATAGCATATGCCTTCGGGCAGATTGTTTAGGGGCTCCCAGATAGGCAGTATTGCCCTACATGAGCTCACGATACGCGCAGGACTGCTGCATGACTGGATAGTGTGATTCATGCATTTGCATTGTGTGATATGGTTACTGTACGCCCTAGCGACATCAAGGCCATAGCCTCCACAGGCGTATCATGGTTGGCAGGATTGGATACCAAAAATCTTATTCTACATGGGGTGCTATAGATATCCCTGGGTGAAAGTCCATAAACCCTTATGGTACCAAGAGGTTGCTCCAACGTCTAGACCGAGTGGGTGCAGGAGCGTCGAGTGCCGATTACCAGACGGTTGCGCTTTTCACTGTGTAGTGGTCGGTTGGAAGGGGGTGCGGCCTTACCCGCCGAAGAGAAGGGGATAAAATTAGGCTGAGTTTGACCAGCTCAAGGAATGGGTCCGCTATCGACGAGCCTAGCCCGATATTGGGAGGCGGGTAGTGAGGTCTCTTCCACTTACTTTATTGCACGTGATAAGGCGGCAATCTGGTTTAGAGTGTACTAGACCCCGATGATATCCCAGATTTGAGTTATATTGATATGTGGATGTAGACGATGATTTGTATGCTTGAGTTGCATCTCGCATTGCATGGCCTTGGTATAGCTGACATCATTTATGCCTTGCATCGCATAAGCTTGGTACGGCTAACGGTATTCGTGGACTCATCAGCATGTTTCGCATTACTCTGACACTTCATAATTGCATTACTACCTTGCGCACATACTTTCACCACCTTCTAAGCTTTCTACAAGCTTATGCACGACCGTTGCGTGCAGGTGACGTTGGGACGCAGTAGCGCTGAGGCAGGAACGCAGAGCAGACCTTTTTGGAGCTTTTTGTCCATTCTCATTGTATTTCCCTTTATACTCATTGTACTTGTAAAGTTTTTGATCATAGTGGAAATGTGATGGAGTTCTTGGTTGTTGTTTGTGGGTTATACCTTTGGTTATGCTTATTACGAATCAAACTGATGTTGGAAATCCTCCTTGTAGCATCTTAGGATCAGAACCTGGTGTATGGGTGCTGGGAGTAGAGAATGGGGTTCTACGGAGGCTGTGGGCACCGGATTCGGCGATCGGAAATTTTGTAAGCCCGGTTTCTGAGTTTGGGGCGTGACAAGCTCGACTGGTACGAGCGCACGTTTGAATTAATCAACACGGAGTGCATACGCACTCCTTGTAGCCTAACCACTGTCGATAATCACCGTGCAACTCGGATTCATCGAACGTATCCGCCGTAGTGAACTAGTTTGGCCACTAATCGTAAACCATTACTGATTGCTTGGATTACGTATTAGTCTCAATCATACTCAAACACAATAGGCATTTATATGTGATAGTCAAATAGCATGTGACAACCAATTCAATTATAAATCTCGTTTAAGCATTTTAACAAACACATAGTACACATATTGTTATACATAGGCATTTCACCCATAAATCGCATAGTAGCAAATTAGGTTACATGAAGGAACCAATAACAATAGTTAAGGTAAATGAGAATCCTATTTCAACACCCTCATTAAATACATTTCAACAAGCATTTTCTCATTCAGGCATCTTAACAAACACTTAGACTACACATAACAACAATCATGTAATAAATTTGTTATAACATATATTATGGCAAATCCTTTTACAAGGAGTTGCCACACGTACAACAATTCGGTATTCTCAATCAACAATCATGGCAAGCACAAAATCATGATTTCATATTCATTCAAACATTTCAACAAACACATGGTATGCGTTATATTCAACATAGTTCATATATATGTGTAATATATAGAAAACATCGTATCTTAGCACATGTGACAGCAATCAAGTTAGTCATAAATCATTAACTGACATTGAAAGTCTTGAAAACCATACCCTAAACATTTATAATCCGCACCTTTCATCGATACGCTGATTACGAACTCAGTTCGTACACTACGCGTTTGTTTACGGCACAACGGCTACCTATAACATAAAATAGGTTAGCTATTTCACCGATCTACCTATTTGGATACCTAAAACAGATTAAGGTTAGGATTCCTTACCCAAAAATGAAGTCGAAATCGCTGGTATAGCGACACGGAAGAGGAGATTCAGCACGCGGAGTGGCGGGAATGAATCTTAGCAACAAACCACGACTCTCTCCCACTTCACCTTACCTTCTCCTTCTCTTTTCTCTCTTCTCTCTCTAGGGTTAGGAAATTCGTATGGAATGAGAGAGGGGTGGGTTAAGGCCTTTATATAGGCTCAGAACTGATGTCAATGGCCCCAGCGTCATGGTATACTTAGGTTATAACCAAAAGTCGTTTGTTTCGGGCCAACGGAGCTCATCTGGAGGTCCATTGCCTGCATACTGTAACACCCTGAATTTTTTGCCAACTTGGAAATAGACGTTCTTAGGCAATGGGTCGATCATAACACCTTATTAACTTCTCAGAACTCAATCCCAAAGTCAAAAAATCGCTTTTTAACTCATTTCCTTCAAAATCTCACCTTTCACTACCTTATTTTTCAAATTTTTCTAAGTACTTTCATATTATACACAAATCCTAAAGTTTAGGTGATGAAAAACAATACTTAAACTAAAATTTACTATAAATAGTAATTAAATAAATAAAATGGGTTTTTAACCATTAAATTTTTGGAATCTCACGAAATAAATATGTTATTTGGATAGAGCAGCTCTCCTACCCTAAAACCATATATTATACATCAAATAACTCATCTCAGTTTACAAGATACGTTATTCCAAAAACTTCTATGGCAAAAACACCACAGCGCCCAGGCGGGGCTCCAACCGGATCGGCGGCGCCCTGTTGGCTAGCGGGCTAGGCGGCCCGTTTTCTGTCCCATTTTCTACAATATTCATCCGACTTCGAAAAGTCATATCTCCCTTGTTATAAATCCGATTTAGGTGATTCAAAAGCCAGATTGAAGCTTGATAAGTATAGTTACATATAAAAATAAGTAAAAAATATAATAAAATTTTAATATAGTTAAATATAGGTCATTGTGAAAACTATCTGAAAATAATCAGTTTGGATAGCTGCTGCTTCTAGAATTTTTAGAATTTTTCTACAATACGAAATCTAATGAAATTTGGTAGAGATAAAGTATACTTGATGAAGAACTACTATAAAAATAATTAAAATAATATACCAACTAAACGTGCCAGGAAAGGACGTAAAACTGCCCTATGACCTTATTCTGTCGTAATTAGGGCATAATTTAGTTAAATACTAAACTGAATCCTCAGTAGAATTAGCTTGAACCACTTTAAATATGAACTGTAAGACCCAAAACTTGTAGAATCATTAATGCCACATTACCCTGAAATCTAGGATCACACATTGATGCTTCGTATCGAACCTAGACCACGCGTCGAAAGTCCAATGATGGCGAAACTATACGGTTTTGACCGACTTATTGGGCTTGACAACTATTTCAAAAATCAAATTGATCAGGGTCGAATATTGCATATCAGACCCAGTAATTGCCTAAATTTACGTACATGATAAGGTTTAATGGAGTGTTTTAATCGTGTTTTCATTGTAGGACGTAATAATGAGTGTTAGACTGAAAAGAGAATTAAAAGCATGGATTTGATGATCCAAAGTCATCAGAGCACGGGATGGACTCCAGAGAACCAATAATGAAGATTTTACACGCCTGGGATCTGAGGAAAGCAAGCCGAAGGGGCCCGAAAAGGGTCCAGAATGCAAGATCACATGGTTCCCGCCATCCGATCAGTTCGAAACTTCATACATGGGATGAGGGCCATAAATTAACCGTACATATTAAATTTCATCCATTAAAGATCTCAGGAAGTGGGCAACAGACAGATCAGCCCATTAACCTCCAATTTTGGGGCCCACCTGACATCTGAAACTGCCTCAACTGAGTATTGACGGGTTAAATAATATGGGAAAAAGGATGGACGGTGCAGATTTCTCATAAACATTATAGTGGACCCCATATGTGATGCATGTACACCATGCATACACACTCCTGCAGTGCACTAGGCCGGCTAAAGCGGTCACCAAGTTGCTGACCCGCGCCCTCTATATCAAAACGGTAGCTACCGTTCCAGCGTCCGCAAACGGCTAACTGGCCGTCTGTTGTGGGTCCACATCGTCCATCAAACCACCAATCCGGACCGTCCATCAGGTCCAAATGAAGCTTATTAACACTACCTAGGTGGAAGAATTGTAAATCATCATCAAGAGTGAAATCCAGCCATTCAAACACATAATGGACGGTGTAATGAGATCGGCTGTGGGCCACACAAAAATGGAGAAAAAAAATGCATATTTTCGACCGAAATTTCAATAAAAATTCGGTGAACGGAGTGGATTTCGCTGAAGGATTCGATCACGGACCCCACCATCACCACAGCGAGCCGTGCGCAGTCCCTGTAACGAACGGACGCTGTCCGTTTTTGCGGGAGTTTGTGGACCCCACCCGTCACCCGTACGGCTGATCCAAGCCGTTCATCGTGTAGAGGGCTTCGAGAGCTTCAAAACCATGCTGATATTCTGCTCTCATGCGTGCACACGTGCATGATACAGAGGCCACAAACGGACTGCTCTGCAATGTTCAAAACTGATCTCTTCGTGATTTCTTCTCTGGGCCGCATCAATGGACATTCAAAACCACCCATTCTTGACTGAAATTTCGTTCTGAATGCAATGGATGGGATGGATTTTCCAGAAAATACTTCTGTGGGGCCCACCGATCATGGCTGCGAAAAGTTGCACTCCATGTCCTGCTACAACTCTGCCACCGACTCCACCATCCAAGCCTATAAAAGAGGAGTTTTGGACGTGGGAAAGGTATTCAGAAACAGGAGATTTCAGATCCGGAGCAAGGGAGAGAAGAAAGAGAAGAAAGAGAAGACAGAAGAGAGAGAGATCGATTGGTTTGATGTTCCTTTTTTATGAATTTTATTTATTCATCTTTTTAATGGATTTTATGGGTCACTAATCTCTCAGATAGGGCTGAGATGAAGCCCCTAATTTGATTAGCTCTTGAATTGGTTGAATTTACTTTGAATATTAATTAATTTGTTTCTTTTTCTAAGCGGGCTTGATTGGTTTAAATTCTATACTTCTCCATCTATGAACTTGACCAAAGTATATATATGGATGTTGTTTGGATGCTTATTATAGGTGCTTGTGTCTGATCGAGAACAGGTTTCCTATAGAGGAAGAAACAGGGTGCTTTAATGAACTGTACATTCCATGTGCCCGACCAAGGACATGGGATATGTTATTCATGGCATTGCTTAAAGGAATTAGACATTCTGTATGCCCGATTAAGGACACAGATTGTGCTTTCTCTATATAAGTGGTATCAATCTGGATTAAGGTGAATCAACAGACAAAACAAGGGTTAGGATAATTAGGGGTGGATTCGAAAGTCCTAGTGCTCTTTCTCTGATTGAATTTTCTTCCCTGTTTTTAATTGTTTTTCCTTAGAATTGTGCTTAATAGTTCAGTCCATTATTTGTTGGATTAGTTAAGAAGAATTGTGAATTTGAGTTGTGACGATCAGTCCTCGTGGGAACGATCTCGTAATACGTACACTATCTCTACATCGATTCGTATACTTGCGAGTTTAAAAATCATTTAAATCATGTTGGTTTAAATAAAACATCAAGTTTTTGGCGCTGTTCTTGGACTGTTGTTTCTAAATTGAATTTAGGATTCTCTCTTATCATAATTCATAGCTTAGGATTTTACTGACTTAGAGTTCTTTTCTTTATTTTAGAAACTAACCTATTTCCTGTTTTGTAGGGTCCTGAAATAAACTTCTAATTTGGAATTGAGGAAGGAAGCTACTAAGTGAAGGAGCTTCTTAAATCTTCTGACATCAATCATCTCCTTTCCCGGGTTCTTTCTTCCCATTCTTGTTTACATAGTTTTAACTTGTTTTAGAATCTCATAGTTTCTAGTTCTAGTTTTATTTCTCTTAGGTTGCTTCTTAGTTTAGTTTTCTTTCTTACATTGCAATAACATAGTTTATGCTAGGATGTAGATCTCTAAATACAGAACTAGCACCGTTTGATCCTGAAATAGAAAGAACACTTCGTGAAAGATTGAGAAATAATCCTGTTGAAATAGCGAATGAGAATGAAGTTAAAGCTCTCAAAGATTATTCAGCTCCTGTCCAATTTAATGCACCTTCATGCATAGTATTGCCAACCACTACGGCAGCACACTTTGAACTTAAACCTGGAGTCATACAATTATTGCCATCCTTTTACGGATTGGACAAGGAGGACCCATATCATCATGTGAAAGAATTCCTAGACATTTGCTCCACCTTTAAGTTCCAAAACTTCTCAGACGATTCGATCCGCCTACGCCTGTTTCCTTTTTCTTTGAAGGATAAGGCGAAAGCATGGTTGAATTCTCTAGAAGTTGGGTCTATCACTACATGGGACCAACTGTCTAAGAAGTTCTTAAATAAGTTCTTCCCTGTTCACAAAACCAATGCCCTCCGTAGAGAAATTACTAACTTCACACAAAAAGAGGGCGAGCACTTTCATGAATGTTGGGAAAGATGGAAGGACTTGCTTCTTAAATGTCCTCACCATGGTTTTGAGAAATGGCAACAAGTTCAATACTTCTATGACGGTCTGACACCCCAGAACCGTCGCATGGTTGATGCCACCAGTGGAGGGTCATTCATGACCAAAAGTGATGTCGAAGCGTGGAACTTCTTTGAAACCTTGTGCGAAAATTCCCAGCAATGGGACTATTCAAATAGAGGTGACAGAAGTCCCCAACCACAAAAGAGAGGTGGTATATATGAGATAGGAGTCATGCCAGATCTGTGCGCCAAGCTTGATAACCTGACAAAGAAAGTTGATGCTCTGGTATTATATAATGGACCTCCACAAACAACTTAAGCCGAGGCTTGTGCAATATGTTCTAGTCCTACCCATCCTATGCAGTCTTGTCCATCTGGTGCGGCATCCCCAGAACTTCTCTCTGAACAAGTACATGCTATGAACACTTTTCAAAAACCTGGGAATGATCCTTACTCGAACACATACAACCCAGGGTGGGCTAGACATCCAAATTTTTCTTGGGCAAAAGGACCACAACAAGGAGGACCATCTGGAAATCCTCCCATGCAACCGCACCTCCAAGTTGGCAGTCAACAATTTCAACAGTTTCCGCAATATCAACAACTGCCTACACAATCAAGGAAACCATCTCTTGAGGATACACTCCATCTTTTTATGAAGAGTTCTCTCCAATTCCAAAAAGACACCCAACAAACCTTACTAGCCAACCAGTAAAGCTTACATGCAAATGCACAATCCATTGCCAAGCTGGAAGTACAAATGGGTCAACTAGCTGCCACACTGAGTGAGAGAGAGAAGGGCAAGTTCCCTAGCCAACCTGAGGCTAATCCAAAGGGACAGTATGAGATTAGCTCTAATTCCAACCAAGGGTAATATCATGAACAAGCCAAATCGATCACTACCCTTAGGTCAGGCAAACAGATTGACAACAGAATAGAGATGCCTAGGGATGAATCAAATTCTAAAGCAGAAGATCAAGATGGAGCAGAGAGTCACACCAATGCATCCAAAGTCTAAAAGCTCTCTGACTCTCCTAGGGCCACTAATGTGCCACCCTACGTGCCCAAAGCACCCTTTCCTCAACGTCTAGTACCAATAAAGAAAAAAAACAACTTTGATGAAATCTTGAATGTGTTTCAAAAAGTGCAAGTCAACATCCCGTTGCTTGACGCTATCAAGCAAGTCCCTGCTTACGCTAAGTTTCTTAAAGATTTATGCACTCAAAAGCGTAAGCAGAATGTTCATAAGAAGGTCTTCATTGCAGAGCAGCTCAGCTCCATGATTCAACATAACACCCCTCCGAAATTTAGGGATCCAGGAGCTCCCACCATTTCTTGCGGCATAGGAGATCATAAGATCGGGAAGGCATTGCTTGATTTAGGGGCGAGCGTCAATTTGTTACCATATTCGGTTTATGAGCAGCTAGGACTTGGTGAGTTGAAACCGACTAAAGTAACATTACAACTAGCTGATAGATCTGTCAAGGTGCCCCGGGGTGTTATTGAAGATGTGTTAATCCAGGTTGATAAATTTTATTTTCCAGTGGATTTCATAGTTATAGATACTCAGCCTGTCCAGAATCTTCATAGTCAGATCCCAGTCATCTTGGGTCGTCCATTTTTTGCCACATCTAATGCTATTATAAATTGCCGGAATGGAGTTATGAAATTGTCCTTTGGTAACATGAATATTAAACTCAATGTTTTTAATGCAGGACAACAATCCGCAGATTTGGATGACATATCTGAAGTGGACATTTTCGAGAGTCTAGTGCGGGACTCCTTCCGTAAATCTTTTGAAGATCCACTTGAGACCTACTTAGCACAATATGGCATGGATTTTGACATCGATAGTCCCATCTACGAAGTCAATGCACTGCTCGACTCTACTCTTATATTGGAGACTGAAAAATGGAGAGCGAAAGTGGAACCTCTTCATCCCTCGGAGACTCTTCCTGACAGCACAGTTTTTAACTCTGAGAAGACAAAGGCGAACAGGCTGCTTAATGTTCTTAGAGCATATAAGGCAGCAATTGAACGGAAGATAGCAGAAATACAGGGAGTATGCCCCACTGTATGCATGGATCATGCTGTGGAAATGTCACGTGAAATGCAAAGGAAGCGTGATCCTAACATGGAAGAAGTCGTTCGAGCAGAAGTCCTTAAATTATTTGACGACAGTGTCAGTTACCTCATTGCAGATAGCACAGCTCATGGGAACTCACATCACTTGTCTGGGATTGGTTAATTAAGGTGTTGAGGTAATTTATTTGGCGGACCCTGGTTATAAAGATTAGTTCATTCATGGTCCGTTCTTGTCTTGCTGAAGACGTTAAAATTAGCGCTCCTGGGAGGCAACCCAGCCTTTTGTTTTATTATATTGCTTTTTCTTAGTTAGTTACTTCAATGTTTGTGGGTAACATTACTGCAAACCCTCACGAGACTACAACTCGTCCACTAGGGGTAACCTAGGGGTTTAAAGGCTTATTGCATACGCTAAATGCAATCGAGAGCACCTGCGAAAGTGGTATAGGTAGGCTCTTCTTTTGTTTTTCTTTTTGTTATTTTTACTTCTGTTGATTTCTCTCTTGTGCTAACTCGCTTTTACGTTGAAATTTTTTTTTTTTTGAGAAAGCTTCTTGATTCTCCATCCAGGTACTATCCTCCATCACTCCTTTTTTACTTTCATTGTCCCATGTGCTCGCATGCTTATTTATTTACATTGAGGATAATGTATATTTTAGGTTGGGGGTGGGAGATTAGGTTACCTAATCAGTATATTCTTGGTCTTGAGCAAAATTTGTGAAAATTTTAAATTTTTTTTTTTTCTGGAATTTCTATTGAATTCAAAGTGATTTTGAAGGATAGTTGTGATTTTAACATTATAAGATATGTGATGTTGGTAACTTATGACTCTTGGATTCGGCCATCTGCTTGATTTCACAATCAATTTTGAATTGTTAATCCATAATTAGAAGTTGTAAACATTGATTGAGTCATGATTTCACATATCAGATCTCGCTTACACATTAAGTTTTCAGTTCGATATGAAATGATAACTTGGTAATCTCTAAGCATGAAAGGAACCAGCCTGAAAAATAAATTTTTTAGCATCAGTTTATAAAGAAGAATTGAAAGGGGTTAGTCACATAATCTTTACCATAGGTTTGCTCCCTATAGGTGTAGATTCGATTCCCCATGGTTGACACTTATAAAAAGTTAGGCGACAAGTTTTTCACCATAGGTTTGCTCCCTATAGGTGAGAATTTGATTCCCTTCCTTGGCATTACTATTCATAAAGAAAACCAAAGGCTGGTTGAATGGAAAGTTAAATCTGTAAGGCAAGTGTTGGTTTCAGGTTTGGTTGTCACAAATTACTAATGATATCATGAAATTGACAATTGGATCTTTTAATGATTGTAAGCCGAGATTACACTATACACTCATGGAACTCAATGTTTTAAATTGTTCTAATTAATGGATTAATACTTTAAACTTGATTATGAAATTTATTGTAAGCTTAATTCCAGGGGAAAATTCTGCTCACCATTCATGAATCCTAGAATTTTCACATCTCAACTATCTGTTCACAAGTTACTTGAGTTTACAAGAATTGTCTTTTATTTCTGAAATTATTTTTCGCATGTTTTGCTCGAGACTAGCAAAATGCTGGTTGGGGGTTGTGATCAGGGTCGAATATTGCATATCAGACCCAGTAATTGCCTAAATTTACGTACATGATAAGGTTTAATGGAGTGTTTTAATCGTGTTTTCATTGCAGGACGTAATAATGAGTGTTAGACTGAAAAGAGAATTAAAAGCATGAATTTGATGATCCAAAGTCACCAGAGCACGGGATGGACTCCAGAGAACCAATAATGAAGATTTTACATGCCTGAGATCTGAGGAAAGCAAGCCGAAGGGGCCCGAAAAGGGTCCAGAATGCAAGATCACATGGTTCCCGCCATCCGATCAGTTCAAAACTTCATACATGGGATGAGGGCCATAAATTAACCGTACATATTAAATTTCATCCATTAAAGATCTCAGGAAGTGGGCCAACGGACAGATCAGCCCATTAACCTCCAATTTTGGGGCCCACCTGACATCTGAAACTGCCTCAACTGAGTATTGACGGGTTAAATAATATGGTAAAAAGGATGGACGGTGCAGATTTCTCATAAACATTATAGTGGACCCCATATGTGATGCATGTACACCATGCATACACACTCCTGCCGTGCACCGGGCCGGCTAAGGCGGTCAGCAAGTTGCTGACCCGCACCCTCTGCATCAAAATGGCAGCTGCCGTTCCAGCGTCCACAAACGGCTAACTGGCCGTCGGTTGTGGGTCCACATCGTCCATCAAACCACCAATCCGGACCGTCCATCAGGTCCAAATGAAGCTTATTAACACTACCTAGGTGGAAGAATTGTAAATCATCATCAAGAGTGAAATCCAACCATTCAAACACAGAATAGACGGTGTAATGAGATCGGCTGTGGGCCACACAAAAATGGAGAAAAAAATGCATATTTTCGACCGAAATTTCGATAGAAATTCGGTGAACGGAGTGGATTTCGCTGAAGGATTCGATCACGGACCCCACCATCACCACAGCGAGCCGTGCGCAGTCCCTGTAACGAACGGACGCTGTTCGTATTTGCGGGAGTTTGTGGACCCCACCCGTCACCCATACGGCTGATCCAAGCCGTTCATCGTGTAGAGGGCTTCGAGAGCTTCAAAACCATGCTGATATTCTGCTCTCATGCGTGCACACGTGCATGATACAGAGGCCACAAACGGACTGCTCTGCAATGTTCAAAACTGATCTCTTCGTGATTTCTTCTCTGGGCCGCATTAATGGACATTCAAAACCACCCATTCTTGACTGAAATTTAGTTCTGAATGCAATGGATGGGGTGGATTTTCTAGAAAATACTTCTGTGGGGCCCACCGATCATGGCTGTGAAAAGTTGCACTCCATGTCCTGCTACAACTCTGCCACCGACTCCAGCCATCCAGCAGCTATAAAAGAGGAGTTTTGGACGTGGGAAAGGTATTCAGAAACAGGGGATTTCAGATCCGGAGCAAGGGAGAGAAGAAAGAGAAGAAAGAGAAGACAGAAGAGAGAGAGATCGATTGGTTTGATGTTCCTTTTTTATGAATTTTGTTTATTCATCTTTTTAATGGATTTTATGGGTCACTAATCTCTCAGCTAGGGCTGAGATGAAGCCCCTAATTTGATTAGCTCTTGTATTGGTTGAATTTACTTTGAATATTAATTAATTTGTTTCTTTTTCTAAGCGGGCTTGATTGGTTTAAATTCTATACTTCTCCATCTATGAACTTGACCAAAGTATATATATATGGATGTTGTTTGGATGCTTATTATAGGTGCTTGTGTCTGATCGAGAACAGGTTTCCTATAGAGGAAGAAACAGGGTGCTTTAATGAACTGTACATTCCATGTGCCCGACCAAGGACATGGGATATGTTATTCATGGCATTGCTTAAAAGAATTAAACATTCTGTATGCCCGATTAAGGACACAGATTGTGCTTTCTCTATATAAGTGGTATCAATCTGGATTAAGGTGAATCAACAGACAAAACAAGGGTTAGGATAATTAGGGGTGGATTCGAAAGTCCCAGTGCTCTTTCTCTGATTGAATTTTCTTCCCTGTTTTTAATTGTTTTTCCTTAGAATTGTGCTTAATAGTTCAGTCCATTATTTGTTGGATTAGTTAAGAAGAATTGTGAATTTGGGTTGTGACGATCAGTCCTCGTGGGAACGATCTCGTAATACGTACCGTATCTACATCTGATTCGTATATTTGTGAGTTTAAAAATCATTTAAATCATGTTGGTTTAAATAAAACATCACAAATCCAGATAGTGTCTAGAAACGTACAACTAAAGCCTGGAGCGAAGTGTGTGAGAAACGCAAATACCTTTAGAATGTGAACTGAAACTTAAGTGAATTGAGTCATTCACTTGCAGGCCAAATTTAAGGGTTCAGACCGTCAGATTCTGACCCAATTACACTCTCGGATCAGTGAAAATTCTCAACACATGTCAGTGGACTTGTGGCCCTGATAGAGTACCGACGACTGTTGAACTGAAACTGGTTCTTCACGGTCGATCCACATATCTGATCGGACCGAAAACTTAACTCTACCTAGATCCAATGTCAATGAGCTTAAGTCCGATCGCATGCAGAAAAGGGGCCTTCAGATGTGCCCCGTTGGACCGAAACAACCTCTCATTGGCTATAACTTAGGTATACCATGGCCCTGGGGCCATTCCCATCAGTTCTGGGCCTATATAAGAGCCTTTACCCACCCCTCTCTCATTCCATACAAATTTATAACCCTAGGAAAGAGGAGAGAAGAAAGAGAAGGAAAAAGAGAGAAAGTGAGAGAGAGTGAAGGATCGTTCCTGGGATTCGATCCCACCATTCCACGTGCTTAACCACCACTACCGTATCACTATACCGGCGATTTTGGTTCCATTTTGGGTAAGAAATCCTAGCCCTAGCCTATTTTAGAGATTTAAATTGAACAGATTGTGGAATAGCTAACCTATTCTCTGTTATAAGTTGTTGTGGTGTCGTAGACAAAGACTTATTGCTTAAACTGAGTTCGTTACGAGTCTACCAATGAAAGGTGCAGACTATAAACGTTTAGGTTATGGTTTTTAAGGCTTTCAATGTCAGTTAATGATTTATGACTGACTTGATTGCTATCACATGTGTTTAGATAATATGTCTTCCGCATATTACATATATATATATATAAACTATGTTGATTTTCATGCATTCTACGTGTTTGTTGAAATGTTTGAACGAATATGGAATTATGATTTGTGCTTGTTATGATTGATGTTTAAGAATACATGATTGTTGTATATATGACAACTCTCTCGTGAAAGGAATCGCTATAATATACGTTATAACTGATTTATTATATATGTGTTGATATGTGTAGTCGAAGTGTTTGGTAAAATGCCCGAATGAGAAAATACTCATTGAAATATATTTAATGAGGGTGTTGAGATAGGATTCTCAATCACCTTATCTATAGCTACAGTTTCCTTCATATAACCTAACTTACTACTACGTTATTTATGGATAAAATGCCTATGTATGATAACATGTGCTATGTGTTTGTTAAAAATGCTCAAATGAGATTTATAATTGAATTGGTTGCTATATGTTGTTTTGACTATCACATATGAATGTCTTTTATGTTTGAAGTGTGATTGGGGCTACGATGTAGTCCAGGCAATCGGTAATGATTTACGATCGGTGACCGAACTATTTTAGCCACGATGGATACATTTGAGGAATCCAAGTCGTACGTTGATTATCGATAGTGGCTAGGCCACGAAGAGTGCATATGCGCTCCATGTCGATAAATTCAACGTACGCTCGTACCAATCGAGCTTGTCAAGCAACCCGATCCTAATGTATGTTCATCATGTATGGATGTTACTGCTTGAACCTAAGGTACGAAACTTACCAGTGAAAAGCCCGTTTAACCTTGGTACCTCGATCCGCTAAGACTCATGAGCCGGGCATGGTGGTATGGGACATCGTGGTTGAGCTGTCGGCTTACGCTGGGGCGACGAGCCTCCCCGTAGTGACCAGTGAGCAACCCAAACTCGTAAGCCGAATACGGTGGTATGGGACACTGTATTCGAGTTGTCGGCCTACGATTTGGTGATGAGCCTCTCATAGTGTAACACCCTATACTTTCCAGTACTCGAATGTTACCATATAAACTGACTTAGTCAGATGCAAACCTAGCTTAGTTAACATTCATGTGCATCCTAGTTTAAATCTGACTGTTGAAAATAGTCTGCACCTGTGTATCCGACTATCCATTCGTTAATCTTCGAGACGAACCATCCAGTAGTCATATAATATTTAATAAGTATATTTATTTTATTTATTATATTTTACACAAACATAAATAAGAAAAATTATAGGTGTATCTTGATAAATTACTTATCATTTAGAAGTGTATGAAAATATATTATGATAAGAGTAATATATATATATATATATATAATGTACGTAAAATATTATGAAAATAATATTATATCAACTAAACATAATGAATAATAATTTTACAATATATAATTGAATTATAAATGTTAATGTAGTATTAAATATTTTTATAAACATGTATACAAAAGATTAGAAGATACTTTAATAGAATTGTATGTTATTTAACAATGTTATTAAATACAAATATAATCTTAATATGGTATTGTATATTGTGAATTATATATATTAATGAATGTATGAACAACAACATGTAATTTGTAGTATGCTAATATTAAAATTATATTTATATGTATGTATGAGATTTTAAACATTATAATTATAAGTAATATAAAATAATAATAATAATAATAATTATTATAATATTAATATTGGTATCGGTTAATAATATAGGACGAAAGCCTTATAAATGGTCCCTTGGACCTTTCCAATCGTTGACGTTCGATTTTAGGGTGATCTGACCGTCGGGTTGACATAATCGACACCTAAAGACCTTGATTCGATTGGTATGGGCCATCTGAGTATGGGATCTGTCTCAAATTGGGTCTAGGGCGTTAATAGGACCCGTGAAGGAAGATGAACGGGGTGGATTCCACCAGAGCATCACGGTTGGCCCCACACGAGGTGCGAGTGCACCTAGTGTACCCGTAATTGCAGTACACCGGGCGAGCCAGCTCGGTCAGTAGTGGGCTGACCCGCGTCTTACTTAAAAAAGAGAGGCATCTCTCTCTCTGCGCTTGGCCAGCGGACGGACAGGCATCTGCAATTTTGATCGGTGGCCCACCAAGTGAAGTCGGACCGCTAATCCAAACCGTCCATCGTGTTGGGCGGGACATCCTGACCAAATCCAGGGAATTTTGCATGGAGTTGTACTCATGTGTGAACATAAACCCAGACGCACCTAAGCTGTGAAAAACTATCTTTTCAAATGTGGAAACCACCCTGCTGCTGTTGTCAGCTTGGCGATCCGCGTGAAGCCGGATCTGCCTATCCTGGCCGTCCATGAGAAGCCAATCCCAACCATTGGAGAACAGCAGGCACTATTGCCAGCTACACAGCCGAACGACAGATATTTTCTTGGAATGAGACAGAGGATGGGAGCCCTAGTTTTGATCCAGGCCCTCTACTATTCATCCAAGAGCTCTTGGGAGAGCTAGGGTTGTTATAAACAGAGGGGATTTAGAGAAAAGAAAAGAACTCCCCATCCGTTCTCACAGCCACACTCCAAAAGCCGGCTGTCACCTTCTCCCTTCGAACCCATCGAGTAAAACGCACTCAAACCTTCAGTTCCTGCATCCACAAGCTCTGGTGGACCCCTAGGAACCCTCTCATGTCTTCGGATTGAAGAAATGAGCATTGGGGAGAGATCTGCCATTGTCGCCTATCTTCTTCCTCGTCATTCACTCGCTGCCACACTTTGATCTGCACCACCAGGTTTTGAATCTGTCTCGGTCCAGGGGATTGCGGGACGTTGTAGAAGAGAGTGAGGGAGAGAAAGAAAATTGGGAGAAGAAAGAAAAGAGAACCAGTGGGGTGTGAGAAAAGAGAACCAGTGGGGTGTGAGGGTGCATGTGTTGGGTACCCGCACCAAGCTGCTGCACCATGGCAGTAGCTCGAACCGATCCAAGTTTGGGCTGAGTCAGGCTGGGTCGACGATCCTTGCTGGGAGCTTCTAGCAGCAGCAAATGCGATAGAAAGAAAGGGAAGAGGAGAGAAAAGAGACACTAGAGAAGGAGAGAGTTAAGGGAGAAACCCACTGATGACTCGCTGTCGTGCGGGCCATTGGTCGAGTCACGAGCACGCTGACTCGTGACGAGTTCGAGTCGGGTCGAACTGAGTTGCTTAGAGGTGCCGGACCTGTAGCAAAATGGGAAGGATAAGACGAAGAAGGAGAAAGAAAGGAGGTTCGGGTTGGTGGCTGAGTTGACTCGGCTGGAACCAAGTCCAGCTGAGTCGAGTTAAGTTTGGCATGGTCCAGACTCTTGCTGGATTTCTAGCATGTGGAGAAAAAGAAGAGAGAAAGGAGAAATGAGAAAGAGAGAGTGGGAGGAGAGATAATGAAGGAGAGAGAGTGAGGTGCATGGGTGTACTTGGGTCGAGCCAACTCGACTCGAACCGAGTTGACAGGGTAAGAATCTTCATTTCCTTTCACCAATCAGGTCCGTCATTAGTAACTTTGCTATTAATATTATTTTCTAGTTGTTGTAACAATTAATGTTATTTTGATGATATTGTCTAGAAATTATAATTAATATTACGATGTATTAATTAGTGTTATAGTAACTATTATCATCGATTATAACTCTATTATTAATTATCATCATCATTAGAGTTACCATAATTATTGCAATTATCAAATATGGTTAACCATTAGTAGGTTAGTTTTGCTAAGTACCGATAAAAACCACAACCTTAGTTATTAGAATTTTTAGATAGTATCATTGATAGGAGTATACTACTTACTACCATTATAATGATTATCATTGTCATGATTAACTAATATTAATTCCATCATCGATATTAATAATTATGTTATGGTTATAAACTAAGATGACAATTAATTTTACATAAGTTGGCATTCAAATACAACAATCTAAGCTTAGAACCGAACTCTAGGATAAAACCCTAATTCTACATTAAAACCCTAAAAGATGACCCTAGGCTATGATCTTCAACCCTAGGTAGTGATTAGAACCGAGACCTAATTGTACAAGTTCATGATTTGTGGTAGGATACAATTCTAAGGGCACAAGCACTTAGCGACACTAGAAGGCGATTCAACGTAAAAGGTAATGATTCTTCCCCTTGAGCTTTCCATATTCTCATTAGCTTAAGTTATAGTTTTTATTTAAATTCATAATTGATATCTCCCTTTATAATCACATGTGTTAGCTGGTGGAAATTGAATTGTTGTATTACATGCTTTATGATTATCCTGTATAATTTTTCATGCTTGCATTCTTTTTGTGGATTGCTTATGAACTTAAACTGGTACATTAGTGGGAAATTCCCACATATGAATGTACACCCATACTTGGGATGTAACTTGACTAGTTGTGATCGTAATGGACCTTCGACTTGGTGGTTATTGAGTATGGTCTAGATGAATCATTGATGTGGGCCTACCATACAGGGTTGTTGTGTCCAATGGTTTTCAAGGATGGTCTTTTATCGCATGGTTCTGATACTCGCCCTATGTGGCCTGCCTTGATATCGCCCTATGTGGCTTTGTTCTAATACTTTTCCTATATGGGTTGGATGTTTTATACTGTACAACCATGCGATGGTAAGCCCCATATATTGTAATATGATTGGTCACTAGTCGATGAGGTACCATTAAACAACCTAAGGTGGTAGTCTCATGTGCCGGGGATGGTGGTCATGGGACACTATGCCCGAGCAGTCGGCCTACGCTGGGCCATGTGCTCCCTGTAGTGACCGTGAGCTTATTTAAATTGACTGTTTGCAATTGGATTAATAACGGGTTGGCTAATCATGCATACATAGCATAGACCAGCATCTATTATTGTCGTACATAACATACAGATTCGCCTGTCTAGATGTTTTACCCGAGGCACCTATCACCATCTGTTGTTATCATACATTACTGTCATACGTAATATACAGATTCGCCTGTCTGGATGTTTTACCCGAGGCACCAACCATCATCTGTTGTTATCGTACATATTTGCCTGTCTGGATGTTTTACACGAGGCACAGACCATTTGGACGTTTTACCCGGGTCGATGACTGCATGGGTGACGACACCTATGTCCGTCTGGATGTTTTATCTGGGACTAATTGCATTCACGCATCCACGCATCTAATAAAACTGCATTTACTCTGTTTTGGTTGTCTGGATGTTTTATACTATTTCTTACCTAATGCGGCGGTGTGTAATCTTGAGGGGAATTCACACTGAGTTGACCACTCATCCATCAAATATATAACCGTACAGGTAGCACAGGTGGCTCTAACGACATTCATGTTCATATTGATGAGGAGCAGGTTGTGGTTGATAAGAGTGCATGATTATATTTGCTAAGGGTTGCTACAGGATTTCATATCTCAAATTTGTTGTAACTTACTTTATTTCACATGTAATATTATTTCATTTTATAATTGTAAGAATTGGGACATTGGTTTGTATAAGTCATTATGGGCACTCTCTTGTATATTCTAAATGATAATGAAATTTTCCTTTATGCTTACTTGTCCATTCTACGCTCATCTGCTTACTCTGATAAAAGAAGAAAAAATATATTTAACCATCCTTTAAGGTTAACACTTGGGTTTTTGGGAAATGGGTCGTGTACTCGGGTCCTGAAAAGTCGGAGCGTTACAGTTGGTATCAGAGCATAGTTTAGACAAACTTCGCCTTGGAAAATGATCTTATACAAACCCTAAATGTCTTAAGTCTGGACGTTTGAAATTAGAAATTTGAACTTAGGTGAATTTCCCTTAGACTTGGAAGAATTGTTGAGAATGTACAAATTTAAAACTTAGGTCCCCTTACAAATTACTAGAATATCATTTGAAATTAGGTGAACTTCCCTTGGAATTTAGGAAAAATTGAGAATGTAGAAACTTGAGATTCTAAGCTCCCTAAAGAATCGTTTGAATAGTCGAAGGACTTGAAAATGAACTTAAGTTCCCTTGGAAATTATTAGCATAGTCATTTAAACTTATGAAAAAAATTCCTTTCAAGAATTCGAGAACGTAGGTACCTCGAATCGTAGGCTTCTTGAAATCTTGGGTTAGACCCTTGGATGTCAACTTATGTAGAAATCCCTTAGAAGTGGGAAGAAATTAGAATGTAGGAACTCAAATGTTAGGTTCCCTAGAGAATTGTCTGGGTAATTGTAGAACCTAGAGATGGACTTGAGCCTGTTAAACATTTTAGGATTGGTTATTAGAACTTAGAAATACAACTTTAGTTTCCTTGAAAACTACCAGAACTGTTGTTTGAACTTAGAAATTAACCTCATGTACCGTGAAAGAACAAACACCCACCATGACATATTTGAGATCGAATAAGGACATTCCTTAGACTTGACTCCCAAAGAACATTTTAGAAATTTAGAATTGAAACTCCTTCTATGATTTCCCTTAGTTAGAGATGGCATTGTCATGACACCTTGTGAATGGGATGAACTTACGTTTCGAAGGGATTTCCTTGATCACCAGATTGTACATTTGATTAGACACAAGTGTTCTCTAAATTTAGGAGCCATACGTAGGAACTGTAACTCGAATCCCTTAATGCATCTCTTTAGCTAGAGACAGTGTCTCTCGTGATTTCCAGTACTTAGACATGACTAGAGGCAAACTTGAAAAAAAAAAAAAACTTAGATTTCATGTAGAAACCTTGGTCCTAAGATTTTGTGTTCAGACAATCAGAGTGCGCATTGGAAGCGTAATGGGCCACATAGTCTTGTTCGTTATGAACATAAATGGTCAGATGATATTTTCCATGAGCTTAGAATAATCGGGATCACGGATTGATGGAATCATGTTTATGCGATGAGTACGTGGTTTGACTTAAATTCTAAGTCCTAGCAAGTCTCAATGATCTCAATGTCCTGATCAAGCAAAGGATCAAGATTTAGTAGGATCATGAATTGATACTAGAATCCTTTGTTCTACGTAGGCAATGGATTGATGTATCGGGTTCAAACCTACTACAACCATTTGTTCGTGACAGCTCGAACGCAGGAAACCATGAGATTGGTAGGCATGAAAATAAATTGCTAGTTTTGGTGGGTACTGAGAAGAATTGTAAGTTTTTATAGAACCCATACACATTAGCCCAATGACTAGCTTAGGGACTTGTTGAGTTAGAGATCTCTTGACGGAAGTTGTGATTTCACACTCAGACATGTGCGAGATAGGATACACCATTAGGATAACCCTTCTACTTATACCGTTAACGATTAGGGTGAGTATTATCAAATCTCGTGGGTAAAACCTTCTTTAAGGAGGGTAGTCAGAACGATTCATGTTCTAATAGTAAGTCATAGGCGCTTGCGCACACAAATGAACCTAGTGGGAAAACTATCAGACACCCTAGAATAAATTACCACTGACAATCACTGTTGAAGTAATGAATTTCGGGATGAAATTCTCTTTAAGGGGGGTAGTTTGTAACACCCCGTACTTTCCAGTACTTGAATGTTACTGTATAAACTGACTTAGTCAAATGCAAACCTAGCTTAGTGAACATTCATGTGCATCCTAGTTTAAATCTGACGGTTGAAAACAGTCTGCACCTGTGTATCGGACTATCCATCCGTTAATCTTCGAGACGAACCATCCAGTAGCCATATAATATTTAATAAGTATATTTATTTTATTTATTATATTTTACACAAACATAGATTAGAAAAAATTATAGGTGTATCTTGATAAATTACTTATCATATAGAAGTGTATGAAAATATATTATGATAAGAGTAATATATATATATATGTATATATTTAATGTACGTAAATTATTATGAAAATAATATTATATCAACTAAACATAATGAATAATAATTTTACATTATATAATTGAATTATAAATGTTAATGCGGTATTAAATATTTTTATAAACATGTATACAAAAGATTAGAAGATACTTTAATAGAATTGCATGTTATTTAACAATGTTATCAAATACAAATATAATCTTACTATGGTATTGTATATTGTGAATTATATATATTAATGAATGTATGAACAACAACATGTAATTTGTAGTATGCTAATATTAAAATTATACTTATATGTATGTACGAGATTTTAAACATTGTAATTATAAGTAATATAAAATAATAATAATAATAATTATTATTATTATATTAATATTGGTATCGGTTAATAATATAGGACGAAAGCCTTATAAATGGTCCCTTGGACCTTTCCAACCGTTGACGTTCGATTTTAGGGTGATCTAACCGTCGGGTTAACATAATCGACACCTAAAGACCTTGATTCGATTGGTATGGGCCATCTGAGTATGAGACCTATCTCAAATTGGGTCTAGGGCGTTAATAGGACCCGTGAAGGAAGATGAATGGGGTGGATTCCACCAGAACGGTGGGCCCCACACGAGGTGCGAGTGCACCTAGTGTACCCCTACCCGCAGTACACCGGGCGAGCCAGCTCGATCAGCAGCGGGTTGACCCTCGTCTTACTTAAAAAAAGAGAGGCATCTCTCTCTCTCTATGCTCGGCCAGCAGACGGACAGGAGTCCGCGATTTTGATCGGTGGCCCACTAAGTGAAGTCGGACCGCTAATCCAAACCGTTCATTGTGTTGGGTGGGACATCCTGACCAAATCCAAGGGAATTTTGCATGGAGTTGTACTCATGCGTGAACACAAACCTAGACGTATCTGAGCTGTGAAAAACTATCTTTCCAAATGTGGAAACCACCCTGGTGCTGTTGTCAGCTGGGCGATCCGCGGAAGCTGGATCTGCCTATCCTGGCCGTCCATGAGAAGCCAATCCCAACCGTTGGAGAACAGCAGGCACTGTTGCCAGCTACACAGTCGAACGACAGATATTTTCTTGGAATGAGAGGGAGGATGGGAGCCCTAGTTTCGATCCAGACCCTCTACTATTCATCTAAGGGCTCTTGGGAGAGCTAGGGTTGTTATAAACAGAGGGGATTTAGAGAAAAGAAAAGAACTCCCCTTCCGTTCTCGCAGCCACACTCCAAAAGCTGGCTGCCACCTTCTCCCTTTGAACTCATCAAGTAAAATGCACTCAAACCTTCGGTTCCTGCATCCACAAGCTCTGGTGGACCCCTAGGAACCCTCCCATGTCTTCAGATTGAAGAAACGAGCATTGGGGAGAGATCTGCCATTGTCGCCTGTCTTCTTCCTCGTCATTCACTCGCTGCCACACTTTAATCCGTACCACCAGGTTTTAAATCTGTCTCGATCCAGGGGATTGCGGGCGTTGTAGAAGAGAGTGAGGGAGAGAAAGAAAATTGGGAGAAGAAAGAAAAGAGAACCAGTGGGGTGTGAGGGTGCATGTGTTGGGCAGCCGCACCAAGCTGCTGCACCATGGCAGTAGCTCGAACCGAGCTAAGTTTGGGCCGAGTCAGGCTGGGTCAACGGTCCTTGCTGGGAGCTTCCAGCAGCAGCAAATGGGATTGAAAGAAAGGGAAGAGAAGAGAGAAAAGAGACACTAGAGAAGGAGAGAGTTGAGGGAGAAACCCACTGATGACTCGCTGTCGTGCGGGCCGCTGGTCGAGTCACGAGCACGCTGACTCGTGACAAGTTCAAGTTTTGTCGAACTGAGTTGCCTAGAGGTGCAGGACCTGTAGCAAAATGGGAAGGATAGGAGGAAGGAGGAGAAAGAAAGGAGGTTCGGGTTGGTGGCTGAGTTGACTCGGTTGGAACCGAGTCCAGTTGAGTCGAGTTAAGTTTGGCATGGTCCAGACTCTTGCTGGATTTCTAGCATGTGAATAAAAAGAAGAGAGAAAGGAGAAATGAGAAAGAGAGAGTGGGAGGAGAGATAGTGAAGGAGAGAGAGTGAGGTGCATGGGTGTACTTGGGTCGAGCCAACTCGACTGGAACCGAGTCAACAAGGGGGTAAGAATCTTCATTTCCTTTCACCAATCAGGTCCGTCATTAGTAACTTTGCTATTAATTTTATTTTCTAGTTGTTGTAACAATTAATGTTATTTTGATGATATTGTCTAGAAATTATAATTAATATTACGATGTATTAATTAGTGTTATAGTAATTATTATTATCGATTATAACTCTATTATTAATTATCTTCATCATTAGAGTTACCATAATTATTGCAATTATCAAATATGGTTAACCATTAGTAGGTTAGTCTTGCTAAGTACCGATAAAAGCCACAACCTTAGTTATTAGAATTTTTAGATAGTATCATTGATAGGAGTATACTGATTACTACCATTATAATGATTATCATTGTCAGAATTAGCTAATATTAATTCCATCATCAATATTAATAATTATGTTATGGTTATAAACTAAGATGACAATTAATTTTACATAAGTTGGCATTCAAATACAACAATCTAAGCTTATAACCGAACTCTAGGATAAAACCCTAATTCTACATTAAAACCCTAAAAGTTGACCTTAGGCTATGATCTTCAACACTAGGTAGTGATTAGAACTGAGACCTAATTGTACAAGTTCATGATTTGTGGTAGGATATAATTCTAAGGGCACAAGCACTTAGCGACACTAGAAGGCCATTTAACGCAAAAGGTGATGATTCTTCCCCTTCAGCTTTCCATCTTCTCATTAGCTTAAGTTATAGTTTTTATTTAAATTCATAATTGATATCTCCCTTTATAATCACATGTGTTAGCTGGTGGAAATTGAATTGTTGTATTACATGCTTTATGATTATCCTGTATAATTTTTCATGCTTGCATTCTTTTTGTGGATTGCTTATGGAACTTAAACTGGTACATTAGTGGGAAATTCCCACATATGAATGTACACCCATACTTGGGATGTAACTTGACTAGTTGTGATCGTAATGGACCTTCGACTTGGTGGTTATTGAGTATGGTCTAGATGAATCATTGATGTGGGCCTACCATATAGGGTTGTTGTGTCCAATGGTTTTCAAGGATGGTCTTTTATCGCATGGTTCTGATACTCGCCCTATGTGGCCTGCCTTGATATCGCCCTATGTGGCTTTGTTCTAATACTTTTCCTATATGGGTTGGATGTTTTATACTGTACAACCATGCGATGGTAAGCCCCATATATTGTAATATGATTGGTCACTAGTCGATGAGGTACCATTAAACAACCTAAGGTGGTAGTCTCATGTGCCGGGGATGGTGGTCATGGGACACTATGCCCGAGCAGTCGGCCTACGCTGGGCCATGTGCTCCCTGTAGTGACCGTGAGCTTATTTAAATTGACTGTTTGCAATTGGATTAATAACGGGTTGGCTAATCATGCATACATAGCATAGACCAGCATCTATTATTGTCGTACATAACATACAGATTCGCCTGTCTAGATGTTTTACCCGAGGCACCTATCACCATCTGTTGTTATCATACATTACTGTCATACGTAATATACAGATTCGCCTATCTGGATGTTTTACCCGAGGCACCAACCATCATCTGTTGTTATCGTACATATTTGCCTGTCTGGATGTTTTACACGAGGCACAGACCATTTGGACGTTTTACCCGGGTCGATGACTGCATGGGTGACGACACCTATGTCCGTCTGGATGTTTTATCTGGGACTAATTGCATTCACGCATCCACGCATCTAATAAGACTGCATTTACTCTGTTTTGGTTGTCTGGATGTTTTATACTATTTCTTACCTAATGCGGCGGTGTGTAATCTTGAGGGGAATTCACACTGAGTTGACCACTCATCCATCAAATATATAACCGTACAGGTAGCACAGGTGGCTCTAACGACATTCATGTTCATATTGATGAGGAGCAGGTTGTGGTTGATAAGGGTGCATGATTATATTTGCTAAGGGTTGCTACAGGATTTCATATCTCAAATTTGTTGTAACTTACTTTATTTCACATGTAATATTATTTCATTTTATAATTGTAAGAATTGGGACATTGGTTTGTATAAGTCATTATGGGCACTCTCTTGTATATTCTAAATGATAATGAAATTTTCCTTTATGCTTACTTGTCCATTCTACGCTCATCTGCTTACTCGATAAAAGAAGAAAAAATATATTTAACCATCCTTTAAGGTTAACACTTGGGTTTTGGGAAATGGGTCGTGTACTCGGGTCCTGAAAAGTCGGAGCGTTACAGTTGGTATCAGAGCATAGTTTAGACAAACTTCGCCTTGGAAAATGATCTTATACAAACCCTAAATGTCTTAAGTCTGGACGTTTGAAATTAGAAATTTGAACTTAGGTGAATTTCCCTTAGACTTGGAAGAATTGTTGAGAATGTACAAATTTAAAACTTAGGTCCCCTTACAAATTACTAGAATATCATTTGAAATTAGGTGAACTTCCCTTGGAATTTAGGAAAAATTGAGAATGTAGAAACTTGAGATTCTAAGCTCCCTAAAGAATCGTTTGAATAGTCGAAGGACTTGAAAAGGAACTTAAGTTCCCTTGGAAATTATTAGCATAGTCATTTAAACTTATGAAAAAAATTCCTTTCAAGAATTCGAGAACGTAGGTACCTCGAATCGTAGGCTTCTTGAAATCTTGGGTTAGACCCTTGGATGTCAACTTATGTAGAAATCCCTTAGAAGTGGGAAGAAATTAGAATGTAGGAACTCAAATGTTAGGTTCCCTAGAGAATTGTCTGGGTAATTGTAGAACCTAGAGATGGACTTGAGTCTGTTAAACATTTTAGGATTGGTTATTAGAACTTAGAAATACAACTTTAGTTTCCTTGAAAACTACCAGAACTGTTGTTTGAACTTAGAAATTAACCTCATGTACCGTGAAAGAACAAACACCCACCATGACATATTTGAGATCGAATAAGGACATTCCTTAGACTTGACTCCCAAAGAACATTTTAGAAATTTAGAATTGAAACTCCTTCTATGATTTCCCTTAGTTAGAGATGGCATTGTCATGACACCTTGTGAATGGGATGAACTTACGTTTCGAAGGGATTTCCTTGATCACCAGATTGTACATTTGATTAGACACAAGTGTTCTCTAAATTTAGGAGCCATACGTAGGAACTGTAACTCGAATCCCTTAATGCATCTCTTTAGCTAGAGACAGTGTCTCTCGTGATTTCCAGTACTTAGACATGACTAGAGGCAAACTTGAAAAAAAAAAAAAAAACTTAGATTTCATGTAGAAACCTTGGTCCTAAGATTTTGTGTTCAGACAATCAGAGTGCGCATTGGAAGCGTAATGGGCCACATAGTCTTGTTCGTTATGAACATAAATGGTCAGATGATATTTTCCATGAGCTTAGAATAATCGGGATCACGGATTGATGGAATCATGTTTATGCGATGAGTACGTGGTTTGACTTAAATTCTAAGTCCTAGCAAGTCTCAATGATCTCAATGTCCTGATCAAGCAAAGGATCAAGATTTAGTAGGATCATGAATTGATACTAGAATCCTTTGTTCTACGTAGGCAATGGATTGATGTATCGGGTTCAAACCTACTACAACCATTTGTTCGTGACAGCTCGAACGCAGGAAACCATGAGATTGGTAGGCATGAAAATAAATTGCTAGTTTTGGTGGGTACTGAGAAGAATTGTAAGTTTTTATAGAACCCATACACATTAGCCCAATGACTAGCTTAGGGACTTGTTGAGTTAGAGATCTCTTGACGGAAGTTGTGATTTCACACTCAGACATGTGCGAGATAGGATACACCATTAGGATAACCCTTCTACTTATACCGTTAACGATTAGGGTGAGTATTATCAAATCTCGTGGGTAAAACCTTCTTTAAGGAGGGTAGTCAGAACGATTCATGTTCTAATAGTAAGTCATAGGCGCTTGCGCACACAAATGAACCTAGTGGGAAAACTATCAGACACCTTAGAATAAATTACCACTAACAATCACTGTTGAAGTAATGAATTTCGGGATGAAATTCTCTTTAAGGGGGGTAGTTTGTAACACCCCGTACTTTCCAGTACTTGAATGTTACTGTATAAACTGACTTAGACAAATGCAAACCTAGCTTAGTGAACATTCATGTGCATCCTAGTTTAAATCTGACGGTTGAAAACAGTCTGCACCTGTGTATCGGACTATCCATCCGTTAATCTTCGAGACGAACCATCCAGTAGCCATATAATATTTAATAAGTATATTTAGTTTATTTATTATATTTTACACAAACATAGATTAGAAAAAATTATAGGTGTATCTTGATAAATTACTTATCATATAGAAGTGTATGAAAATATATTATGATAAGAGTAATATATATATATATATGTATATATTTAATGTACGTAAATTATTATGAAAATAATATTATATCAACTAAACATAATGAATAATAATTTTACAATATATAATTGAATTATAAATGTTAATGCGGTATTAAATATTTTTATAAACATGTATACAAAAGATTAGAAGATACTTTAATAGAATTGCATGTTATTTAACAATGTTATCAAATACAAATATAATCTTACTATGGTATTGTATATTGTGAATTATATATATTAATGAATGTATGAACAACAACATGTAATTTGTAGTATGCTAATATTAAATTTATACTTATATGTATGTACGAGATTTTAAACATTGTAATTATAAGTAATATAAAATAATAATAATAATAATAATTATTATTATATTAATATTGGTATCGGTTAATAATATAGGATGAAAGCCTTATAAATGGTCCCTTGGACCTTTCCAACCGTTGACGTTCGATTTTAGGGTGATCTAACCGTCGGGTTAACATAATCGACACCTAAAGACCTTGATTCGATTGGTATGGGCCATCTGAGTATGAGACCTATCTCAAATTGGGTCTAGGGCGTTAATAGGACCCGTGAAGGAAGATGAATGGGGTGGATTCCACCAGAGCATCACGGTGGGCCCCACACGAGGTGCGAGTGCACCTAGTGTACCCCTACCCGCAGTACACCGGGCGAGCCAGCTCGATCAGCAGCGGGTTGACCCTCGTCTTACTTAAAAAAAGAGAGGCATCTCTCTCTCTCTCTCTATGCTCGGCCAGCAGACGGACAGGAGTCCGCGATTTTGATCGGTGGCCCACCAAGTGAAGTCGGACCGCTAATCCAAACCGTTCATTGTGTTGGGTGGGACATCCTGACCAAATCCAAGGGAATTTTGCATGGAGTTGTACTCATGCGTGAACACAAACCTAGACGTATCTGAGCTGTGAAAAACTATCTTTCCAAATGTGGAAACCACCCTGGTGCTGTTGTCAGCTGTGCGATCCGCGGAAGCTGGATCTGCCTATCCTGGCCGTCCATGAGAAGCCAATCCCAACCGTTGGAGAACAGCAGGCACTGTTGCCAGCTACACAGTCGAACGACAGATATTTTCTTGGAATGAGAGGGAGGATGGGAGCCCTAGTTTCGATCCAGACCCTCTACTATTCATCTAAGGGCTCTTGGGAGAGCTAGGGTTGTTATAAACAGAGGGGATTTAGAGAAAAGAAAAGAACTCCCCTTCCGTTCTCGCAGCCACACTCCAAAAGCTGGCTGCCACCTTCTCCCTTTGAACTCATCAAGTAAAATGCACTCAAACCTTCGGTTCCTGCATCCACAAGCTCTGGTGGACCCCTAGGAACCCTCCCATGTCTTCAGATTGAAGAAACGAGCATTGGGGAGAGATCTGCCATTGTCGCCTGTCTTCTTCCTCGTCATTCACTCGCTGCCACACTTTAATCCGTACCACCAGGTTTTAAATCTGTCTCGATCCAGGGGATTGCGGGCGTTGTAGAAGAGAGTGAGGGAGAGAAAGAAAATTGGGAGAAGAAAGAAAAGAGAACCAGTGGGGTGTGAGGGTGCATGTGTTGGGCAGCCGCACCAAGCTGCTGCACCATGGCAGTAGCTCGAACCGAGCTAAGTTTGGGCCGAGTCAGGCTGGGTCAACGGTCCTTGCTGGGAGCTTCCAGCAGCAGCAAATGGGATTGAAAGAAAGGGAAGAGAAGAGAGAAAAGAGACACTAGAGAAGGAGAGAGTTGAGGGAGAAACCCACTGATGACTCGCTGTCGTGCGGGCCGCTGGTCGAGTCACGAGCACGCTGACTCGTGACAAGTTCAAGTTTTGTCGAACTGAGTTGCCTAGAGGTGCAGGACCTGTAGCAAAATGGGAAGGATAGGAGGAAGCAGGAGAAAGAAAGGAGGTTCGAGTTGGTGGCTGAGTTGACTCGGTTGGAACCGAGTCCAGTTGAGTCGAGTTAAGTTTGGCATGGTCCAGACTCTTGCTGGATTTCTAGCATGTGAATAAAAAAGAAGAGAGAAAGGAGAAATGAGAAAGAGAGAGTGGGAGGAGAGATAGTGAAGGAGAGAGAGTGAGGTGCATGGGTGTACTTGGGTCGAGCCAACTCGACTGGAACCGAGTCAACAAGGGGGTAAGAATCTTCATTTCCTTTCACCAATCAGGTCCGTCATTAGTAACTTTGCTATTAATTTTATTTTCTAGTTGTTGTAACAATTAATGTTATTTTGATGATATTGTCTAGAAATTATAATTAATATTACGATGTATTAATTAGTGTTATAGTAATTATTATTATCGATTATAACTCTATTATTAATTATCTTCATCATTAGAGTTACCATAATTATTGCAATTATTAAATATGGTTAACCATTAGTAGGTTAGTCTTGCTAAGTACCGATAAAAGCCACAACCTTAGTTATTAGAATTTTTAGATAGTATCATTGATAGGAGTATACTGATTACTACCATTATAATGATTATCATTGTCAGAATTAGCTAATATTAATTCCATCATCAATATTAATAATTATGTTATGGTTATAAACTAAGATGACAATTAATTTTACATAAGTTGGCATTCAAATACAACAATCTAAGCTTATAACCGAACTCTAGGATAAAACCCTAATTCTACATTAAAACCCTAAAAGTTGACCCTAGGCTATGATCTTCAACACTAGGTAGTGATTAGAACTGAGACCTAATTGTACAAGTTCATGATTTGTGGTAGGATATAATTTTAAGGGCACAAGCACTTAGCGACACTAGAAGGCCATTTAACGCAAAAGGTGATGATTCTTCCCCTTTAGCTTTCCATCTTCTCATTAGCTTAAGTTATAGTTTTTATTTAAATTCATAATTGATATCTCCTTTTATAATCACATGTGTTAGCTGGTGGAAATTGAATTGTTGTATTACATGCTTTATGATTATCCTGTATAATTGTTCATGCTTGCATTCTTTTTGTAGATTGCTTATGGAACTTAAACTGGTACATTAGTGAAAAATTCCCACATATGAATGTACACCCATACTTGGGAAGTAACTTGACTAGTTGTGATCGTAATGGACCTTCGACTTGGTGGTTACTGAGTGTGGTCTAGATGGATCATTGATATGTGCCTACCATCCAGGGTTGTTGTGTCCAATGGTTTTCAAGGATGGTCTTTTATTGCATGGTTCTAATACTCACCCTATGTGGCCTACTTTAATATTTCCCTATGTGGCTTTGTTCTAATATTTTCCTTATATGGGTTGGATGTTTTATACTGTACAATCATGGGATGGTAAACCCCATATATTGTAATATGATTGGCCACTAGTCGACGTGGTACCATTAAACAACCTAAGGTGGTAGCCTCATGGGGCGGGGATGGTGGTCATGGGACACTATGCCCGAGCCGTCAGCCTACGCTGGGCCATGTGCTCCCCGTAGTGACCGTGAGCTTATTTAAATTGGCTGGTTGCAATTGGACTAATAACGGGTTGGCTAATCATGCATACATAGCATAGACCAACATCTATTGTTGTCGTACATAACATACAAATTCGCCTGTCTGGATGTTTTACCCGAGGCACCAATCACCATCTGTTGTTATCGTACATTGCTGTCATACGTAATATACAGATTCGCCTGTCTGGATTTCTTACCCGAGGCACCAACCATCATCTATTGTTATCGTACATATTTGCTTGTCTGAATGTTTTACCCGAGGCACGAACTGTCTGGATGTTTTACCCAGGTCGATGACTGCATGGGTGACGACCCCTATGTCCGTCTGGATGTTTTACCCGGGACTAATTGCATTCATGCATCCACGCATCTAATAAGACTGCGTTTACTTTGTTTTAGTTTTCTGGATGTTTTATAATATTTCTTACCTAATAAGGCGGTGTGTAATCTTGAGGGGAATTCACACTGAGTTGGCCACTCATCCATCAAATATATAACCGTACAGGTAGCACAGTTGGATCCAACGACATTCATATTCATATTGATGAGGAGCGGGCTATGGTTGATAAGGGTGCATGATTATATTTGCTAAGGGTTGCTACAGGATTTTATATCTCAAATTTGTTGTAACTTACTTTATTTCACATGTAATATTATTTCATTTTATAATTGTAAGAATGAGGACATTGGTTTGTATAAGTCATTATGGGCACTCTCTTGTATATTCTAAATAATAATGAAAATTTCCTTTATGCTTACTTGTCCATTCAATGCTCATCTGATTACTCTGATAAAAGAAAAAAAATATTTGACCATCCTTTAAGGTTAACACTCGGGTTTTTGGGAAACGGGTCGTGTACTCGGGTCCTGAAAAGTCGGGGCGTTACACGTAGTGACCTCGAGTATACTCTAGGACTATGCTAAGGCGACGAGCCTTTCCGTAGTTACTTCGAGTATAAAATAAGCCTACCCTGGCATAGCCTGGCTGTGGTCCCCAGTCGGGTTGGTGACAAGCCTTCGAAAATAAACTGCCAGTTGGTAGGGTATTGATGGTAGTGACCTCGAGTGTGAATTAAGCCTACACTGTAGTGACGAGCCTCCCGTAGCAACTTATGGTATAAACTCGCAAACCTGCCTATCGTATGTAAATAACTAGGATTAACAACCCTAAATGGATCATTGTATGGGTAAATGATATAAAGGGAGATACCTTAGCTTCCCAATCCTCCAGTATGAACAAACCTAATTAATTACTTGATTAACACGACCATAACATCGCACTGCATGTGCCTTTGGCGTTGGAGTTGAGCACAGAGGAAGGGGTGCATGCCGCAATCATGAGATGAAGTTCGCAGAGGGAGTGCAGGTGAGGGCATGCATCATTTATACATATCATCTTTGCATTAATCAGAGTACCTAGGAATGCTTGTTGTATTGCTTTGTCATTACTATTTGACTGAATTGATAACATGTTAACCTTCGCGTTATAGTTCCATTGAATTAGTTACTCATTCCCACTTGGGGCGGTGTTTTACAACACCACCCAGATTCTGTTGTAGATGCAGGTAATGATAGAGTCTATGTAGCTGAAATGGACTTCCTGGATTAGGAGGAAGAATTCTCCTACGTTCAGCTCTCAGGCGGGTCTATGTAGACCTCGTGCTGATTCGACGGGAGTACAAGGCTATATGATTTTGTCGAACACTTTATATTTTTGGTATTTGGCACAATTTAGAAACAACACATGTATATGTTCGGCCTGGTGACATATTCATACTCTGAAAATTGTGAAATACTTATGTACTTTTATATCTATCACAGTCTTCTGCTTACCAAATTACATTAACTCTGGAGTATGATATACCGTTTAGCTTAATCCCACTCATGTTTCAATGCACTCATCATAATCATCATTATTTATGTTGCATAAGTGATGCATTGGAACTCGGGAGCTGAGCTTTGCTCAACCCCCAATTTTTAGGGCGTTACACATACGGTCTTGGAAAAGTTTCTTGACAATGGATCTATGTTAGGTTAAGATTTTGGTCCGATCGGATTTGTGGATTGACCGCGGCGGACTTGTTTCAGTTCAACGGTCATCGTTACTCGATCGGGGCCACAAGTACACTGTCATGTGTAGGAAAATTTCTCTGATCCAAGGGTGTAGTTGGGTCAGAATCTGACGGTCTGAAACCTTAAATTTGTCCTGCAAGTGAACGACCCGAATCACTTAAGTTTGAGTTCATTTTCTAAATATATTCACGTTTCTCACACACTTTGCTCCGGGCTCAAGTTGTGCGTTTCTGGATACTATTTGGACTTGATTCCCGCGATGGTTGTCAAGCCCAGTAAGGTGGTCATAACCGTATAGTTTCGCGGTAATCAGACTTTCGACTCGCGGTCCAGGTTTGATACGGAGTTTCAATGTAACCGTATAGTTTTGAGATTGATCCTAGGTTTCTAGGTAATGTTGAGTCAGCGATTCTACTGGCTTTGGGTCTTGCAGTTTGTATAGAAAGTGGTTCAAGCTAATCTCCTAATTAATTTAGTTTAGTACTTAATTAATTTTTTGTCTAATTTCTAAGGAATTCGGTCCTTAGTGATTTTCGCCTGAGGTGATACTCAGGTCTTTGTACGAATTTTTTCGAGACGTTATATAGTACTTCTACGTATATGGTTGAATCCGCTAGACTGTGGTATGATAGACTAGCCCATATAGGGTATAGTATCTTGAAGCTCATGGCTAAGAATGGTTTAATCTCATACACAAATAATGAAACCGATAAATGTGAAGTGTGTATACATCCAAAATGACGAAGAAACTTTTTTCAAGTGTTGAAAGATCATCTCAAGTATTGGATCTTGTGCATAGTGATATCTGTGAGTTAAACGGCATCCTTACTCGTGGAGGTAAATGGTACTTCATAACCTTTATAGATGATTGCTCTAGATATGTGTATGTTTATCTATTAAAAAATAAAGATGAAGCATTGAACATGTTTAAAATATATAAAGGAGAATTAAAGAATCAACTAAATAAGAAGATAAAAATTCTTCATAGCATAGAGGAGGAGAATACTTTTCCAATGAATTCGATAACTTTTGTGAAGAACATGGACTAATACATCAATGTACTGCGCCATACACACCTCAACAAAATAGAATAGCTGAAAGGAAGAATAGAATATTAGTAGAAATGGTCAACTCAATGCTGATAAGAGCAAAGTTGCCACTAAGTCTATGGGGTGAGGCATTGCTTGCAGCGTGCCATATACTAAAAAGAATTCTATCTAAAAAATATAAAATATCTCCATATGAAACATAGAAAGGTAGAAAACCTAACTTAGGATATCTAAAAGTGTGGGGGTGTCTTGCACACTGGAGAGCTCCGATTAAAAAAGAACTAAGTTAGGACTAAGAGCTATTAAGTGCGCCTTCGTAGGGTATGCATAAAATGGTAAAGCTTATAGACTTCTAAATATAGAGTCTAATACAATAATAAAATCAAGAGACATTGAGTTTTTTGAGAACTCACTATCCCTGGAGTAAAAGAATAATGAAGTCCAAACTCCTAATAGAGAACCAAATAGCACAACTCCACAAATAGTGAAAGCTCTTGTTGAACCTCGTAGGAGTCAAAGGACAATAATAGAGAAGAGTCTAGAAGATGAATACATAGACTTACAACGCGTCATTTTCCATCTTGTAAGAGGAGATAGAGAAAATGTTATAAGACAAATACCTATAGTAATGACTATAGAAGATGATCCTAAAACGTATAAAGAGACTGTAACCTTTAGAGACTCAGCTTTCTGAAAAGAAGCTATAAACGATGAAATGGAGTCTATAATATCAAATCAAGCATGGGAATTAGTAAACTTACCTCAAAGTTCTAGACCCATAGGTTGTAAGTGAGTATTTAGGAAGAAATATCACACTGATGGGACTATCCAAACCTTTAAAGCTCAATTAGTAGCTACGGGTTTTAGACAAAAAGAAGGGATAAATTACTTTAACACATATTCTCCTGTAGCTAGGATAACATCCATTATGATATTATTTGCGCTAGCTTCCATACATCATCTTTACATCCACCAAATGGATATGAAGACCGCATTTTTGAATAGTGACCTCAATGAGGAAGTATACATGGAATAACCTGAAGGTTTTGTTCTACCAGGAAATAAAAACAAAGTATGTAGATTAGTCAAATCTTTGTATGGATTAAAAAAAGCACCAAAATAATGGCATGAGAAGTTTGATTTCAAAAACTATCTCATCGTTTCATGCATAATGTAGTTAACAAATGCATATATTCTAAAGTAGATAATAGTTGTATCATTATTATTTGTCTGTATGTTGATGCCATGTTAATGATAAGTAAAAAAATGAAAGGCGTGACTGAAACAAAGAAGTTTTTATCTTCTGTATTCAAAATGAAGGATCTTGGACAGGTCGATACCATTCTAGGTATCAAAGTTAAAAAACATTGTGAGGGTTATGCTTTGTATCAATCTCATTATATTGAGAAGATATTACATGAGTTTAACCATCTAAATACAAAAGAAGCAACGATCCCATTTGATCCAAGTATCAAACTAAAAGAGAATAACGGAAGAACAGTTGCACAATTGGAATATGTGAGTACTATAGGGAGTCTTATGTTTGCTATGCAATGCACTAGACCTAATATCGTATATGTTGTGAGTAAACTCAGTAGATTTATTGGTAAGCCCAGTACTGAACACTGGAATGCAATCAATAAAGTCCTTGGTTACTTAAAAGCAACCAAGGACTTGAGACTATTTTATTCAGAATTTCCTGTCGTATTAGAAGAATATACTGTTGCGAGCTGGATATCGAGTGCAAGAGACAACAAGTCTACTAAAAGATGGGTATTTATCCTAGGAGGTGTAGCTGTATCTTGGGAATTCAAGAAGCAGACTTGCATAATGCACTCGACTATGGAGTCTGAATTTATTGCTCTGGCTGCAACAGGCAAAGAGGCTGAGTGGTTAAGGGATCTTCTATTAAAAATCTCTTTCTGTGTAAAGCTTATATCGATTGTGTCACTACATTGTGATAGTGAAGTCACATTAGCTAGAGCATATAGTGGCACATATAATGGTAAGTCTAGACATATTAATCTTCGACATGATTATGTCAGACAATTGATTTGAGATGGAATCATTGTTATTTCCTATGTGAAATCAAGCAATAACCTGGTAGACCCTTTCACTAAACCTCTACCGAGAGAGGTAGTAAAGGCTACATCTAGAGGGATAGGGTTAAAACTCTTCAACCAAAGTTTCACCAATGATGGTAACCCAACCTAAAGTCAGAAAATCTCTAATTTTAGGTTTAATGGGTAAGAACAAGTCACTGATATACGGAAAGTTTTAACACTAAATTAGAAAACCTCATTCATAATAGATAAGTGCTGAGCGTTACGAAAGAAGGTTGAGTCTTAGACTCTTAATGAAATCCAGTCTAAAGGACAAGTGTCTTATAGTAACGAAGACACTGGAAGGATTTCACCTATATGAATGTAGAGATGATGCGGTCTCTCATGAGAATTAGGAGTTTTCTCTCGGGATCGTTCACGAATTAGGATAAGCACATGGCCATTAATTGTACTGAGCAAGATTGTGGGAACTCTAACAAACATATAGCGAATATGTGTGTGGTTTCTCCGACTCTGTTATCTAGAAATAACTGGTTCAATGCTACGGCTACAAGTCATTTTAACAAAGTTTTAAAATATTACACTAAGGAAAAATTAAAATCGAAAGATATCTTTCTTTATGCATATAAGCTGATTATTCTGGCAGAAATGTTCAATCGAGAAAATTATATTTTTAAAAATCAAGTGGGGGATTGTTGCAAAAATATTGATTTTAATAAAAAATAATATATAATATATAAAAAAGTGTTTGAAAATACCTTTTTGTGGGTTTTTTGGAATAGTCCCACATTGAAAAAAGAGGAGAAGTTTTTTGGGTTTAAATGAAAATAGTGGAGTACTATGGGCACGGTCTCAGTCTCGGTCTCGGTCACGAGCTCGGTATGAGGGTGTGGGCATGTGAGGCAGTGTGGCTGTAGAGGCGCTAGTGGCGCTCTTTGCACTTCGCACATGCGAATCATGTTGTAGAGGGTCGCTCCCTTCGTGAACCGAAGCGAGATGTGTGTGAGTCATGGTGCGACTAAGTGGCTAAGACAGGTGGCTAGTTGGCAGAGAGACTAGAGGACTGGGAGAGAGATCTCTCAGTATATAGAGAGAGACAAAAAAGAGTTGTTGCAGTAGAAAATGTAACAGTTGTGCCATTAGTGCAGAGACCAGCTATAACTGTTGCATGGCTAGCCCAATAGCTAGAAAACGGCTAGCTGCTATCTCACAACAGTCACAGGCAACAGTGGTTATGGCTCATGCACAACAGTAAAAAAAGGCCATAAAACGGCTTATTTCTAACAGCCAGAAATAACTTAATGGAATTTATGTCTCTAGACCATAACTGTAACGCCCCAATTTTTCAGGACCCGAGTATATGACCCGTTTCCCAAAAACTCGAGTGTTAACTTATAAAGAGCCAAAGTCCACATATTTCTTTTTTCTTTCATCAGAGTAAGTAGATGAGCGTAGTATGGACAAATCAGACATAAAAGAAAGTTGCATTATCATTTAAATATATAAGAAGCTACCCATAATGACTTATACAAACCAATGTCCCCATTCTTACAATACAAAATGAAATAATATTACATGCGAAATAAAGTAAGTTACAACAATTTTGGGATGTGAAATCCTTTAGTAACCCTGTGAACAACATCAGCATGCTCTATACCTGCATCAACTATTACAGTTTGATAGCGTTAATGGCTATTGTAGTGAGGAACACCCTCTAAGATTACGCACTCGTCATTCATAATCCGACATAGATTATAAGTCATGGAATTAGATACACTAAACAGGACATTTCATAGTTATACTCATGTTAAGAAAGTCAAACCAATCAGTAGAATTTTATCATAGGAAAAATATAATGACAATCATAATTCAAGGAAACATGTCCAGATAACCAAACAATCCAACATACGATTTTCTATTGCGCCCGAAATCACATTGTACGTGAACACCGCAAGATGGGTAGAAAATTGATAAGTGAACTTCAACTCCACCTGAAAATCATGGTACAAGCGAAATCGCACGGCGAATAGAAAATCACCCTTTAAACCACCATTTCACCCAGGAATCATGTCGTACGTGAACTTCGCAAGATGGCTAGAAAATTGATAAGCGAACTTCGGCTCCATCTAAAAATCATGGTACGACTGAACTCCATAAGGTGAAGAGACAATCAACATACAAACTCTAGACCACCCAGAAATTATATCGTATGTGAACACCGCAAGATGGCTAGAAAATCGCTAAGTGAACTTCAGCTCCACCCGAAAGTCATGGTACAACTGAACTCCACATAATGGCTAGGAAACAATAGGGTATGCGAACATACCCAACAAGCCACAAAATGGTGTTAATGTTCCATCAAAGCCATGGAGGGCAAACGTACGATCCAAGCCTCATAGGGCAAATGTGCAGTTCAAACCATGTAAGGCATATATGCGATCCAAGTCGCGTAAGTCAAATATGGACTGCAAGAGGTATTGGTTCATGACAGGTTTCATTCATTACATCACTCAATCACGAACGACAAACATACAGTTAATTAATAATGCATCACCAAAGATCGCATGTTATCATCACTCATTTATACTTGCTATAATTAAGAGATGTTTTCATTATCTAGCATAGGAATCAGGTGCAAGCATATCAACATATTCACATATTCACACAACTAGTTAAGCGGTTCAATCAAGTGACTTAGGAGATACAAAAGGGAAGAGATTAATGCAACATCTACAATTAGATTAATGAATTTAAGTGGAAAGCTCAAAGGGTGAGTCCTCACCTTACGTGTCAAGTCGCCCATTAGTGTCACTAGGAAACTCAGTTGTCATTAGAACCAAATCCTACCATACATTGTAAAATCATATGGTCAGATGTAAGTTTTATAGATTATTTAGGGTTAAGGTCTTAACCTAAGGTTTGGATTACCTAGGTTTTAGGGTCTTATCTTAAAGTTTACTTCGATGCTTATATTCTAGGATTTGAATAATAAATTATTATTAATATTATTATATTATTATTGTACCATGGGCTAAAGACTATTCATGATAGGAGTTTTAATCCATCCATATTAATAATGATGGTTCATAAGTTGATATTTAGATATACCAACAATATCTATTGTCTTTATAATGACTAATAATCACTTAAATAATATAAGTAATAATAATAAAATTTTTACTAACGATAATATAATAAGTACTAATGTTAATAATCGTATTAACAAGAATTATACTAACCCTATAAGGAAAAATGGTAATATAGTTATAATGATGAATCTAGTAATGATAATAGGTGTTAAGGTCTCATCGTTTACGTTTAAAGTATAGACCTAGGGTTTAGGTTACTTAGGCCTACGATTTTATCCTAGAGTTTAGGTCTAGGCTAGATTTTAGGATTTGGATCCTAGTTAACGTAAGACTAATTACCATGTTAATCTAATAACTATAACATGGCTATTACCATTAATGGCATAATTAGTATTAGCTCATTATGGTGATCATATGATGGTAAAAATCAATACACTCCTACTATTAATGATAATATGTAGGTATGGTTAGTAGAATTTTAATGTCCAATAATTGTTGTTCTATTTATAATAGCTAACACTACTATGAGAAATCTGCTAGTGGCTAATCATGTTTAATAATCACAATAATCATGGTAATATAAATGACAATAATAAACCAAACTAATCCACTTTGAGGAGGGAAGTTGACTTACGTTAGTCGATCCAACAACTCGAGTTGGTGTGTTTTAATGTGGTTTGGGGGCGAATCTTGCCTCTTGACTCGGTCCTCATCTTTCTTCCTTTCTTCCCTTTTCTCTCTCCTTCTTTCCTTCCTCCTCCACTTCTCTCTTCTTTTTTTTTCTTTCTTTCTTGCTGGAATGCCCAGCAATGAGCCTGGACAGACTAACCCAACTCGACACGGCTGGACTCGGTTCCAGTCGAGTCAACTCAGCAGCAACCTCCTATCCAACCTCTCTCCTTCATTTCATCTTCTCTCTCTCTCTCTCTACTTCCCTTCCCTTCCTTCTTTCACAACTACTAGGACCTACTAACAGGGACGTCCAGCCACCCTGGACTCTATTGGACTCAGCTTGGACTCGACCCAACTCGGTTTGAGTTTGAACGGAGTTGACTCGATAGCTACAACCAACGCCCTCTCTTTCTCCTCTATCTTTCTTTCTTTTCTTTCTTCTTAGCTCCTCTTTCCTCTCACTCTCTCCCTGAATTTTCACAACACCTGGACGCAGGTCAGACGATCCTAACTCAGCCCTGTGACTCGGCGAGTCATCGTGGTGCGACTCGACTGAGCCAAGATGGTGCGCACGTCAGTGACAAAAATTTCTCTCTCTCTCTCTCTCTCTTTGTGATTTTTTTTTTCTTCTTCCCTGCCAGCTGCTTGAAACGCCTAGCAATGTAGGCCAGACTGGCCTGACTCAGCCTAAGCTCACTGGATTCGGTTCGGGCTGCACAGTAGCCACCCTCTCTCCATTCTTCCTCTTCTTTTCACCATCTCATTCTCTCCTTTCTTCCTTTCTTTTAACCACGGCCAGCGACAACACCTACCCGATGGAAATCTAGAGCATTAGCAGTGGCAGCTTCTTGACGAGGAAGGAGACCCGCCGTTAATGGCTGATGTCAAATAAGAGTCTCTTCCTCCAATCCGCCTTCTTCAGACTGTTCGTGGAGGCCATAGGAAGCTTGCAAACAAGCTCCATTGAAGCCTGAAGGAGCATAGGTCAGTGGGTTCGAAGATAGGGGAGGATGGCTGGTTTCCTTTCTCTCTCTCATTCTCCCCCCCCCTTTTTTTCTTTTATCCACCCAGTTGAATCACTGGTATTGAACAACCTAGATCTGCTCCCCATGGATGGCTAAGATGCAAAGACAAGGAAGAACACGGATCACTGAGTCGACAAAACATCAGGTTTCCATTTTTGGAAACTTTGTGCTTTCGGGCCCACTTGCTGTAAGTATTGTGCCCACGCACGTACATCTCAACGTGCGAGATGAGGTGGGTTTTGGTGAGGACCAATCCCTAAACACGATGGACGGTCTGGATCGTGCAGGTGGGAGGTCATGGTGGGCCATGATTCGAACAAACGGACAGCTGTCCATCCGTTCAAAAATGCCAGAGCGCGGGAGATGAGAAAGAAGGATTTCCTTCTTAGGAAATTTTCGATCAGAGCTTCTTTGACCGGTCTCCAAGATTCAGTGCACAGCGGGTGCACATGTAGGTGGTGCACATGCATCACCGGTGGGGCCCACAGCGAGGCTCTTGTCCAATTCACACCGCTCATCAGTTTTGTCAGCCCGACTTGGGGTCCATTCTAGAGTATGGGATAGATCCAAGTCTTAGGTGGCCCATACTAATAGAGTTTAGGTCCTTTATTGTCGATTGCGTCAATCCAGCAGTCGGATTAGTTCCATCTCGACCATCAATGGTCAGCACGCCCTAAGGGATCATTTGTGTCTAAGGACTCCATCACATCTTACTATTTGAATAGTATATTAATTTTAATTTTTGATATAATTACCTGTAAATATATATATATATATACATACATACATATATTCATTGTATATTTAAGTATAATTACTAACGTATTATATCTTTTATATTAATAATCATTTATCAAGAAATAACATATTTAATTTAAAGTATTATATATATGTGTGTGTATATATGTATTTTTCTTTTACATATATATAAACATTAATTATTCTAAGTGATGTATATTATATATATATATATATATATATGATATAATACAATAATACATAGTTTAAATTTAAAAATGTAAATATTAGTCAATATACGTAAAATTTATGACAATGTGTTGACATATGATTTATTTTATATATAGTTTAAATAATGTGAAACAAATAGTATACCTAATTTGAATATTTTAAGTAACATATATATTATTACAAATAATTGTAAAACTATTTTGTATTATAATATATACATACAATTATGTCCTATTTAAAATGAATTATTTGGTCTCCTTAGTAACACTCGAGTACTGAAAAGTACTGGGTGTTACAATCTACCCCCCTTAAAGAGAATTTCGTCCCCGAAATTCAATACTTTTACCTTAAATGGGTCGAGGAAAATCTATTTTCCTTGTCTTTAACTATTCACTATTTTCCCCCATGAAGCATGTTTGTATGAATAAGCGTTCATGTTTGACTAAAGGACTGGGGTTGTTACGATCTACCCTCCTTAAAGAAGAATCTCGCCCACGAGATTCGATCATGCTTATCCCAATTTCTTTCGGTACTAAATATGATCAAGTGTTTGCTAAAACGACGTAGAGAAAAGTTTCATTATTATTCTAATTTATGTGTGGGTTTGAACTTCACAATAACAAATTTCAGGTCATCTAGAGTAAGAATAGTAGTTTATTTTTTCGATGTTCGGGTTAACACAAACAGACGGTTATGGTTGGTTTGAGCCTGATACAACAATCTTCTGCCTGATCAAGGCAATGAGTTCCTTAGTATCCATTCCTAATCCTAGTGAACCTTGACCTTCTACTTGATCAGGGCATTAAGGTCGTTAGAATTTTCTAGGATTTAGAATTTGAATCAAACCATGTATACTTCGTTTAAATATGATTTTGTTAGTCCGTGAACCCAATTATTCAAGATTATTTTTTTTCGAAATCTCATATGGTCTTCTATTTTAACAAAGGACAGGTCTATGATGGCCTAAAACACTTTCATGCGCACTCTGCTCAACTAGTGCAGTACTTAAATTTCATGACCAAAATTCCTACGTGGAAATTTGAGTTTAAAATTGCGAAGTTTTATTCAGACTCTCAAATCCAGTCCTCATAAGCTCAAATTAGGGTCGGAAATTTACCTAAGATTTCATAATTTCACCTATAATAAATTTTACGCGGTGAAATTGTGGAAAATGTTATTCCTACGTAAGGAGATGTATTAGAGAATTCAAACTACAACACCTAACGCGGTCCTCAAGCTTAGAGTGCACTTGTGTCCAATCAAACGTACAATCTGGTGATTAAGAAAATTCCTACAAAGCATAAGTTCATCTCATTCATCGAATACTGCAATAGTTTTATTCCTAACTAATGATATTTTAAGAAATTTCAAATTATGTATTTTCCAAAACTTGTTCGTTGAGCGCCAAGTTCAAGGAATGTTCACGTTTGTTCTTACGTACATCGTAGTGGGTATTTATTCTCCCATGGCATTTTAGGTTTAGTTTCTAAGTTCAAACAACTATTTTGGTAGTTTACAACGGAACTAAAGTTACATTTCTAAGTTCTAAGGTTATCCACACAATGTGCTAGGGAACCTAAAATATTGGGTATCTATATTTTTCAACTTTCCTAAATTCTAGGGTAAATGCACCTGATTTCAAATGGTCATCCTAATATTCTCTAAGGAATTTCTACATGAGTTAAGGTCCAGGGTCTAACTTAGAATTCTTAAGGGAACCTTACGTACATTACAATGGGTATTTGGTACACCTTTAATTCCTAAGTCCAAATGGCTACTTTGGTAGTTTATAAGAGGACCAAGGTCTTGCTTCTAGGTTCAAATGTTTAAACTTATAATGTTCAAGGGATTTAAGTTCGGTACATAATTTCTATATCCTCATTTCCTCCCAATTCTAACGGATTTCTACGTAAGTTGAAGTCTAAGGTCTAACCAAAGCTTTCAAGGGAGCCTATAGTTGAAGTCTCCATATTCTCAAATTTTCCTTAGTTCAGATGGAATGTCACATAAGTTTGGATTGCCATCCAAATAACTTATAAGGGAACCTAAGTTTTGGTTTATACAATCTTATTCATTCTCGTAAGTCTAAGGGAGATTCACCTAGGTTCAAATTTCTAGTTTCAAATGTCCTAATTGAGACATTTAAGGCTTGTATAAGATCATTTCCCCAGGCCAAGTTTGTCCAAACTATTCTCTAATACCAACTGTAACGCCCCAACTTTTCAGGACTCGAGTATATGACCTGTTTCCCAAAAACTCGAGTGTTAACTTATAAAGAGCCAAAGTCCACATATTTCTTTTTTTCTTTCATCAGAGTAAGCAGATGAGCGTGGTATGGACAAATCAGACATAAAAGAAAGTTGCATTATCATTTAAATGTATAAGAAGTTACCCATAATGACTTATACAAACCAATGTCCCCATTCTTACAATACAAAATGAAATAATAATACATGTGAAATAAAGTAAGTTACAACAATTTTGGGATGTGAAATCTTTTAGTAACCCTGTGATGAGCATCGGCTTGCTCTATACTGCATAAACTATTACGGTTTGATAACGTCAATGGATATTGCAGTGAGGAACACCCTCTAAGATTACGCACTCGTCATTCATAATCCAATATAGATTACAAGTCATGGAATTAGATACACTAAACAGGGCATTTCATAGTTATACTCATGTTAAGAAAGTCAAACCAATCAGTAGAATTTCATCATAGGCAAAACAATATGACAATCGCAATTCAAGGAAACATGTCCAGATAACCAAACAATCCAACATACGATTTTTTATTGCGCCCGAAATCACATTGTACATGAACTTCGCAAGATGGCTAGAATATCGATAAGCGAATTTCAACTCCACCCGAAAATCAAGGTATAAGCGGAATCACAAGGTGAATAGAAAATCACCCTTTAAACCCCCACTTCACCTGGGAATCATGTCGTATGTGAACTCCGCAAGATGGCTAGAAAATCGATAAGCGAACTTCGGCTCTACCTGAAAATCATGGTACGATTGAACTCCACAAGATGAAGAAACAATTAACATACAAACTCTAAACCACCCAGAAATCATATTGTATGTGAACACCGTAAGATGGCTAGAAAATCGTTAAGCGAACTTCAGCTCCACCCGGAAGCCAAGGTACAACTGAACTCTACATGATGGCTAGAAAACAACAGGGTATGCGAACATACCCAACAAGCCACAAAATGGTGTCAATGTTCCATCAAAGCTACGGAGGGCAAATGTACGATCCAAGCCTCATAGGGCAAATGTACGGTCTAAACCATGTAAGGCATATATGCGATCCAAGTCGCATAAGTCAAATATGGACCGCAAGAGGTATGGGTTCATGACAGGTTTCATTCATTATATCACTCAATCACAAACGACAAACATACAGTTAATTAACAATGCATCACTAAAGATCGCATGTTATCATCACTCATTTATACTTGCTATAATTAAGAAATGTTTTCATTATCTAGCATAGGAATCAGGTGCAAGCATATCAACATATTCACATATTCACACAACTAGTTAAGCGGTTCAATCAAGTGACTTAGGAGATATAAAAGGGAAGAGATTAATGCAACATCTACGATTAGATTAATGAATTTAAGTGGGAAGCTCAAAGGGTGAGTCCTCACCTTACGTGTTGAGTCGCTCATTAGTGTCGCTAGGAAACGCAGTTGTCATTAGAACCAAATCCTACTATACATTGTAAAACGCATGGTCAGATGCAAGTTTTATATATTATTTAGGGTTAAGGTCTTAACCTAAGGTTTGGATTACCTAGGTTTTAGGGTCTTATCTTAAAGTTTACTTCGATGCTTATATTCTAGGATTTAAATAATAAATTATTATTAATATTATTATATTATTATTGTACCAAGGGCTAAAGACTATTCATAATAGGAGTTTTAATCCATCCATATTAATAATGATGGTTCATAAGTTTATATTTAGATATACCAACAATATCTAATGTCTTTATAATGACTAATAATCTTTTAAATAATATAAGTAATAATAATAAATTTTTTACTAATGATAATATAATAAGTACTAATGTTAATAATCGTATTAACTAGAATTACTAACCCTATAAGGAAAAATGGTAATATAGTCATAATGATGAATCTAGTAACGATAATAGGTGTTAAGGTCTCATCGTTTACATTTAAAGTATAGACCTAGGGTTTAGGTTACTTAGGCCTACGATTTTATCCTAGAGTTTAGGTCTATGCTAGATTTTAGGATTTGGATCCTAGTTAACGTAAGACTAATTACCATGTTAATCTAATAACTATAACATGGTTATTACCATTAATGGCATAATTAATATTAGCTCATTATGGTGATCATATGATGGTAAAAATCAATACACTCCTACTATTAATGATAATATGTAGGTATAATGAGTAGAATTTTAATGTCCAATAATTGTAGTTCTATTTATAATAGCTAACACTACTATGAGAAATCTGCTAGTGGCTAATCATGTTTAATCAACTTGAGTTGGTGTGTTTTAATGTGGTTTGGGGGCGAATCTCGCCTCTTGATTCGGTCCTCATCTTTCTTCCTTTCTTCCCTTTTCTTTCTCCTTCTTTCCTTCCTCCTCTACTTCTCTTTTTTTTTTTTTCTCTCTTTCTTTCTTGCTTGAATGCCCAGCAATGAGCCTGGACAGACTAACCCAACTCGACTCAGCTGGACTCAATTCCAGTCGAGTCAACTCAGCAGCAACCTCCTATCCAACCTCTCTCCTTCATTTCATCTTCTCTCTCTCTCTCTCTCTCTCTCTCTCTCTCTCTCTCTCTACTTCCCTTCCCTTCCTTCTTTCACAACTACTAGGACCTACTAACAGGGACGTCCAACCACCCTGAACTCTATTGGACTCAACTAAGACTCGACCCAACTCGGTTTGAGTTTGAACCGAGTTGACTCGATAGCTACAACCAATGCCCTCTCTTTCTCCTCTATCTTTCTTTCTTTTCTTTCTTCCTGGCTCCTCTTTCCTCTCACTCTCTCCCTGAATTTTCACAACACCTGGATGCAGGTTAGACGATCCTAACTCAGCCCCGTGACTCGCCGAGTCATCGTGGTGCGACTCGACTGAGCTAAGATGGTGCGCATGTCAGTGACAAAAATCTCTCTCTCTCTCTCTCTGATTTTTTTTTCTTCTTCCCTGCCAGTTGCTTGAAACGCCTAGCAATGTAGGCCAGACCCGGCCTAACTCGGCCTAAGCTCACTTGATTCGGTTACGTTCGGGCTGCCCAGCAGGCACCCTCTCTCCATTCTTTCTCTTCTTTTCACCGTCTCATTCTCCCCTTTCTTCCTTTCTTTTAACCACGGCCAGCGAGAACACCCACCCGATGGAAATCTAGAGCATTAGCAGTGGCAGCTTCTTGATGAGGAAGGAGACACACCGTTAATGGCTGATGTCAAATAAGAGTCTCTTCCTCCAATTCGCCTTCTTTAAACTATTCGTGGGGGCCATAGGAAGCTTGCAAACAAGGTCTATTGAAGCCTGAAGGAGCATAGGTCAGTGGGTTCGAAGATAGGGGAGGATAGCTGGATTCCTTTTGTCACGCCCCAGACCTGGTAACCGGACTCACAAGGAACCCGATGGCTGGTTCTGCCTCCGTAGTACCCCATTTTCGGCTCCTGAGGTAGGTTCCGATCATAGGATCCTACAAGGAAGATTTTCATAACAGTATAATCATTTCAATACGAGCATAACCAAGATCACAACAAGTAAATCTAAAAATAACAAGGCACACATCATAAAATCCACTAAGAATTTGAACTTTTACAAGTATCCATAAGGTCCAAAAGGACATACATAAGATAATAGAAGAAAGAAAGGAAGTCTGCAACACTGGGTCCTCAAGCTCAACTCTAATCCAAACTCTACCACTGCGACGCCTACCTAGGATCTCGTGCACACATCAATCGTGCATAAGCTTATAGAAAGCTTAGAGGGTGGTGAAAGTGTGTGACAATGGTGCTCAGAAGAAGATAAAGAATGCAGAAGGGAGTCATGATCAATACCATTACCACTAGCCTTACCAAGGCTATCATGAATGCAAGAAACTATACCAAGGCAGTATGATAATGCAGGAAGCCATACCAAGGCTATATAATATAATGAGTACTGTAATGTGATGAGTACTGTAATGCAATATGAGTATTGTAATGCGATGAGAACTGTAATGCAATATGAGTACTGTAAAGCGATGAGTACTGTAATGCAATGAATACTGTAATGCAGTATGAGTACTGTAATGCATTATGAGGCTTACACAGCCGATGCAAATGCAATGCGAAGTAATGTCAGTGCTCATATCCAATCCACATATCAAGTACATTTCCATCATAAGGAAATCACCGGGGTCCATTACACTACTGGATGACTGCCACTCTACAGACCCCGCACAGTCAAACGAGCATAAGAGACCTCACTACCCTGCCTGCGGACAGCCAACCACTAGCAAGGCCTAAAGGTAGCGGACCCATTCACGAGCTGGTCAGACTCAACCTAGCAATGCCCCCTTACATCAGGCGAGTAAGGCGACACCCCTATCCAACCGACTACACGATAGTGGGAGTCACGGCCTAACGGAATAAGGCCCTCGTGTACTCATATATTCCACTCGGTCACGGCATTGGAGCAGATCCTTGGTACCATGGAATTTTTAGAAATTTCACCCATGGGCATCCTATGCACCCGGTATGCTCAAGTAACATTTCCGGTGTCCAAACATGGTCATCCATGATGTATTCGTGAAAGCTACAACCCTGATGAAGTGAGGGTGATAATGCTCATATGTTATGCAATGCCAGATACATGAATTACACCATCAACTATGCATCAATTCCAAGCATCCAACATGCTCAAGAGGGAATACTACGCCCCTTAAGAAGGCAACATGCAATGCCCAATGGCACAATCATAACCACATATACAGTGTCATCCAAGCATACAATGATGCACATGGGCCATGAAGATGGGTCTAGACGCATTATGTGGCGATATACAAAGTAGTACACTCCTATCCAAGAAGGGACCAAGACTAGGTATTTAGACAATATCCACAAGGAATTCCACCTCTAGTGGGGGCCCATTTACCTGGGGTAGCCCACGAGACTAAGCATACAACTACGTGTCCAAATAACACAGAAGTGAGTCTAGCAAGAGTTTAAGATGAGTGTCTAATGACATTTAGATATAAACGGGCCTATAAGGGTTCACAATGGGGACATTTAACCACCATTCCCCAAGAGGCATCTCAACCACGAACTATATGGATACAAGGCCCAAGGCCCTATATTTAAGATAAGAATATAGGTAACCACATACATACATTCCTCATAATAGGCCATAAAAAGATATAACACCACTTTTAACAACATGGGCCCCAAGAGAGAAATTAAGGCCCAAGGCTCAATTCCCAATGGCCATAGAATCCATGCATTAAGTTGGACTTGGTGGGCAGCTCGCATACACAATATATGGCCTAAAAAAAGTTTAAATTTGGATGATGAAATGGGCCCAACTACATCAGCACAATAACTAGCAATTTAAGTGGGCAACCAAGGGCCCAATACTATCCTTATCTTAGCCCACAAGTCCATCAAAACGGTGGAAGTTAGCTTAATATATGGTTGGGCCAAGCTGGGACATCCCTACCCACTCTAGGCTCATGGTATGCCCCAAAAATCTGATCTAAGATGGGGTCCTCATGTGATCACTAAAGGTGACCCAAAAGAATGTACTGATTAAGCCCAAGGATTATAAGAAAACACAAGCATGCAACACGTATACAAGTTCTCAATATGATGAGTCTCATGTCCAATAAAGTTTCAATCATAACAATGTACATTTAAGGCCCCTTTATAAACCTTCGGCCCACTCATATTCTTGGGCCTGCTAAAGCCCAGAAATTAGTCAAATGAGTGGGAATGATCTTATGAAGGCCAACAATATTCATAGGGGGCCCCACCAGATGGAGGGTATGTATACATCAAGAAAAGATCAAGTGGGTCTACTACTGGATTGTGAATCCAGCAGTAACTTAAGGCAGAGAGTGCCTCCATGATCGGGCGATCCAAGGCTTGGATGAGTTGGACCAAACATATGTTAAGGTAGGTTCCACATATATACATATTGAGCCTTAAACAAATGGCTTAGGGTTTATGGTGGGCCTTTAACCATCCATAGAAGAACCTACGGGCCTACCTTAGGACCACCCAAGAGGACATCCAACCTCAACTGGTTCCCAAGAGGTAGCCCACCACTACTCGAGCATGAAATAAGGCCCAAGGCCAAAGCAATCCATGGCCTAGTGGGCCATACACTAAGCCCAATACTTAGGTAGCATGGTGGGCCCTTAAGCAATGTTTGGGCCCAACCATAAAGGTCATAAATCCATATATTGTGGTGGGCTTCATGGGCAGCCCAATAATTCATTTACATGGGCAAGTTTCACATTTAACACAAGTGAGTTGGGCCTCACTTTTGGCCCAAGTACAAGGTCAGTTTAGTGGGCAGTCAAGGGCCCAACCTCTTGTGTATTATTGCCTCTAAGCTTATCACAATAGATAGGAGAGTATAAGCCCAAGATCAATGGGCCTATCCAAAAGAACTGAGTCCACAAGACCTACTTGCTAACACAAACATGCATATAATATATCACATAATGGGACCAAAAGAAATGGCCCAAACAAAAGCCATCCAATTCATACATTATGGTGGACTTGAAGGCAGCCCGTAAGCCCAAGAATACACATGGGCAAGGCCTATACTGACAGTGTGGGCCTTGCCACACCAGCCCAAAGACTTAGCAAGGCCCTCCACAATATATATTTATGTGGGCCTTGCAAGTCAGCCCACAATTAAGCATTTTATGAATGCATCAAGGCTAATAAATGCACATGATCAGCTTGTAGATGGCCCATCGGGCCAATAAATCAATAAGGTCAGCCCTTGCACAATCTTGGGCTCAAGGGATAGGTTTTCAGCCCATTGGGCCATAAAGCTATTAAAAATTCTGGTTAAGGCTAGCCCACAAACCACCACAAAGGTGGGCCTCAAGGGGCACTAATTAAGCCCAAAATGTCTAAAGAAGGAGGGCAAAGAGTGTGTGCAACACTCCCTTAAATCTGGTGGGCCGCCATGGCTCTAAAAGATCCACTATGCACAAATTTGAGCCCCTTGCTGGAATTCCATCCCACCCACTTCCTAGGCCTGCTGGACTCCAGAAATTTATTTAATTTAAATGGCTTACTGACCATGGTGACCCACACATATCATAGTGGGTCCCACCAGATAATAAGGGGGATATACAATTCTTACTTCAAGTGGGCCATGCCGTTAGAATGCAGGCCCATCCCATGGTGGGTTGTCCTACGGGCCTAGATATTTGACCCAAAATTGTTCCAAATTGTAGGCTACACCACGATCGATACAGGGGTCCGATGACCCTGAAAATTTGAAGGGTGATCCTTCCATAGGTGGGTCACATCTTCACAAAATTTTAGAATTTTTGGATATTCCTAAGTATTTTAATTAATTTAAACAAAACAGTCTATCCAGAAAATCGGACAGACCTAGACGTCCCAACGTGGTGGGCCAGTCCAGCCCTCGCCACAGTGTGCACAAGGATCTATTGGACCTAAAATTAGGTAGGTGGGTTCCACTATGAGTGGACTACAACTCTAAAAAATTTTAAAATTTTTAGACATCTAAAAATATTTTAATTAATTTAAAGAAATCAATCTGTCCTGAAAATCGGACTGATCTGGACACCATATTGTAATGGGCTGGTCCAGCCACCATCATGGTGTGTACAGGTGTCCATTGGCCCCAAAATTTTGTAGGTGGGTCCTAACATGAGTGGACCACCTCCCTATAAATTTTCATAATCTTTAAACACCCAAAAGTGTTTTAATAAATTTTGAAATTCCAACCTATATAAGGTGGAATGTTGCTGGAACAGTGCAGAAAATCCAGACTGTCCACCTCACTTGGACCACACCTTTGGGACCCTAATGAAGTTCAGATGGGGCTAAAATTTGGGGGACATCAAGATGAGATTCCCACCTTTCAGAAAAGTATATTTGATGGGTACCAAAGGTCCCTCAATCAGTCCCAAATTCATGTCCAAAGTCCAACAAAAATCTGTCCAGAAATTTCTGAACAGCAATACATGCATGAAATAAAACAAATGTATGGGCCTATTAAGAAAGGGATTGGCCCATAAATTGGGTGTCATGGCCTACCCTAGTGGACCCCACAATTGTCCAGAACAAACTCCCAAATTCTTACCCTTACAAGAACATTTAAGGTGGAAAAAAAGGGACATCTAAACCATGGTGTAAGTTGAGTATAGATGTTCCTTCCTTACTGGGCTTTTTTGGGCAATCTAGGCCCACTAAGTGGACCACACATAATATCATCAGATTATGAAAGAATGAAAGAGAAGGAAGAACATTGTTCACACCCCAAGTATAGGGTTGTGATGTAGTAATAAACTCGGTAAGACCGAGGTCGAATCCACAGGGACTGAAACCTGTACGCTTTCTAAAAATAACCAGATCTAGAACTAGGCTAAGATGAAATCTAAACCAAATTTTTTTTTTAGGAATAATGGTGAAATAATTAATCTAAAACTTAGGAAAAATCAGAAGAAGGGAAACTAGGGATTCAGAGGATCCACTTGTAGAGATCTGGGAGATCTTATGCCTGTATTACAATTTAGGAAAATTAACTGAACTGCCTTTAATGTAATTTTGATAAGATGAAAGGTATATGAATTAGAATGGATTCCATCACCAAACCATGCCCATGAGAGACAAAGCAAACAATATAATTAAACTAATTACCAACCAATCAATGTATGAAGGTTAGGAAGGGACCAGACATCCAACCATGCCCATGAGACGATGGTGAACAACAGGGCTTCTGACGTCATAAACATAAAAAGAAAAGAACATGCTCAAAGCCATTGCAGACCCATTGTAATTTCAGTCACAACAGACCATTAAAGACTGAAAACATTCCCTTAATAAAATTAAATCAAAATCAATTCAGTCTAAACAAAGGCACAAGCAAAGAGGCATCCCATCACGCTACAAGCTTCACCTCTTGGCCCTAGCCAAGAGGTTTAGCCACACATAAGTGGACTAGATCTCATGACAAAATAGAGAAAAGAAAGAAATTATAAAAAGCAATTAAAAACCCAACTCTCCCCCTGTGTTTCTCTCTCTCTCCTCACTTTCTTCCTTGAACTCCCGCCGTTTTCCCCTCTCCACGTCCTTCTCTCTCTTTATAGTAGCAAAGATGCGGTGGAGAGCTTCTTTGCAAGCAACAGTGGAGTCCGTGTGTAATCGAGGCCGGATTTGCGTGAATTTTACAAGAGCCTTTGATCTGCGTTAACTTGTAGGCCCCAAAATTTATGTCTTCGAGAAATCAATCCGTCTATTCGATGCGTAATGAAAAACCCAAGCCATGAAGTGAATTTTTCTTGCATTCGGTGTGGTCCATCCGATCCATCTTACATCCGTTAATCCGACGTTGGAATGGTTGAGAGACCGTTCTAGCTATCTTCTTGAAGTTTCGACACCTGAGTCCTAATAATATGGACCCCGGTATTCCAACAGACGGCCCGCATCGAACATTGCGTCAAGATGGTGGCCCATCGAAAAACATCGCAAGCTCATTTGCGAAACAAGCACTCTGCGTTGATGTCGTGAAAGTCGGTGGACCCCACCTTGATGTTTGCGAACAAATCCATTCCGCTCACTTGTGATCTCCCGAAAAACCATTTAGACTGGGTCGGTTTTGGATCAAAACGTGGTGGCCCACAAGATTTCTTCACCCACTGTCCATCCTGCCTTCGAACGGACAAAAAACAATCTCCATTATCTTCCGAGATTCCGCCACCTAGGCGATGTTTGAACCCCTCCTATTGACTTAATAGACGGTTCCGATCACTGATCTGAGCCATCAGTGGGACCCACTAGCAAGAACAGCGTCCGGTTCATGCGGACGCTGTTCCAACCGACTGGAGTGCGCTGCTTTTGTGATGGGGCCTACTTCATTGATGATTTGAAAAATCCATACCGTCCACCAGATTCACGACGCAAAACCGTTAAGGATTGACTAGATTCAATTGATTTCTGGGTGACCCACTGACTCAACTCCAGCATCCGTTCATTCTGCGTTTGACGGTAACAATCGCGTGATCGCGTTCTTAGACCAAAAGGAAAAGCTTGGACAGGGTCTTGGCCACCTCCTGAAGCAAATGGACGGCTTGGATCATCGACATGGCTGATGGGTGGGGTCCACAAGCATCGTCCGGCCGATCGCGTTGAAGACGCTGTCGCGTCTTTCGTTTTTAAAGAATTCGTCGGTCAGCGAAACGCTGACCGACTTTTGTTTGTTCGGTGCGCTGCATGTATTCATGTACATGGTGTACATGCACTGCAAATTAGAGTCCACTGTGATGTTTTAGTGCAATCTGTCCCGACCATCTACTCTTTCATATCATTTTAAGGGTTGATACAGTGAAGCATATCCAAATATCAGGTGGGCCCCAGATTGAGATTTATGGGCTGATCTATCCGTTGGGCTGCTTCCGCGATGATCCGACGGATGAATTTCGACGTGTACGGTTCAATTATGGCCCTTAAGCCATATATGGAGTTTTGAGCCAAGCGGATGATGGGAACACTGTGATCTTGCATTCTGGACCAATTTCGGGCCACTTGAGCTTCAGTTTCTCGATTTTCTCGGGTCTCGGGCTGTGTAAAATCGTCAATCTTGGTCCCATGGAGTCCGTACCTTGCTCTGGTGAATTCTGAGCGTCAAATCCACACTTTTAGTACCCAATTTCAGTTTTAGCTCCAGATTGCATCCTGCAACAAAACACAATTAAAACCGGCCGTTTAAACAGTATCATACTCATAAATCCAGGTAATAAATAGGGTCTGATATGCAATATTTGACCTCAACACAACCCCCAACCAGCATTTTGCTAGTCCCAAGCAAAATATGCGAAAATTAAGTTGAGAATTACGAGACAATTCTTATGAAGCCGAGTGATATTTTTTTAAAAACAATCCAGATATGAGAAATCTTAAGATTTATGAATGGTGATTATCAATTTCTCCTGGCCTCTCATGCACGGTGAATTTCATAATCAAGTTCAAATATTAATCCATAAACTAGAATAATAAACATTGAGTTCCATGGGTGTATAGTGAAATCTCGGCTTACCAACATTAAGAGATTCAATTCTTTATTTCAGGATTTCGTTGGTAATCAACAAGAGAATTCATGATAACCGAAACTTACCTCACAGATCATTCTTTCATTTTCTAGTTTTTTTTTTTTTTTTTTTTTTTTTTTTTTTTTTTTTAAAATCAAGATGGGAATTAAATTTTCACTTATAGGAGCAAACCTATGGTGAAACTAGTCGCCCAAATTTCTGTCTAATCTGTTAATCATGGAAAATCAATCCACACCTATAGGGAGCAAACCCATGGTGTAATTCTCTTTTTATACCCTGATGGCCAAATCTTTTAGGCTGGTTTCTTTCATGCTCAGTGATTACCAAGTTAATCATTCAATATCAAACTGAAATTTCAATGTGTAAGAGAGATGTGGTATGTGAAATCATGACTCAATCAATGTTTACAACTTCTAATCATGGATTAACAATTCAAACTTAACTGTGAAAGCTACAGATGACTGAATCCAAAAGTTATAAATTTCCAACATCACGAATCTTGAAATTCTAAATCCAGGGTATTCGGCAAAATCACATTGAATTCACTAGAAAGTCCAGAAAAAATGTAAAAATTTGAAAATTTTTCACAATTTTTGCTCAAGACGAAGAAAACACTGATTAGGAAATCTAATCTCCCACCCCCAACCTAAAATCTACATTGTCCTCAATGTAAAAGATATGAGCATGGAATGCACATGGGACAACGAAAGTAAAAGAGAAGTGATGAGAAGATAGTACCTGGATGATGAATCGTAAGAGACTTTCCAAGAGATCGCAGCATGGAATCCAGTCAGCACGAGAGAGAAAGCAGAACAAAAATAACTAAAATAAAATAAAATCCTACCTATACCACTTTCGCAGGTGCTCTCGATTGCATTTAGCGCATGCAACAAGCCTTTAAACCCCTAGGTTGCCCCTAGTGGACGAGTTGTAGTCTCGTGAGGGTTTGCAGTAATGTTACCCACAAACATTGAACTAACTAATCATGTTGCAAGGTTCCTCTTCTGGCCAGTATCTTGATAAGTTCCTCAGTAAGTTCCTCAATAAGATCATCCAAAAGCCCTTTTTGCAAAAGGCTTGGGTGCCCTGGAGCATGACTTTCCAGAGAGACTTATGTACCTCATAAGAAATTTTCCATTGCATTGCTTGAGGTAACCAGAGTATGTACGATTCACCTGTGACAGAAGAAGTTTCAACGTTAGTATCCCATGGTGAATCAGAGACTACAAGTAGATAAAGTTTAGAAAACTTCGCAAAAAGTGATGTAGCCTCAACACATTTCGAAGTGTCAAACTTCGGTTCAATTTTCAGCTCCTCCTTTAATGGTAGACGTTTAGGATCAGGGGAAGAAGGGGCTTCAAAATAAGGGTTCTCTCGGTCAGTGATAACTACCGAGATGTTGTCTTGCAAGGCATCCACTTTGTCTTTTGACATGGGATCGTTTGACTTTGAAAAGTGTGCCCAGCAATTATCAAAAGAGTCGAAAATTTCAGCTGAGAGTGACTTATTTTCCTCATGGAAATCTGTAATGAGATGCTCAAGGACTCCCTCGCCCTTAAAAGTATATGAAGATATGTTCTCTTGCTCCAGCCCTGCACAAACATATTGAAGATCAATAGGGGAAGCATCGATGGGATCACTTTGTTCATTGAAACTACTCAATCGAGGCGTTGAACTGTCAGACGTGTACAGCTCAGATGGTGGTCTTAATTGAGCGATTTCAAATTCTAGAGTCGTAGCGAGCAGCTCGTCCTTCTCCCGAATCACATTATCATTCAATTCAAGAGAGTGGTCCAAACATGTCTCACAGAAGTTGGAAGGGTCGGTTTTAATGAGCTCATCTTCCACTTTTAAATCAGATATGTTAGGTGAGTGGAGTAGCTCAGTATGACCGATCACTTCGTATGCTTCTTGAGCATTGACCTGGACCATACTTGAGATTGATTCCAGGGGAATTTGGGTTGTGCTCTCATGAATCTCATCCCAATACTTCTCAGCTTCCAATTCAGTGCAGTACACACTTGAGATGGGATCGCTTTCCTCACAATCTATTCCTAAATTCGGTTGAGGTTCGAATGAACTAACCTCAACCTCATCATTGAGATCCTGTGTATCATGTAAGGAAAGTGTGTCATCATCACTGTATTTGAAAGACACCCATGTATCTCCACCATTCTTTTGAACAGTCATCGAGATCGGCTCATTGGGAAATTGAACCACATGCTCGTTAATGGAATCCAACTCCTCATTCCAAATTCCAGATTTCGTCAAAAGCGAGTGAGGATCACTTTCCTGGCATTGTATTTCTGGATTGGATTGTAGTTGGGATGCACGAGCTTCTTCTATCCTTTCAAGGCGCGAATTCAGTGCTTCCATTGCTTTCATCGCTTCTGCAACATGTTGGTTGAATTGTTCTAGATTAAAACATGAATCCTCTTGGATCGTTTCTGGTTGGATCTCAAAGGTATGGGATCCAAGAGAATAATCATTACATGTTGTTGGTTCATCTTCCCGTTTGATGGTTCCACTGATTATAGTCATACGGATCATAGGTGGGAGAATCGATGGTTGGTAATACTTATTATCACTCATAATATAATCACGCATTGTTTTCTTTTTCTCAGATGGGTGATAGTAATTCTCACTCCTATAGTTATGATAACCCCAACATTCACGTACGGTCCGTGGGGTGGAATTGTTCTCCCGTATATGATCGCGTAAGGACTTCTTAACTGGTGGCTCTTTGTATTCCGGTCGATTCTCGATGATAGTTTCAGAAAAGTTTTGAGACATTGGTGGATTTCTATCATAATCATCATCCCAATATAGATTATTCTTCTCAGCATACTGGCGTTCCCACTCGTGCATATACATGGTGAAACTCTAACTCGAATCTAATCTAGAAGAAAGCAAAATCCTACAGCAATACAGAAAGTAAATGAGAAGTTAGAAAGATGTTACCAGACTAGAAGTTCCTATGTCAAAAACCTGCAAAACACAACAAAATAAGTTAGCTTCTAAATAGAAGAAATTTCTAAAGCAAACCAAATCTAAAGAGTTAGAAAATCTAGAAAATCAGAAAGAGTTTACCAAATTAGAAGTTCTATCTTAACAATCTACAAAATAGGAAATAAGTTAGTTCTATGAATCAAAATAGAGAACAAAATTAAAAATTAAAATTAGTAAAATCCTAATCTTAAACTAACTCTAATTCCAATTAATTTCAGAAAATCGTAGTCGATGGTCCAAGAACTTGCGCTAAAACTTGTTCACACCCCAAGTATAGGGTTGTGATGTAGTAATAAACTCGGTAAGACCGAGGTCGAATCCACAGGGACTGAAACCTGTACGCTTTCTAAAAATAACCAGATCTAGAACTAGGCTAAGATGAAATCTAAACCAAATTTTTTTTTTAGGAATAATGGTGAAATAATTAATCTAAAACTTAGGAAAAATCAGAAGAAGGGAAACTAGGGATTCAGAGGATCCACTTGTAGAGATCTGGGAGATCTTATGCCTGTATTACAATTTAGGAAAATTAACTGAACTGCCTTTAATGTAATTTTGATAAGATGAAAGGTATATGAATTAGAATGGATTCCATCACCAAACCATGCCCAGCAGACAAAGCAAACAACAGAATTAAACTAATTACCAACCAATCAATGTATGAAGGTTAGGAAGGGTACCGACATCCAACCATGCCCAGGAGACGATGGTGAACAACAGGGCTTCCTGACGTCATAAACATAAAAAGAAAAGAACATGCTCAAAGCCATTGCAGACCCATTGTAATTTCAGTCACAACAGACCATTAAAGACTGAAAACATTCCCTTAATAAAATTAAATCAAAATCAATTCAGTCTAAACAAAGGCACAAGCAAAGAGGCATCCCATCACGCTACAAGCTTCACCTCTTGGCCCTAGCCAAGAGGTTTAGCCACACATAAGTGGACTAGATCTCATGACAAAATAGAGAAAAGAAAGAAATTATAAAAAGCAATTAAAAACCCAACTCTCCCCCTGTGTTTCTCTCTCTCTCCTCACTTTCTTCCTTGAACTCCCGCCGTTTTCCCCCTCTCCACGTCCTTCTCTCTCTTTATAGTAGCAAAGATGCGGTGGAGAGCTTCTTTTGCAAGCAACAGTGGAGTCCGTGTGTAATCAGAGCCGGACTGCGTGAATTTTACAAGAGCCTTTGATCTGCGTTAACTGTAGGCCCCAAAATTTATGTCTTCAGAGAAATCCAATCCGTCTATTCGATGCAGAATGAAAAACCAGCCAGTGAAGTGAATTTTTCTTGCATTCGGTGTGGTCCATCTGATCCATCTTACATCCGTTAATCCGACGTTGGAATGGTTGAGAGACCGTTCTAGCTATCTTCTTGAAGTTTCGACACCTAGGTCCTAATAATATGGACCCTGGTATTCCAACAGACGGCCCAGATCAGAACATTGCGTCAAGATGGTGGCCCACTGAAAAACATCGCAAGCTCTGTTGCGAAACAGCTTCTGCGTTGATGTCGTGAAAGTCGGTGGACCCCACCTTGATGTTTGCGAACAAATCCATTCCGCTCACTGTGATCTCCCCGAAAAACCATTTAGACTGGGTCGGTTTTGGATCAAAACGTGGTGGCCCACAAGATTTCTTCACCCACTGTCCATCCTGCCTTCGAACGGACAAAAAACAATCTCCATTATCTTCCGAGATTCCGCCACCTGGCGATGTTTGAACCCCTCCTATTGACTTAATAGAAGCGGTTCCGATCACGATCCGAGCCATCGGTGGGACCCACTAGCAAGAAACAGCGTCCGGTTCATGCGGTACGCTGTTCCAACCGACCGGAGTCTTGTTGCTTTTGTGATGGGGCCTACTTCATTGATGATTTGAAAAATCCATACCGTCCACCGATTCACGACGCAAAACCGTTAAGGATTGACTGATTCAATTGATTTACGGGTGGCCCATCGACTCAACTCCAAAGATCTCGCTTCATTCTGCGTTTGACGGTAACAATCGCGTGATCGCGTTCTTAGACCAAAAGGAAAAGCTTGGACGGGTCTTGGCCACCTCCTGAAGCGAAATGGATCGCGGCTTGGATCATCGACATGGCGATGGGTGGGGTCCACAAGCATCGTCCGGCCGATCGCGTTGAAGACGCCGCGCGTCTTCGTTTTTAAAGTTAATCGGTCGTAGCTTGTGACAAACTTTGTTTTGTTGTCGGTGCGGCCGCATGTATTCATGTACATGGTGTACATGCACCGCAAATTAGAGTCCACTTGTGATGTTTTAGTGCAATCTGTCCCGACCATCTACTCTTTCATATCATTTTAAGGGTTGATACGAGATGAAGCATATCCAAATATCGTGGGCCCCGATTGAGATTTATGGGCTGATCTATCCGTTGGGCTTGCTTCCGCGATGATCCGACGGATGAATTTCGACGTGTACGGTTCAATTATGGCCCTTAAGCCATATATGGAGTTTTGAGCCAAGCGGATGATGGGAACACTGTGATCTTGCATTCTGGACCAATTTCGGGCCACTTGAGCTTCAGTTTCTCGATTTTCTCGGGTCTCGGGCTGTGTAAAATCGTCAATCTTGGTCCCATGGAGTCCGTCCCTTGCTCTGGTGAATTCTGCGTCAAATCCACACTTTTAGTACCCAATTTCAGTTTTAGCTCCAGATTGCATCCTGCAACAAAACACAATTAAAACCGGCCGTTTAAACAGTATCATACTCATAAATCCAGGTAATAAATAGGGTCTGATATGCAATATTTGACCCTCAACAAACATCCAGCCATCAGGGGAGGTTTCCGCCACTATTAAGCTGTCCCCACACAATCACAACCACAAACAACAATTAAACACATTGTACAATATAGATCTTATGATGCATGGCCTAGATCTTTAAGATGAATGGTTGGGATGCCATCTCAGCCACATGCAAGGGTCTAGATGACCCATCATACCTAGAAAAATAGGGGAAATTCACATGCAAGGGGTCCATCAAGGGAAGAATCCCATGCATGGACATGCATGTACAATGTGGGTCTCATGGCCACATCTAGATGATTGTGTAGGATCTCCACCATTGATTGGTGGGTCTTACACATCCAAAATGAGGAGGGAAGGATCTACATTAAGAAGAAGAGATCTACATGATATAGAGAGCACCCACCTTGATCCTTACAAAAATCTAGGTCTCCTTGCTCCTCTAGCTCCAAGGAAGGGAAATCAATGGATGAGATGATCTTGAAATAGATGGATTTAGAGAGATTAGGGAAAGAAGGGGCTGGAGAAAATGGAGGATTTACTGGCCATGGAGAGAATGAGAAGGAGGGAGAGAGATAAGGAGATAGAGAGAGAGAGAGAAATCATTTATTTGTAAGAAAAGAAATAATTTCCTGTGGGAGGAGAAAACAAAGTTGTAGGGTAGAGTAGGCTTTTGGGTGGTGTGTGTGGGGTGGGTAGTGTTAGCTATGGAATTTTAGTGGTGTGTATAATGTTGCATGGGAACTTGTGCCAAGAGTGAGGTCCACATCCATGACACCCAAGTGGGCCACATGATTAAGGGTCGTACAATGAAATGTACACAACTTTTGATCTACAAATCGGATTTATGCGCGAGACACGACGTTGGAACCGCAGCGATGATGCGGTTACAATGGCATAGGTCTGAGCTCGATCTGAGTCGGGTCTACGTGACCAAACTCAAGGATGATCGCAAACATAATCTGAGGGTCACTGGTCACCAGGATTCAACCCGTAGGACTACGGGACCAAAATGAACGAAATACACACTTACGCACACAAATGCACACATGCAAACTCGGGTCGGGTCTCACAATCCTCCCCACCAACAAAGAAATTTCGTCCTCGAAATTGACTAATTCAAGACAAAAGAAAAGATAAAACACCACCATCATATAACAATCATCATACAAGGAAGGCAATATAAACAATCATATATCTATCAATCATCAAACAAATGGAGATAACGCTCTCTAATCTCAGCCTCACGTTCCCAAGACGCCTCGGCCTCCGAATGATAACCCCATTGCACCTTCACTAAGGGAATGACCTTGGTCCTGAGGACCTACTCCTTCCAATCAAGAATATGAATCGGCTGCTCAATATAGGAAGCATCCTCACGGACCTCAAGTGGCTGCCAATCAATCACAGAAATAGTGTCCGACCCACAATTTTGCAACATAGAAACACGGAACACGTCGTAGATCGTGGACAATTCAGGAGGTAAGGCTAGCCTATAGGTCACAACGCCTACGCGCTCGGTAATCTCAAAAGGTTCAATAAGTCTCGGGGCGAGCTTGCCCTTTACACCAAAGTGAACCACGCCCTTCATAGGTGAGACCTTGAGAAATACCATGTCCTCAACTGCGAATACAAGGGGTCGACGCCGACTATCAGTAAAACTCTTCTGTCAGCTCTGAGCTGTGTGCATCCTCTGCCTGATAACATAAAAGTAAGCCAACAAGCTCAACATTGGCAATCCCAAACTATTCAGCTGGCAAGAGTATCTCCCCAACTAAGACGGAACATGATAATATCATCTGTCTAACATAACGATCTTTCTAAAAATGTCGATACTGACAATCCCTTACGATATACTCTAATAGCAATCTGAGTGAATAAAAGCCCTTGGATACAACTTACTTACAGAGACAAGGAGAATACCCATAACAACTCCCCTAATAACTAAGGGTCTTGATGAGTCACGCAAAATTAAGCCTGAGGTGGCTGGGGAGGTGTCTGTCTCCTCTGCATCTGCGGTCTCTACTACTACTGCGGTCGCTGCGAAGGTCCATCCTGCTGATGGGGACACTCGCGCTTACGGTGTCCCGTCTGCCCATAACCGAAGCAAACTCCAGAAAAGGGGCTATAAGATAAAGCAACCGGCGATGCTAATAATGATGAAGAAGCTACTACATGTGATGCTGATGCTCTGGCGGCTCGATAGGCTACGCACCTCTACCGTTGTCGACACAGCCAAGAGCTACTAGAGGGGGCCTGCCTCTTCCGGCCTCTCCTCTGATCACGATCCCTCTGCGAACTGGTCCACTCGGCCTCGCCCTGAAGTAAAAATACCACCAACGGAGCATGCTGCAGAGTCGAGTCTCTCAAAAGGGAACTCGCACGCTCCCGTCCGCCCGTCCGGGCATCTCAGGAATGGGCTGACGGGTTTGAAGAACATCAGTGATGACCTGCATCAACTGCTGGAGATTCTCAGCTCCTACAGGAATCGTCAGATAAGCGGGGGTAGTAATGGCCTCTAACGGAGGCACAGGTACGGTAGGAGCCTCAGGAATACGTACGGCAGGCTCCAGAGGGGAAATAGGAATCTCATATGGTGGAGCAAAAGTCACTCGGATCACTGGAGCGGAATGAGAACCATGTCCATGGGCACCACGGCCACAGGCGTCACAATCATGGGCACCTTGACTGGACGGCATGGTTTATAGAAAGAACAAAGGTGATGGACGCTTAGGAATTAGAATCCTTGAAGGCTCAAACGGAACATGGAAAATGCACTCGGGACACTACTTGTCCTAAGCTCATAGCAGATATGTGATACTATCCCAAATTATTCCAAAATTACTTGTTATGCTTTGATACCAACTCCTGTCACGCCCCAGACCCGGTAACCGGACTCACAAGGAACCCGATGGCCGGTTCTGGCCGCAACAGCCTCCGTAGTACCCCATTCTCGGCTCATGAGGCAGGTTCCGATCCTGAGATCCTACAAGGAGGATTTCCATAACAGTATAATCATTCCAATACGAGCATACCCAAGATCACAACAAGTAAATCTGAAAATAACAAGGCACACATCACAAAATCCACTAAGAATTTGAACTTTTACAAGTATCCATAAGGTCCAAAAGGACATACATAAGATAATAGAAGAAAGAAAGGAAGTCTGCAACACTGGGTCCTTAAGCTCAGCTCTAATCCAAACTCTGCCACTGCGACACCTACCTAGGATCTCTTGCATGCATCAATCATGCATAAGCTTATATAAAGCTTAGAGGGTAGTGAAAGTGTGTGACAATGGTGCTTAGAAGAAGATAGAGAATGCAGAAGGGAGTCATGATCAATACCAATACCACTAGCCTTACCAAGGCTATCATGAATACAAGAAACTATACCAAGGCAGTATGATAATGCAGGAAGCCATACCAAGGTTATATAATATAATGAGTACTGTAATGCAATGAGTACTATAATGCGATGAGTACTGTAATGCAATGAGTACTATAATGCGATGAGTACTGTAATGCAATGAGTACTGTAATGTAATATGAGTACTGTAATGCGATGAGTACTGTAATGCGAAGAGTACTGTAATGCATTATGAGGCTTACACAGCCGATGTAAATATAATGCGAAGTAATGTCAGTGCTCATATCCAATCCACATATCAAGTACATTTCCATCATAAGGAAATCACTGGGGTCCATTACACTACTGGATGACTGCCGCTCTACAGACCCCACACAGTTAAACGAGCGTAAGAGACCTCACTACCCTACTTGCGGACAACCAACCACCAGCAAGGCCTAAAGGTAGCGGATACATTCACGAGCTGGTCAGACTTAGCCTAGCAATGCCTCCTTACATCAGGTGAGTAAGGCCACACCCCTATCCAACCGACTACACGACAGTGGGAGTCGCGGCCTAACGGTATAAGGCCCCCGTGCGCTCATATATTCCACTTGGTCACGGCGTTGGAGCAGATCCTTGGTACCATGAAAGTTTTGAAAATTTCACCCATGGGCATCCTATGCACTTGGTATGCTCAAGTAACATTTTCGGTGTCCAAACATGGCCATTCACGATGTATTTGTAGAGGCTACAACCCTGATGAAGCGAGGGTGATAATGCTCATATGCTATGTAATGTCAGATACATGAATCACACCATCAACTATGCATCAATTCCAAGCATTCAACATGCTCAAGAGGGAATACTACGTCCCTCAGGAAGGCAACATGCAATACCCAATGACACAATCATAACCACATACACAGTGTCATTCAAGCATACAATGATGCACATGGGCCATGAAGATGGGTCTAGACGCATTATGCGGCGATATACAAAGTAGTACACTCCTCCTATCCAAGAAGGGACCAAGACTAGGTATTTAGACAATATCCACAAGGAATTCCACCTCTAGTGGGGGCCCATTTACCTGGGGTAGCCCACGAGATTAAGCATACAACTACTTGTCTAAATAACACAGAAGTGAGTCTAGCAAGAGTTTAAGATGAGTGTCTAATGACATTTAGATACAAACGGGCCTATAGGGGTTCATAATGGGGACATTTAACCACCATTCCCTAAGAGGCATCTCAACCAAGAACTATATGGATACAAGGCCCAAGGCCCTACATTCAAGATAAGAACATAGGTAACCATATACATACATTCCTCATAATAAGCCATAAAAAGATATAACACCACTTTTAACAACATGGGCCCCAAGAGAGAAATTAAGGCCCAAGGCTCAATTCCCAATGGCCATAGAATCCATGCATTAAGTTGGACTTGGTGGGCAGCCCGCATACACAATATACGGCCCAAAATAAGTTTAAGTTTGGATGATGAAATGGGCCCAACTACATCAGCCCAATAACTAACAATTTAAGTGGGCAACCAAGGGCCCAATACTATCCTTATCTTAGCCCACAAGTCCATCAAAACGGTGGAAGTTGGCTTAATATATGGTTGGGCCAAGCTGGGACGTCCCAACCCACTCTAGGCTCATGGGATGCCCCAAAAATCTGATCTAAGATGGGGTCCTCATGTGATCACTAAAGGTGACCCAAAAGAATACACTGATTAAGCCCAAGGATTATAAGAAAACACAAGCATGCAACACGTACACAAGTTCTCAATATGGTGGGCCCCATGTCCAATAAAGTTTCAATCATAACAATGTACATTTGAGGCCCCTTGATAAACGTTCAGCCCACTCTGCTTCTTGGGCCTGTTAAAGCCCAGAAGTTAGTCAAATGAGTGGGAATGATCTTATGAAGGCCAATAATATTCACAGGGGGCCCCACCAGATGGAGGGTGTGTATACATCAAGAAAAGATCAGGTGGGTCTACTACTGAATTGTGAATCCAACTGCAACCCAAGGCAGAGAGTGCCTCCATGATCGGGCGATCCAAGGCTTGGATGGCTTGGACCAAACATGTGTTAAGGTAGGTTCCACATATATACACATTGAGCCTTAAACAAATGGCCTAGGGTCTATGGTGAGCCTTTAACCATCCATAGAAGAACCCATGGGCCTACCTTAGGACCACCCAGGAGGACATCTAACCTCAACTGGTTCCCAAGAGGTAGCCCGCCACTACTCGAGCATGAAATAAGGCCCAAGGCCAAAGCAATCCATGGCCTAGTGGGCCATACACTAAGCCCAATACTTACGTAGCATGGTGGGCCCTTAAGCAAGGTTTGGGCCCAACCATGAAGATCATAAATCCATATATTGTGGTGGGCTTCATAGGCAGCCCAGTGATTTATTTACATGGGCAAGTTTCACATTTAACACAAGTGAGTTAGGCCTCACTTTTGGCCCAAGTACAAGGTCAATTTAGTGGGCAGTTAAGGGCCCAACCTCTTATGTATTATTGCCTCTAAACCCATCACAATAGATAGGAGAGTATAGGCCCAAGATCAATGGGCCTATCCAAAAGAACTGAGTCCACAAGGCCTAACACAAACATGCATATAATATATCACATAATGGGCCCAAAAGAAATGGCCCAAATAAAAGTCATCCAATTCATACATTATGGTGGACTTGAAGGCAACTCGTAAGCTCAAGAATACACATGGGCAAGGCCTATACTGACAGTGTGGGCCTTGCCACACCAGCCCAAAGACTTAGTAAGGCCCTCCACAATATACATTTACGTGGGCCTTGCAAGTCAGTCCGCAATTAAGCATTTTATGAAGGTATCAAGGCTAATAAATGCACATGATCAGATTGTAGACAGCCCATTAGGCCAATAAATCAATAAGGTCAGCCCTTGCACAATCTTGGGCTCAAGGGATAGGTTTCCAGCCCATTGGGCCTATAAAGCTATACAAAATTCTGGTTAAGGCTAGCCCACAAACTACCACAAAGGTGGGCCTCAAGGGGCACTAATTAAGCCCAAAATGTCTAAGGAAGGATGGCAAAGAGTGTGTGCAACACTCCCTTAAATCTGGTGGGCCGCCACGGCTCCAAAAGATCAACTATGCACAAATTTTGTCTCCTTGCTGGAATTCTAGCCCACCCACTTCCTGAGCCTGCTGGACTCCAGAAATTTATTTAATTTAAATGGCTTACTGACCCATGGTGACCCACACATATCACAGTGGGTCCCACCAGATAATAAGGAGGATATACAATACTTATTCAAGTAGACCATGCCGTTAGAATGCAAGCCCAGCAGCCCAAGGTAGGGGCATCCCATGGTGGGTTGTCCTACGGGCCTGGATATTTGACCCAAAACTGATCCAAATTGCAGGCTACACCACGATCAATACAGGGGTCCGATGACCCTGAAAATTTTCAGGGTGGTCCTTCCATAGGTGGGCCACACCTCCACAAAATTTCAGAATTTTTGAATATTTTTAAGTATTTTAATTAATTTAAACAAGACAGTTTGTCTAGAAAATCGGACAGACCTGGAAGTCCCAACGTGGTGGGCCAGTCCGGCCCTCGCCACGGTGTGCACAAGGATCTATTGGACCTAAAATTTGGTAGGTGGGTTCCACCATATGTGGACCACAACTCCACAAAATTTCAAAATTTTTGGACATCTAAAAATATTTTAATTAATTTAAAGAAATTAATCTGTCCTAAAAATCAGACTGATCTGGACACCATATTATAATGGGCTGGTCCAGCCACCATCATGGTGTGTATAGGTGTCCATTGGCCCCAAAATTTTTTAGGTGGGTCCTAACATGAGTGGACCACCTCTCATTAAATTTTTATAATTTTTAGACACCCAAAAGTATTTTAATAAATTTCAAAATTCCAACCTATCCAAGGTGGAATGTTGCTGGAACAGTGCAGAAAATCCAGACTGTCCACCTCACTTGGACCACACCTTTGGGACCCCAATGAAGGTCAGATGGGGCTGAAATTTGGGGGACATCAAGATGAGATTCCCACCTTTCAGAAAAGTATATTTGATGGGTACAAAAGGTCCCCCAATCAGTCCCAAATTCATGCCCAAAGTCCAACAAAAATCTGTCCAGAAATTTCTGGACAGCAATACATGCATGAAATAAAATAAATGTATGGGCCTATTAAGAAAGGGATTGGCCAATAAATTGGGTGCCATGGCCTACCCTAGTGGGCCCCACAATTTTTCAGAACAAACCCCCAAATTCCCACCCTTGCAAGAACATTTAAGGTGGAAAAAAATGGACATCTAAACCATGGTGTAAGTTGAGTATAGATGTTCCTTCCTTACTGGGCTTTTCTGGGCAATCCAGGCCCACTAAGTGGATCACACATAATATCATCAGATTATGAAAGAATGAAAGAGAAGGAAGAACATCCAGCCATCAGGGGAGGGCTCCGCTGCTATTAAGCCATCCCTATATAATTACAACCACAAACAACAATTAAACACATTGTACAATATAGATCTTATGATGCATGGCCTAGATCTTTGAGATGAATGGTTGAGATGTCATCCCAGCCACATGCAAGGGTCTAGATGACCCATCGTACCTAGAAAAATAGGAGAAATCCACATGTAAGAGGTCCATCAAGGGAAGAATCCCATGCATGGACATGCATGTACAATGTGGGCCTCATGGCCACATCTAGATGATTTTGTCAGATCTCCACCATTGATTAGTGGGTCTTACACATCCAAAATGAGAAAGAAGGATCTACATTAAGAAGAAGAGATCTACATGATATGGAGAACACCCACCTTGATCCTTACAAAAATCTAGGTCTCCTAGCTCCTCTAGCTCCAAGGAAGGGAAATCAATGGATGAGATGATCTTAAAATGGATGGATTTAGAGAGATTAGGGAAAGAAGGGGCTGGAGAAAATGGGAGATTTATTGGCCATGGAGAGAATGAGAAGGAGGGAGAGAGATAAGGAGATAGAGAGAGAGAGAGAGAGATCATTTGTTTGTAAGAAAAGAAATAATTACCTGTGGGAGGAGAAAATAAAGTTGTAGGGTAGAGTAGGCTTTTGGATGGTGTGTGTGGGGTGGGTAGTATTAGCTATAAAATTTTAGTGGTGTGTATAGTGTTGCATGGGAACTTGTGTCAAGAGTGGGGTCCACATGCATGACACCCAAGTAGGCTACATGATTAAGGGTCATACAATGAACTGTACACAACTTTTGATCTACAAATCGGATTTATGCGCGAGACACGACGTTGGAACCGCGGTAACGATGCTGTCGCAATGGCATAGGTCTGAGCTCGATCTGAGTCGGGTCTACGTGACCAAACACAAGGATGATCGTAAATACAATCCGAGGGTCGCGGGTCGCAGGACTCAACCGGTAGGACTACTGGACCAAAATGAATGAAATGCACACTTACGCCCACACATGCACACATGCAAACTCGGGTCGGGTCTCACACCTTTCTCTCTCTCATTCTTTTACCCTTTTTTTTTCTTTTATCTACCCAACTGAATCAGTTGGCATTGGACGGCCAAGATCTGCTCCCCATGGATGGATAAGATGCAAAGACAAGGAGGCACGCGGATTGCTGAGTTAACAAAACATCAGGTTTCCATTTTAGGAAACTTTATGCTTTCGGGCCCACTTGCTATAAGTATTGTGCCCACGCACGTACATCTCAATGTGCAAGATGAGGTGGGTTTTGGTGGGGCCCAATCCCTGGACACGATGGACGGTCTAGATCATGCAGGTGGGAGGTCATGGTGGGCCACGATTCGAACAAACGGACAGCTATCCGTCCGTTCAAAAATGCCAGGGCACCGGAGATGAGAAAGAATGATTTCCTTCTTAGGAAATTTTCGGTTAGAGCTTCTCTGACCGGTCTCCAAGATTCAGTGCACAACGGGTGCATGTGTAAGTGGTGCACATGCATCACCGGTGGGGCCCACAGCGAGGGTCTTCCCCAATCCACACCTCTCATCAGTTTTGTCAGCTCGACTTGGGGTCCAATCTAGAGTATGGGACAGATCCAAGTCTTAGGTGGGCCATACTAATAGAATTTAGGTCCTTTATTGTCGATCGCGTCAATGCAGCAGTCGGATTAGTTCCATCTCTACCTTCAACGGTCAACACGCCCTAAGGGATCATTTGTGTGTCTAAGGACTCCATCACATCTTACTATTTGAATAGTATATTAATTTTAATTTTTGTTTTAATTACCTGTAAATATAGATATACATATATTCATTGTATATTTAAGTATAATTTCTAACGTATTATATCTTTTATATTAATAATCATTTATCAAGAAATAACGTATTTAATTTAAAGTATTATATATGTGTGTGTGTGTGTGTGTATTTTTCTTTTACATATATATAAACGTTAATTATTCTAAGTGATGTATATTTTATATATATGATATAATATAATAATACATAGTTTAAATTTAAAAATGTAAATATTAGTCAATATACGTAAAATTTATGATAATGTGTTGACATATGATTTATTTTATATATAGTTTAAATAATGTGAAATAAATAGTATACCTAATTTGAATATTTTAAGTAACATATATATTATTACAAATAATTGTAAAATTATTTTGTATTATAATATATACATACAATTATATCCCATTTAAAATGAATTATTTGGTCTCCCTAGTCACACCTGAGTACTGAAAAGTACGGGATGTTACAATAACCCCCTAGCCAACATTGGATATAAATAAAGGGTCTGGATGGGTTTTCAAACCATCTCAACTCACTCCAGTAAACCCATACGAATCAGAGCCCACTGACCAAATACTCCAGCCTATACAACAAGGTTCTTCTAGTCCATTGCTTGAAGATCAGACTCAGACCAACAGAGTGGTCTAAGAACAAGTTCATTTGCAGACCAGTGCAGTGGTCTAAAATCAGAATTCTTCTTCTCTTTTTTTAGAAAATTTTCTTTTCTTTATTTCTACCAAATTGTGTAACAGAGTTCCATTGGTGGGCCTTCATGTTTGCTGAACGCAGACCCACACCAGGCTTGTCGTATCCTAGAAGCGGTTTGCCTGTAACCTATTAGCATACTCAATTCAATTAAGTAGGGGTAAATAACGCTTTAAGGACAACGTTTCAGACGTGCTTCAGCCTATCCTTATTTCAGATTAATTTACATTTTTCAGATTCCATATTTTACAGAAAAAATATTACTCTGTAAATTTTCCAACAATAATGAGACACTACTAAAAAGTCTAAGAGGCGGAAAGTATTTGATAAAAAAAAAACAACTAAGAAATGACATATGTCGAGAGAAGAAAAAGAAAATCTAAATGACCAATATAACAACAATTAAGCAACAATAACCAACCAAATCAAGAAACAAAAGCACCTAGAGAGAAGCCGCGACAAAAATCTATAAATAGCGAAAAAATTCAACAAAGCAAATCATCTCATGCCAAATCAATCAAACAAATCAAATTATCTTTCCTTATCATATATTGGCCATATCTTATGAATAGCAGTAATCTTTAGTCATAATTTAGTAGGGGTAATCTTTAGCTATAATCCAAGTACATACTTTTGTGTTAGACTATTTCTAGTATCAATATAATCACTTCATCTTTTAAGAAGGCATCTTATTGTTGCTCTCTATGATCGACCATAAGAATTTTCTTTTTGTTTGATTGTTTCCACTTATAAAAGTTATTTCTTACGAAAGGGTGCAACCCATCTTCGAAGGAAGAACTCCACCCTGCGACAATCGCCTAATTATCCTATAACTATCTTGTAAGTGGCTGAATAATCAACTGATCTTCTCAAATCTCGGTCATAAATGATTGCATTCGACGTATCTGCCTATCTCGACACTTGGGGTGAAGTCGTTTGATTTGAATCGAGTCGTATAATTAGTTCTAGCATGCCCACACACATCCAACGTGATCAAAATAAACCGAGTGCCAACAATTTTTAGCATGCTCGATAAGACTCAAGAGTTTAAGTATATATATCAGTGCAATAATCTCGTGAAAGCATTAGCCGAAGAGGTACTCGTAATATTTCTACTATTACTAAACAAACTGCACCAGAGGAGGAGATGCAGCTGCAACCAACACCTGAGTTATTGCCGAACCTAGTACCCAACCCTCCAAATCAAGACAAGGCATCATCATCTCAGGCTAATCAACTTAAGATAATGTCAACTAGGCTATGCGATATGCCAATGGAGATTCAACATATTATAGAGCAGTCTCAAATTCAGGTCGAAACTTTCAACATGTGGATAGCTAATCAAACTGAGAACTTAAATTAGATGGTGGCTATTTTTGCTGAAAGAGTACATAGCATGCCTTAGCAAACAGTACCTTAGCCAACTGTGCCTCAACAAATTGTTGAGACTAGTTCTGTAAGAAACTGGCACTGGTACCGCTAGCACTAGCAATTCTTATTCCACAACGGAACACACATCCTGCTCTAGTATAGGAAGTGTGGAATGTTCCCCCACCTATAGAGTTTGAATAATTAGAACGAGAAAATAGGTATTTCCTTCGAAGTAAAAAATCATGTAATGTCCAAGAGACAACCTTTCCTTAGGAATATCTCTCACAATGAGGAATAATACCTGGTAGGTCCTGAGCTGCCTCCTGTGATTGAACTATTCCATTTGGACCGCAACCAAGTTTTACAACTGATTTAAAAGGTAGCAGGCCAAGTTCTTAGTCTAACTACCATTCCCATATATCACAAATCTTATCCTTAATGGATCGATCGACAATAATCATTACCAAGGAATTACCAACCTAATTTTTTATTATTTACAGGTAACACTGGTCAATCAACCATAAACACATAAGTCGATTTACCATGTAATGTGGAGAATTGATCAATAATGATTATTACAAACCGCAGTTATTCGACCATTCATTAACTGCAGTAGCTTTTACCTAGTACTCTAATTTGTTGTCAAATTCCATTCAAACTTAGCAAGAAATGGAAGAGAAGTTTCACACCTAGTTCTTCTATAGGGATATTAAGATTTTTATGGTCAACCTTGCACATTTTCTACAGTTACCATAAGAATTGGTCGAAAACGATGTTACTCAGTTTAAAAGAGCTAAAAGCCAATGAAAGGTAGTCACGACCGATGTCGAATTTGTCCAATTGGCCTAAAATGGTCTGGAATACAAACTTTGTAAAAAATTTACTGGAACTAAGTTTTTTCGATCTTTAATATTTAACTAGAAAGGTATCTAAGTATGAAGCTTTTCTTCAGGAAGGAGTAAGGCAGAAGAACTCATCAGTCGGGATATACTATTATGATCCTAATTATGATGTGGTAGTGACCAAAGTAGTAGTGAAGCTGGTTGGGGGTGTGTTGAGTGTGAAATATTGCATGTTTTAAAATTTTAAGAGTTTGTGTTCGCATGTTTTGCTCAGGACTAGTAAAATGTTGGTTGAGGGTGTGTTGAGTGTGAAATATTGCATATTTCTCTTTATTTATTCATTGGTTTTATGAACATGATAGTGCTTAATCGATCTATTTTCACTTGTTTTCTCTTGAAAGGTGATTTTGAGAGATTAAGGTAAAAATGGTGTTAAAAGCATGATTTAATATTCAAAGATTACCAAGATGAAGAGTGGAGATTTGGAGATGTTCAAGGAAGAAATTACATGCCAAGGACCTAAAAAAACTAAGTGCAAAGAAGAAAGAAAAGACTGAAAAAATCACAAAAGCAACTGAAAAAAATAGATTGTTCAGCTCAACCTTCAGTTCGACTGAAACCAAGTTCGGTGCGATCGAAAGTGCACAAAACAATCCAATGACGAACATGAATTTCAAAGCTAATTCGATTCGACTGAGGATTAATTATGTGTGACCGAAGTCAGGTTTGGTGCAACTAAAGGAACATTTGGCGCGACCGAAGGGAAAAAGAGTCTAGATATAATTTGAAATTGATTTCGGTCTGATCGAAGATAATGTCGATGCAACCGAAGCATAACTTGATTGTGTAAATTGGAGGTGGTTTCAAAGTCGATCCGAGCAAAGCTTATAAATAGAGGTCCTTTTAGAGTTTCTAAACACGAATTAGGGTAAAAGGAAGAGGGCAAGGTGCTGGAGAACTTTGAGGAGTCTTCCATTTTCTCTGAATCCTCCGTTCTAGTTAATTTTTCATGTTTTATTTTAGAGTTTTAGCTTAATCATGCCTTTGGTTGGCTAATCTCTTACCTAAAGCTAAGAGGTAAAGCTTGTAGTTTGTTTTAGTTTTATTCTTACTATGATTCAAGTTGTTTAGTCTTTTTGTTGGATATTTCATAATTCATAGTTTGAATTTAAGATGTATTTTTATTATTACATTGATCTATTTTCGACTCCGGGCACGGTAGATGCTTGGGAACTCCCTGAACACTTTCTTTTCTGTTTTGTGATTGTTTGATCTATAGAATTATCTGATCTACCATTAATTACAGGCATGTTAGAAGCTTTAAACTATATACAATCAATTCAATAAGATGGTTGTGTGTGAACCAATTCTATGAATGTCCAGAATCTGTTTTGAACTATTATTGTTGCTTTAATAGCTCTATCATCCAACTGGATGGATTAAGACTTCAATTCCAGTTGAAGTATTGATTGGATCAAGTAAGGATGCATTAAGATGACTGCAAGTAGGGGTGTATATGAACCAAGCTAGCTCGGTTAGCTTGCTCGACTTGACTCGAAAAAGCTCGATTCGACTTGGTTCGAAGCTGAGTTCGAGCCGAGTCGAGCTGATTTTTTAGCTTGAAAATGAGTTCGAGTCGAGTTCGAGCTGGCCCTAGCTCGACTTAACTTGGATCGAACCCAACTCGAATCAAACTCAGATCGAACCAGTTTGGTGACTCGATTGCTTTGATATTGATGTTGCTCACCAAGTGTTTGATGAAATGACTCAACGAAGTGTGGTTGGTGGTAAGGAAGGTATGTATATGAAACAAATACTATTTTTTTTCTTAATTTTTATGTTACTTAGAAGGTGTTTGATAAAATACTTGTAAAACGACTATTGTTGTTTTACATACAGTAAGATTTTGAAGGTGCAGTCCATGTGTTTGTAAAAATGTTACACAGGCAAACTTGGCTTGAACTTCGCCCGAACTGGCCTGAGTTGCTGACCGAACCGAGCCGAGCTAGCTGGTCAGGCTCGAGAACCGAGCTGAGTTGAGCCGAGTTCGAGCTGGGGTTAGCTAGTGGCCGAGCTGAGGTCAGCTTGACTCGATTTGACTCGATGTACACCCCTAACTGCAAGTGGATCCTTAGTGCTCTAGTTTTCATTATTTTGATAATTTCAATTCATAACAACGTCTCTTCCAATTTACAAATTTAGTTTAGTTTCTGATTCTAAATCTAAAGTAACTCAAAAAATCACACACATTTAGTCCTTGTGGGTTCGACCCGGGTCTCCCCGAGATTATTACTACATCACAACCCTGCACTTGGGGTACAAGCGAACAATATGCCCAACCTGGATCAATAAGGGTAGTGAAGATGATGTCATTAAAAACCTCATGAGAAAGAATGAAGGAGAAAGAAGACTTCAAAAGGAGATGAGTGAAGGAAAAGAATCGTAAAAAAAGAAAAATGGATTCAAAATTGCATATATATTAGTAAGAGACATGCACATTAATGAAAAGATAATCATGACTCCTCATACGACATGATTCTGATGGTCGTAGAAAATGATCATAATCACCTTCAGTTTTCGTCTCGGTTGAGCAAAAACAATGAGGAATTGCTACTTGAAAAGATGGCTGATTGCATTTATTATCTCGAACAATGGGCCATCGCCTCTTTTGCCTTTTTGCCTAAAGGCCAAGCAACGTAGGGGTCAATGTTGTACCCTATTTCTAACTGTTCCTGAAATAGTCAATTAGAAAATGATACGTGTCATTACATGAGAAATATATGGTGTGTAAAAGATTTTTAGAGATATTTGGAGCGCTTTCTATAGAAGTATAACTTGTGTTAAGCTAGATGATACACATCAATTTATAACGAGGCACGACCAAGAAGCTCAAGAGGTGGAAAGTAGTCAAGTAAAAAGAGCAACTGGGAAAGGACACGTGTCAAGAAGAAAATGAAGGATCAGGAAGACCAACATGGCAATGTTTCAACTACAATAATTGATGAAGTAAAGAAGAGAAATGCATGAAAATAAGCCACAATAGAAATATATAAATAGTGGAAGAATTCAACAAAGCAAGTCATCTCTTACCAAACCAATCAAATTATCTTTCCTTATCATATCTTAGTTGTATCCTAAGAGTAGCGGTAATCCTTAGTCATAATCTAGTAGGGGTAATCTTTAACCGTAATTCAAGTCTATGCTTTTGTGTTAGACTATTTCCATTATCGATATAATCACTTCATCTTTTAAAAAGCCATCTTATTGTTGCTCTCTACGATCGACCGTAAGAATTTTCTTTTTGTTTGACTGTTTTCGCTTATAAAAGTTATTTCATACAGAATGTAAGGCATAACCCATCTTTGAAAGAAGAACTCCACCATCTAAAAATCACATGATTATCTTATAACTATTTTGTGAGTGGCTGAATAGGAACCGATCTTCTCATGTCTTGCTCATATACAATCACATTAAATGCATTTGCCTATCTTGGCACTTGGGTCAAGTTGTTTGGTTTGAATTGAGCCATACAATCGGTTCTAGCACGCTAGCATACATCCCACGTGACCAAAACAAATTGAGTGCCAACAGTCTGCATACTTTTTGACATTTTAGATAGTTGTACACCTAGTTTTGAACACTTAAGTACTAAAAAATTGTTGTTAATAGAAGAAGGTTGTCTGCCATCATGTAACGATCCATATATTATTCGCGAATGGTTCAAATTGTTGCCTACTATCTTAAATGGTCCAAATTGTTTTCCACATACTTTTGATGTTTTAGATATTTATCCACCTATTTTTAACACTAACTACTAAAAAAAGTATTGTTAAAGCCGCCATCTTCTAATCGTTCATACCTTACCTATGTACTGTCCAGATCATTATTCATAATTATCACTTTTTAAAAGTTTAGTTTTTGTCATTTTCAGAAATGAACTAATGTTTGTTACTTGGATATTACAAAAATCGATAAAATAGAGAGACCCTTCCAAATGTCTAAAAATGTTGATGGTAAAATCTAAGAATATACTTCTTTGTTAGTTTCATAGAGTTACATGAAAAATGGGAGGCATTTTGTTAAAAAAAAAAACTCTAATAATTATTGAGAAATGCTCAATACTCTCTAGGAACTATAAGTCATGGGCTACCATGCAAACACGGATGGTTAATATTATTTACCAATGTTACAAATGTTAACCATTTAATTAATGGACTTTAATATGGATGGTCAATATTGTTTGCATAGAAATATGTCTAATGAATAATTTAATCCATTCATTTGTTAGTGCCATCATAGATTGCTTATTAATTTAAAGAATCACTTATGTTAGGCAATCATAGCCATCAAATCCATGGATTGAAAACAAATGGCTATAAAATACAATGCCAAATCAAGGATAGATTGGATCATCATCCTTGTTATTTTTACATGGTAATCTAGCATGACGTGTAGTAAGTCATCGAAAGTATGTTCCACGATTAGGTTGGCTTTGGTTTGAGTTAATGTATGCCATGTACATAATTTATGAATGCCTACCTAGCTAGCTTCACAGGCTACTAGATTATCAAATAACTCCTTAATGGATATATAACAACTCTAACCATTTGATCTATGGGCACTTCATGTTCAACTAAACAAATCAATGGTCGTGATAATTTGTTACGCGTGAACTCATGTAGACAATGAACATGGTGTTCTCACAGCACTCATAAGAATACGTCACTCAAACATTTAAAGGCCGATTTAATTACTATCAAAGTTTTATTTGTATATAACTTTTTAAACACACCAAAGTTCTAATTGTATATAAATTTTTTTAAACACATTTATCCACTTAATTGTTTACTAATGATATTAGGTTCTAGACTGACAATATTTCATCCTTGAATTTTTGAGTTATACTTACATATGTATAGCATTGCAAAGAATGTTATTTTTCTGATAAAGGTTTGAAATTTGGATTTTAAAAATTGCTTTTTCACATATTTTGCTTGAGACTAGCAAAATGTTGGTTAAAAGTATGTTGGGTGTGAAATATTGTATATTTTCCCCTTATTATGCATTAGTTTTATAAGCATAAATGCGTTTAATTGATCTAATTATATATGATTTCCTATGTGATGTGATGTAGAGAACTAAAATGAAAAGAACGATTAAAAAGAAAATTTAATGGCTAAAGAATGATAAAGTAAAGATTTAAAGATTTGAAAGTTATTAATGAAGTTTTCAAATGCCAAAGATCCAAGAAAATCAAGTATAAAAGAGAGAAAAGGCTAGAAAAATCACAAAGTACATCAACAGAAATAACAGACTGTTCGGTCCCACCCGAGGTTGGTTCAGTCTGACTGAATGTACATAGAACAATCAAGCAAGAAACCATGATTTTCAAAGTTAATTCGGCTCGACACTTAGGTGCGATCGAAGCCATGTTCGGTAGCACCGAAGAAGAGTTCGATGTGACCTTAGGGAGATAGAGACTTCAGATGTATTTTGAAAAAATTCAATTGCAACCGAGAAACTAATTCTGTGCGATCGAAGTGGTATTCAGTGCAACCGAAGTGTAACAAAAGTGCATAAATTTGAAGTCAGTTTCAAGTCGGTGCGAATTTTTTCCATTTAAAGAGGTGAATCTAGTCTTTCTAAAAACGAATTAGGGTAGAAGAGATAAAGCAAGAAGTCATGGAGCTTTTACGGATTCTTCCTTATCTAATCATTCAATTCTTCTTTGATTTTTATGCTTTTCTTTTGAGTTTTAGCTCAATCATATCTTTGATTGGCTAAATCTCTTAGCTAGGGTTAAGAGGTGAAGCTTGTAGGTATTTTTAATGTCTTAGTTTACTTTCATTCAAGTTAATTAGTTATTGTTGAATAATTCATTGACATTTGGTTTGAAATAAAAGTTTATTTCTATTTTACTTTGATCCATTGTTGACTACGGCCACATTTGATAGTTGGAAAAGCTAAGAGTAATTGCTTATCTATTTTGCAAGGGTTTGATCTGTAAAATCTATTGATATATTGTAGACTAAGGGCATGATAGATGTTTTAAATTCTCTGCAATCAATACTTTGGTGCTTTATGTGGGAACCAATTCAATTGAAGTTCAAATCTATTTTAAGTTTATGAATGATGATTTAACTGCTCTATTATCAGGCTAGATAGAAATGGACTTCGATTCCAATTGAGTATATGATTGAATCAAGTGAATTAAATATTAAGGACGACTATAAGTGGATCCTTAGTGCTCTAGTGCTTTATCTTTATTAATTTCCTTTTCAATTACATCATTATCTTTTAAATCAAATTCCACAAGTTAGTTTTAGCTCTAATTCTAAAGTATTCTAGTAATCGCACAATTATAAGTCCCTGTGGGTACAACTCGGTTTCATCGAGTTATTACTACACCACAGCCCTGCACTTGGGATTGTTAAACCTTAGGTTCGATCATGGGGTAAGGTTTCCTATGGATCAATCGAGCAATTCATCGACCATACAGCTAGACCCACTCATGGATGAGTCCTATGACATCATCTTGGTTGATCAGCCATTGCGGTCCTATCATGCCGTCTTGATCGAGGCATCGTTACAGTTGCGTAGGGTATGGTCTTTAAACCGCTTGATTGACGGTTGTTAGAGGAGTTAAGACTGAAGGGTGCCCCCAAGAAGTATCTTAGCTCTCTAGTAGTTCTACTGAACAGCTAGGGCGACTAAAGGTTACCCCCCTTAGTATTTGGCTCTCTGGAATCCTTGTTGAATGGGTGGGCCGACTAGAGGTTATCCCCCTTGATTCTCAGCAGTTACTAGTTAAATGATATTGGTTAGGCAGTTGGTTGTCCTCTAAGGTTGTCGACATCGACTGAAAATTACCCCTTGGGTACATAAGGGTTTTGGGAGTTGATGTATTTCGACCAGTCATATGGTCAGCCGTTTTGACCGTTTCTCCTTACCACCGATGGTGGTGGTATAGGATGATCTTGGAATTCCATTTGGTTGGCTCTTATGGGGGTTATGTCGATCATTTTGCTTCTAGTTTCATTGGAGGACTGGGGAAAAATTGGTAATTCATATTCACTAAAAGTCTCTCAAAGAAACTATTGATTGATCTATCGAAGATCTCTACTTGTGTCCTGGTGCCCTTGACGATTTGTTGTAGGTATCCTTCCATCCAAAGGAAGTGCGTGGCAAACTCACAAGTGTTGTAGGCATTCATGTCTACAGGTTTAAACTGACGAGGCTCGTCTTATAGCTCTTCTGCAGTGTCAAGAATTGAACTAGCCATATTTATTTAGACAACATCCTATTCTATTGAAAAATACTAAAGGTAGCTCACTGGGTCCTACCATGCATGCTAAAAAATATGTTTGTACAATTCAATCAAATACACACATGTTAACAAGAGCCTGTATTTAGTTAACGTGTGCAATTAGGATAATGCAGGCATGCTAGAGTCGTACTCGACTCAAGTTTGATTGAACACCGATGGCCCCCATAATAAGATAAACCAATTAAGATCGAACTTATGGGATCAACCGCCATCTCAACCATCGATGGTTATAGTGATCAAGCAGTTTTAAAAGGGTTGGGATTAGTTCTTCGGACTAATTTTTTTCCTTACGTTCAGGACTTCTTTTTCACTAATGGTTGCAAACCTTATATTTCTTGATAAAATGAAGATTGACAGATTTAAAACTAAAGGGGTTAAAAAACCAATTTTATTTATGTATATTTGATGCTCGGTACAATTGACAGACAAACAAAATAAAGTAGAGAAATAGACGATTTATAAATACCTACGATTGCCTATTGAAACAGCAATTGAGGTGGATTGGTCAGTAGGATTTGACCATGGTGTGATCTTCCAAGTAAGGATTTAGTTGATTGGGATCCAGCGATGGAAGGTCATGGATATTTATATTATTATGCGTACTGCAGTGATGGTGCTGGACAATAGAGATCTAGGCTAACCTGAACCTCAGACGTTCTACAGCATGGTTGGATAGAAGTGGAGGAACTAAAATCTAAGATAAAAGCAGCGTTGTATTGTGCAAATAGATTGTGTTAAGCATGGGCCCGAAGCTCTGTCACATACTCCTTTTATAGCTTTGGGAGGCGGAAAAATCCTCGCCATGTTTCGTTGCTGATCCAGTATTCTTGACAGTCATGGTGTACAATTGTTATCTAATCATCCTGACTTGGCCTAAAAGATCTTTGGGGTCAGAAACCATTTTCTGATCTCCTACTAGCATGATAACAGAGACTGTAGATCTTATAGGATCAGTCTCATTAGACCCATATTGATCACAGATCTATTGCTTCCCATCTACTCTGATAATGATCCGTTTCTCAAATCTTCATAATCACTGCGAAAGCACCAATCGTTTCTAAGAAGATCTCCCATTTTATAAGGCTTGTAAGAGATAATATTGTTAAGCATATTCGAATTTGTAATAAGATCCCTATCTTAGAAGGTCTTTTATAGTCTTTTTGTGCATGTTGCCTCGGTCATACATGCCACACATATTAGGGTTATGTGTCTTTTGTCATTGCGTCTTATCTATAAACGTATGTATGGTTCTGTAACACCTGTACTTTTCAGTGCTCGGGTGTTATCATTGTAGTTCAATTTAACAAATTTGTGTGAAGGTATACACCTAACCTACGTTATTCGCCATCAATTGATAATTCAAAATCCGCCTATTCCAACTATTGATTCTTAAGATGTATAATCACGTTCTCTTAAAACTGAACCTTAAGTATCAATTTTGAGTAATAAATCACCAAATCCACCATTCATCGGGTCCAACCTGAAGGTCTACCACCTGATCATCACACTTAGACAATCGGACCACTAATTAAAACATAGATCTTCATCTGGACAAATCCTAAGAACCTTAGGATCGTTGGTAGAAATCTCCATTCTTAAATCAAGCGATTCGATCAACTGTTGAATTATTTGAACCATCCGGATATCGAGAATTGGGAATTAGACATTCACTAGGAGTGGCCCACTTTTACGCTAAGTAATCCTAACCTTAAGGTATGTAGCATGAAAAGGAGGTCTCACATCTTAAATATATGTATGTGTAATAATAATACAATAAAATGATAAATGAATAATAATATATAGGTAATAATAATAATAATAATAATATTATTATTATTATTATTATTATTAAAATATTTAAATAGTATAAAATCAAAGGATGGACAACCCTAATTACTTTCAGAGAGGGACCCACAACATGATTAAAAATATATGCATATATAAAATAAAAATAAATTAATTTATAATAAAGTAACTTAAATTTACATTATTCGGATAGTAATATTTTATGTTGAGAAATTTGTAGTAGAAATGATCTTGAACATACATATGATCCCTTAGGGTCTTTTGACCGTCGATGTTCAGATTAGAATTAATCTAACCGTCTGATCGACAAAAATCAACACTTAAAGACCAAAATTCATTTGATGTGGGACCACCTAGGCTATTGGATCAGCCTCATCATTGGTTTGGGGACCTAAATTGAGACAAGGAACTCATCGGTCAGTGTGGATTTCACAAAACATCACTGTGGGCCCCATACTCGTGGTGTGCGTGCACTAAGGGTGGCACACTCGTTGTGCACCAGACCAAAGTCCCGGTCAACAAGTCTTTGACCCTACTATAAAAAGAGGAAAATTGACCGTACCGGTCTCGAAGTTTGCGAAATTTACCTCGATCGCTACCACACTCCATATATTCCCTAAACGGCCTTCTGACAGCCTTTGGACTTTTTATTGGACGAAAATGCCCCTGATCCTAGTTCAGGAATTGTACAGTCCTGGCGTGAAGCAGAAGTCACCCGCTATCTTAACCCCCGAGAAATGGACGGTTCGGCTACTCCCCGGGACACCGTCCAATGGCTGGCGCTCGGCGCTCTGTGGGTCCCACCACCAACTACGTGTTTCATCCATTCCGTCCATATAATCTCTAAAGATCATTGTATGGCAGAGACCAAAACGACCATGATCCAATCACGGTGGGACCTAGGGGATCATAGTGGTGGATATCCAATAACGACTATTTTCTGCGCAGTGTGGTCCACCCGAGAGTTGTATCACTCTCGATTTTCACTTCATGCCATAAAATGATATTTTAAACCGGACGAACGGCCTGGACGAAGCACATACATCTTGCTGGGCCCCACAGACCACCCATCACCTGCACCACGAGCCTCTGATGGGGCAGATGTCGCACTAATGCACATTTGAGAGGCCCTCTCCTTCCCTTTCTCTTGCTTTCCTAGAGAAGCCAACATCCAGGGGCCAACCGCCAGAGGGCGATGTTGTTTCTCCACCTCGCTTCGCTCGTCTGAAAGCCTCTTCCACTGCGAGGTTTGTACTCTATTCCATTTCAACTGCTTTTCCTTTATTCGTGATCCTTCTCCTTCCTCAGTCACCTTCACGATCTGCCTAAAGCTCAATGACTCAGTGTGATTAGTTACCACGATCCAACGTGTAGGACAACCTCGATCTACCGTGCATGAACGTGCTAAAGTCCTTGTAATGGGACCGGTTGCAGACCAATTTACGTGTGTTGTGGATTGCGCAAAAGTCCTTGTAATGTGCTGAACCTATCCTCTAAGCATGATAAACGGATTGGATTACCCAAACCGATCATAGAGGTGGGCCACATCAAGTCACAGCGACATGGTTGCCCTGTTTGCACGCGCAATGGAAATCCCATTGATTCCTGGATTTTCCTGCGAAATTTCTTTCGATTTTCCTATTCTTTCTCAACCCTTCTCCATGCGTGGCCCACTCCGTACGAATCCTCCTGCGAAAACCTCCTATTTACACAACCACGCAGCCAGCTGCCTTGCGTAACCCACCGGAAAGGTAGGAATCCAGCTTGCATATTCAACGCACAAGGAGGCTTCTTCTTCAAAAGGGAGAACGCCCCCATGGTCGATATTTTTATGGACAAACATATAGAGGTCTAATGCCATACCCAAACACGCCCGGCTGGATGTCGATGGTGTACAGCGAATCCAATGATCATCCCAAACACGCTCGCCATCCGAAGTCGTCCGATCTCTTGGGATTAGCCGACATCCACTATCACCACCATCATTACCATAAAAACACTTCCATCCCTCCCAATCCCATGGGATTGGTCCGGCCAAACACGCCCTAAAGACGCTCCTTCCCCGTAATACATTGGGCACCGAGCGAGACCCTTCGTTATCCGTGCGAACGCGCCGAACAGCGCAACCCTTCGGAATCGTGGTTGGCCATTGAATTGCCAGCCTATAAGAGTGGTACCTTGCTGAAACTTCCACAAGCCAATTCATGCATTTCTTTGCCATCTCATTCAAAACAACGGAGCAGATATTCGAAGAAATAATAGAGCCCATATCGCTATCTTCCTCTATTCGTGAACCCTTCTCCTTCCTCAGGGACGTTCACGATTTGTTTAAAGCTCAAAGGTCTCCGCTAGAAGTTCTGTAGACTACTTCCGATCTCCGCCAACTAGACAATTTCAATGGGCACCCAGCCATCGGAAAAAGGTTAGGGCATGGCATACGTGTTTGCATAAATTTAGTTTGTAATAAACGGCAAGCAAGTAATTATGTAATTTATTATGTGTCTCTAACAAAGGACAGCTTGTTCAAATTACATGGAAAAGAAAAGAAAAAAAAATAAGAGATGAGAGAAGAGAGACGGAAAAAACTCATGGGGAACCTTTCCTTGTCTTGTAGGTTTTTGAAGAGATGTTCATTGGCCATGCATCAATTGGGATCGACTCTATGTAAACCATTCAAGGCGGCATAAAACTCAAAAATATATATTCACTTGTTCTATGCTTTACATTGAGTTCTCCCATTCTTTTGATCCCAAATGATGCATGGTCAATGAACATCTCTTCGAAAACCATCAATTGGTTTTTGAAGAGATGTTCATTGACCATGCATCAATTGGGATCAAAAGAACGGGAGAGAACTCAATGCAAAGCTAGAACAAGTGAATATGGCCCACCTGAGTTTTATGCTGCCTTGAATGGTTTACGTCGAGTCGATCCCAATTGATGCATGGCTAATGAACATCTCTTCAAAAACCTACAAGACAAGGAAAGGTTCCCCATGCGTTTTTTCCGTCTCTCTTCTCTCATCTCTTATGTTTTTTTTTTCTTTGTCTTTTAGTAAATTTAAACATTGGTTTAAGACAATAACGTGGAGCAAAGGAGTCATAGATATTGCCACCATTATCTTCTTTGATCGTGAAGGGTCGTAACTAGACTACAGGCTGGAGACCTTCCGATTGGTAAGAATTGGTCTTTTTCATACCAGCCAGCATATTTGGCATAGGCCTTATTATATGTTCCATATGCTCTGATATTTTGCCATGTCAGCGTTGGAATGATGAAGCAGAGAGATCAGTCTTGGCTGAGAAGCACAAAACAGGGGCAGCAGCAAGGCGAATCAGAGCAATCATGAAAGTAATTTCTGTGAACGGAGGTTCGGCGCAAGATTGCCGTCCGAAGGGAGATCTTCTTCCTACTGTAACTCCATCGTGGGTGTCTTACCATAAAGGCATAAACAATTCCGTCGTGGCTCTCTTTCAATGGATCGTGATTTCCAGTTATATTTGTCGTGTTTTGTAATGTAATATAGGATGCATGTGTCATGTTAGATCCATCGTGGGTGTGTTTATTCTCTTCAACGTGCACCCATCGAGATTTGGTCGTGGTTTGCATTGCAGATTCGTCGTGAAGATGACATGGGTCGTGGCTCACACGAGGGATTGGGTCGTTAAATCATGTTATACTGGGCATGGTTCTCTATTGACGACACCGATCCAGTATTCATCATGCGGTGACACAACGAAATGGACATTCACGACCTACCAATTATCAATATTCCATTGGTCGTGGTATCGTTCAATATGGTCGTTGTTGTAGTGTTCTATATGCCTCGACTGTTATGATATTTGGATCCAGCGTATAAGTATTTAAAGGTCGTGGTTACCTTGTTATACCGATCATGGTTGTCGTATAACACGTTTTGTAGTTGATGTGAATCAGTGATTGTAGTTGTCATTGTCATTTTATATGGTAAGGGTCTTAGTTTCTTGCACTGATTTTTTTGCCCTACCGATCTTCCATTAGTCGCTCGGATACAAACAGACGTGATTATAGTCCACGTTGGGTCATGGTTGACATGAAATTTGGGTCGTGACTGTCATTAGATAGGTCTTGTCTGTCATTGATACATGGACCCTGGATCGATTGACGCATAGGTCGTTGTCTTCTTAGTTTGATCGTTGTCACTGGCAACGGTAGTTCAACCTCGGTCCACCTGTCACGGGTGCCATCACCCGTTGTTAAGCTTACCATGTCCTCTAGGTATAATGTAATTACAATACCATGATCAGTTACGTTCACCATTTCATCTATGGGTCGTGGTTCAAAAGCACAACAATTCATTATGATCATTCTCTACATTAGATCATGGTTATCATGCACCATGGTTCATGAATCGATAAGTGTGAGTGTGAGTGTGAGTGTGAGTGTGTGTGTGTGTGTGTGTGTGTATAAGTGTGTGTGAACCACAACCCAACAACAACGACCTCTATATACATGACAATCACATTCGTGGTTGACAGCAAGGAAACTCGTGGATCAGATGGTGGATGGTCTTGATCTTCGACTTTGACTCGGCATAGACGACAACAATGAGCCACGATCCTCTTAACATGTCAATCACGAGGCATTTTGTATTGAAAACCACGATGCATATTACATTACAGTCACGACCCGTATTACACTGACAACAACGATGCATGTTACATTACAGCCACAACGAATATTACATGATAGGATGGGCAGATTTCCATTCTTATCCACGAGAACAGATCAAACTACGTGGACGGGCAGATTCCCATACACTTTATAAACACAACAGCGGGTTCCGAAAACTCTCTCCCTTAAGAGGGAGAGGGAGAGTAACATTGGTGTGTTATTCATGGTGCTCCATCCTCGGCCGTCCGTGTGATCAACTCGTTGACCTATGTAGGACCGGATCAGTGAATGACCATTGAAACGCTACAACCCATGTTGCATGATAACCACGACCCGTAAAACCTGACAACCATGGGCATAATTAATATACAATGTGAGGATCTGTTCTCTTTGAAGGGCAGACAGCGAGATGGAAAACTCTGTTGAGAAGGTGAGGCTTAAACAAGACACTCCCAAAAGTGCTTTGCAGCTCGCTGGTTGCCCTTCCAAGAGAACAGATCTTCACATTGTCTTGTAATTATGGTCGTGGTTGTCAGGTTTTATGGGTCGTGGATATCATGAACTATGGGTCGTGGTGTTTTAATGGTCATTCAACGTTCCGGTCATTCATAGGTCAACGAGTTGCTCACCCGGATGGTCGAGGATGGAGCACCATGAATAACACACCAAGGTCACTCTCTCTCTCCCTACGGAGCGAGAGAGTTTTCTTCCCGCCGCTGTGTCTATAGAGGGGAGGTGTGGTTGAGTAATGATGTTATGAGACATGAGTGTATGGAAATCTTCAGTTTGATCTGTTGTCGTTGAGAAGGATGGAAATCTGCCCATCAAAGTTACGACATGGCATATGTAGATATCGAATATCCCATGTTATGGATCGTGGTGAATATGCAATAAAGGCGACCCATGTAACATGACAACCACGACCATATTACATCGGAATAACCCCGACCAATGCTACATGACAACCACAACCCATGACAACCCCACTCTCACTTTAAATGTGAACTTATTGTTGTCGTGCGAATAGAGTTTGAGAGATCTCCAAACAGAACACGGAATTAAGCGGGAGATAGTGTGGAATGGATTTGTGGTTCGGATTGGCTTCAGCAAGATGTTACCCAAGTATCACTTTTATAAGCTATTGAAGAAGTGGTTAATGTGGGGGTGGAGATTCTTCCAAAGTGTGGGTAGGTATCGTCATTAATGCGTTTTACTGCATTTGAATGTGCCGCTGATTCCGAATAGAAGGGTCGTAGATATATATAAAGAACGTTGGGTCGTGGATGTGAACCACAACTCAACGTAGCTAACAACAACGATCTCTATAGCATGAAAATCCCGTTCGTGGGTGACAGCAAGAAACTCGTGGATCAGATGGTGGATGGTCTTGATATTCGACTTCGACCTAGCATAGACGACAACAACAAAACGTGTGGCACGACAGCCACGTCCCTTTGGAACTGGTAGTTGCCTCGAGCCTCTGCATGCAAAGGCTCACGATCAAATATGTAGTACAATCACGACCATGTTATATTTTGCAAGAAGTACTTGCATGCGTGGAGAACATGTTCGTCGGTGAATTTATTGTTACCGCGAGAGTAGTTTCTGAGATATTTGCAAGAGTTGGTCGTGTCAGTATATGTCATTGTGTGACGATCTACACGTAAGGCAACAACGATCCCATGTGACAGAATCCACGACTGGTTAAAGTGGTTACAGCGGCCGCGTCTTCAAACCCACTGTAATGGATAGAGTAAGAAACTTGCGGAGTCCTGTCCATCAATGAGCTTCTCGTCTGACAGTTAACACAATGATATAAGGGTCGATGTTTTCATTCTACATTGTCTTAATTGTAATGTTATATGGGTTATAATTGCCATGAAATACGGATCGTGGTTGTCATAATGACTGGATCGTTGTTATGCTGCGCAAGGTTCTGCACGTTGAATTGGTCGTGGTTCTCAGTATATATGGATCGTGGTTTCCATGTTGTATGGGTCGTGCTCCTCCTAAATTCGTTGCTGTCAAATACGACCCAACATGGACTAGGACCACGATCCGTTACAGAGGTGAACGATGACGACGACCAATTTAATATGAGAACACGATTTATATCGACTACGACCTGTTGGTCATGACAATAACGACCCATATAACGCGGCGATAACGACCCATATATCCCACTGTCACAAGACAACCACGTTTTTTCTTAGGCGACAACCACGACCCATTCCTCACTACATTCATGATCCATAATTCATAACAACCACGACATTAATGAAATTATTACCACGACCCAACATGCAAACTACTCTTCTAGCCCGAGCTCGGACTTAGAGAGTAAATGCCTGGCGATAGCTGAGTCCGAAGTAACCCAACAAAACAATGCGAAGATGTGTAGACCGGCGAAGAGGGTCAAATATTGATTAGTAAATGCTGAATTTTATTCTACGCTCTTCTATTATGGTTGAGTGAACGAGAGGGGTCATGTATATGACGAACAATGTATCGTGCCTAGCATCCACAATCCTATATGGGTCGTGGTTGTGCTTTTTTGTGAGATGGTTCTATGGTATGACACAGTCGACCCATATCGCGTAACAACCGCGATTCATATAACATAACGACTGCAGCCGCAACAACGCAACAGCCACAACCGCCAGTCTTTGCAGGAAATCGCGTTTATGTCGCTTCCTCGACGCATTCCGTCGAGAACCAGCGATCGTCCAGAATCATGTGCGACCCTTCGGAATGTGCAATAATGAAGCCTCCTCCACACAATCTATTAGGAAAGGAGCGCGACCCCTCATGTACACATTTTTGCATACTAAAAAGGTGAAATTTCACTTACGGTTCCAAACGCAGAATACCAATCGTCGATCACCTGGTTCTAGTCTATGGGCTCATCATAAATTGAATCCAATTCGTTGTAATTGTTCATGGACGATGGATTTCTTCAGAAAATTCTATAGTGGCAAGTATCGAGCCATCAGTGGCCCACACTGCGTAAAGATGACAAATCATTTTAATTAATTTATTTGACGGAAACTATTGGTTTTACTGTTATGGTCTATTGGATTTGAATATTTTGACCATTGGTTGGGTTTCTCGATGTTACAAATTTAATGGACGGTGCGGATCAGAGCATATCTGCAGTTTGATGTGACGTACGGAACACCGCCTATTTCGACGCTTTTACGCAAGCTTACGTGTCCCCATGCGGATCACCGATATATAAGTTCCGAACTTCTTCTCCGACCACTTTCACTTTCCCTTTTCCCCTTCACTTAACGGACAAATCCTTGTTTTTTGTCTTTTACTGGTTTTGTATCTTCTTCCCTGGGCCCCTCCATCGCCAGTCAGCGAGCACATCTACAAGTTCAGTGCAAAGTAAGGTAATGGAAGACGGTCAGTGTATACTGGTTATTAACAATGTTATGTGGGTCGTGTGCGTCAACCACGACCCAATGGATATGACTATAACGAAATGTATAGCATGATAATCAAGGCCCAATGGATCGTGGTTGACACGGTCAGTGTATGGTGGCCAACATGTTATGTGCGTCGTGGCCGTGAATCACGCCTCAATGTATATGACATGAACGATATGTATGGTGTGACATCCGCGATCATGGTCGTCACCGTGGTTTATTACATAATGGATCGTGGTTGACAGACGGGGCATAGGCGAAGAAAGCCAAACACTGATTTGACGATGAATGGTGAATTTATTTGTTGCATTCGATGTTTTTTCTACTTATAGGCTATAATGGGTTGGTGAACGAGATGGGTCGTAATTGTTCGCGAACATTTAGAAGTTGGTTAACATGCACAATGGATCGTTGTTGTATATGGGTGGTTGAATGTGGATGCCAACCAAGATCCATATTTCGTGACAACCGGGACCCCTGTGATATCAGAACCACGACCCATTTTCATGGGTCGCTTTCACGACCCGTCTAAAGCGACAACCATGGTGCATTACAACATGACAACAATGACAGTCTGTATGACGCCCACGAAACTGTGGCGTGATCTGATCCCGTTGTACACATGCATGTTAGATCGTGGTTACTGTCCACGTTGGAACGTGGTTATAATCCATGTTGGTTCGTGGTTCACAACCACGCCCTAGGCTTGTCCCATGAAAATGTACCATGAAGTGTATGTATTACAGTTCAAATGACATGTCGCAAACAATGTAAATTTTACGCCAACATGTTAAGTCATCATCAGCCTCGGCCTCAGCCAATAGGGACGAAAGTGCATCGACGCCGGTTGCCAGACCTATTTGTTTGCATCTAGAGCATTTGGGTGTTGTCCCATCTTCCATGGGCCGTGGCTGTGAATCATGGTAGTAGTGCTATATGGGTCGTGGTTACGCCTACATAGATCACAATAACAACCACAATATCGTTGTTGCAATTATTTATCAATATTTTGATTCGTGTCTTCTTTTTTTTTTCTTATTTTTTTCTAATCTCTACAAACTGAGTGTAGATATGTCGTCATCTTACCCATCGTCAGACATTTAGGTCTATGCTTCCCTGGTTGAATCACCACCAGGAACGGGAAAATTAAAGATCAAGTGTCGTATGTGTGGCATAAAGTTTGTGAATAATACTCATCGGTTTCGGTTACACTTGTCATGTCGAGGTGGAGATGCAAAACCATGCCCCAATGCCCCAATCGAGGTCCGAATACTGTTTCAAGCCCTGTTAGATTCAAATAGAAAACCTTCCTCCCCATCCAAACCATGTGCTTCTGGATCTAGTACACGAATGGCAATCACAACAGACGCAGAGGAGGATGCCAGATTAATAGCTTTGGAGCAAAAACAAGTCCAACTCGCCTTAAAACGCAGTATGGAAGAAGTTTCTTGACCCCAGCGATATCCGAGATAAAGATAACACGATGTTGAAGCCGGATCGAGTGCAATAAACAATAAGAATAAAACGAGTAAGCAATTCAAATTCCTGACCTGTCTCGGTGAATTTTATAGGGCATTGGGTACTACATACAATTCTTCACACAAAGAAAGTTTGAAAAATCTAGTTCAAAGTGTAAAAGAGCACGAGGGAAATATCTCTTCACCTTCCGACTCAGATGAAGTGAACCAATATGTATATGAAAAAATAGATAGCAGTTCAGATGACAATACATGAGGTTATTAGTTGTAAATTGTCATATTGGATGTATGAAATTATGGAAGTTTTTGTAATCGTAAATTATGCATTGCATGTATATATATATATATATATATATATATATATATATTATCGACTTGTTCAACTTTGAAGGGGGGCCCTCAACAGCGATTTCAAATCATCAGCTTAGTTGTTGAGGTGGGTTGATCGATCCATAGTGGGACATCCTTCAGTTTACGGCATAGGTGGGGAAGAGAGTTCATTAGCAGGTGGGATGACCATAACGAGGGAAGGTGGTGGTGGAAGAGGCTATGTTAATTTACAATATTCATTGTCTTTTTCTAACATTGCAACTACAAAGCACAAAGCGTTACAATCACGACCCATATAAAGGGAAAAGCGCGTCCCTTATGGATCCTGGTTGTCCATACATGACAAACTCCGCATGATGACTATAAAATCAACAATTGAACGTTCGTTTAATTACAAGATTACAACGAAGAAAAATAGTGACTGGATGGGTGCTACAGGTGGGCCAACTTGAGCTCTTCAAATCTTTTAGCGGCTCTAGCTTTAGTTCTCTTTGCCCCGTCGTACCTCTCGATCCAGTGCAGCCTTTTCTCGTTAAACATCTGATCGCGAGACCTAGCGGAATGATACCAGTCGATTTCTCTGTCCGCCGCAGAAAAATTCTCGGAGAGTTGCCGGAGTTCGGAAATTGTCTTCAGAATTTCCTGCGGAGGCCGTTGATCTTCCAGGAGATCATGAACGTTCCTGATGAAAGGGAAGAGATCGCTCATAAAGGATGAACGAGAGAATGACTCGATGCCTTCCTCGAATGTCTCCTCAAGTATTTTGATTGAAAGAGCAACAAAATCCATGAATGCTTAAGTTGTTGCAGTAAGGATTCTGGGAAGGATTACACCCGAGTACCCCTTATATATATTCCAAAGGGGTTAAGGGGAAGTAGCGACATTAAAGCAGCCAAGAATCACCTTGATATGCATGTGAACAGGTAGTTAATGGGATTAGGATGTCGTGAGACTATTGGTTTTCTAAGGCTGGTGGCTGTCAGCCACGATTGTTGCCATGCACAAGGGATCGTTGTTGCATGCACAATGGATCGTTGTCATCGACGTGGAGTTGAACGTGTATGGAAAACCACGATCTATGTATCGTGGAAACCACGACTCCTGTAACACTAAAACAACAATACATATCATCTTACAACCACGATCCATCGAACATCATAACCATTGCCAGGCTGAAACGAAAACCACGATCCATAATAACAATGCCACAGTCTGTATGACAACCACGAAACTGTCATGTGATCTGATCCCGTGGTCCACGTGCATGTTATATCGTGGTTATTGCCCACGATCTTTCTTGGTTCACAACCACGACCTTCCATAAATGCCTGCATGATCTGTGTACACGACATGTCTCCATGACGTACATAAACCATACAGTGTCGAGAAGCCGGAGTTCTGGAGATGTTACCCGAACTTCATGTCAACGCAGTTGAACGTCAGGAATGTCTTAAACATCCTGGAGGAAAGGGAAGGGATCACACGTAAATGAAGAATGAAGGAAGGGATCACAGGTAAATGAAGAACGCCCGAATGACTGGATGCCTTCTTTGAATATCTCCTTCATGGTCCTCTTGTTTATTTTTTAAGATTCTTGGAGGCCAATTACCACTATTATAGGCTGGTCAGATATATTGATCAACATGTTGATTCCAAAGGGTTGCGCATTTTCTAACCGGATGCAGGGATTCCAACGGATTGCGTGGAGGAAACGACATTAACACGAATTCCTGAAATGGCTGTGTCGGTTGTAGCTACTTTGTTACAAAGTCGTTGTTGTTATGTTATATGAGTCGTGGTTTCCAGTCTACGTTAGATATTTGGATGACAACAACGACGCAAAGGGGATAAAAACCGCGGTCCATGGTGCATGTGAAACCCGACCCAGTATGTGGATTGAGCACAAACACGACAATGAAACCACAATGTGGATGAATCAGTCAAATGGTTTAATAGGGAGGGAAGAGAACACGTTTCAAAACACAATCACGATCAACCAAAAATGACAACCGCGATCTATATAAAAGTCAACTACCAAAACATTAGAATTACAATAACGACCCATATAACCTGAAACCGCAATCCATACAGAATGGCAACCACGACCTATTTACACAGTAAAGGATGAACGAGAGAGGGACTCAATGGCTTCTCTTCTACTTCGCTTCTCTACCGAGGAAGCGATACACCTTAGACTCAGCGCGCCGCATGATAAATTTTATAATGGTGTCCGGAATATCGAGAGGGTCGTCGCTGGCATGCTGCATGTGGTGCTGCATGTGGAAGGGTCTCACTGAGACCGGAGTGGAAGAAAAAGATAAAATATGATAATATCCCCATTTGCAAACTTAAATGGCGAAGAGTCTTGCGCATCACTGAGCTTCTCTTCTGGGAGTGACCGTGTTAGATAGGTTGTGCTTGTAAATCTGTCACGATCGCGGTTTCATGTTATAACACGGTCACTACCAGAAGAGAAGCTCAGTGATGTGCAAGACTCATCGCGTTTCTTCCATTTAAGTTTGCAAATGGGGATATTATCATATTTTATCTTTTCCTTCCACTTCGGTCTCAGTGAGACCCTTCCACATGCAGCACCACATGCAGCATGCCAGCGACGAACCTCTCGATATTCAGGACACCATTATAAAATTTATCATGCTACCATACAGTCTAAGGTGTATCGCTGCCTTGGTAGAGAAGCAAAGTAGAAGAAAAGGTAACTATTTCCATGTCATTGCAGAGAACTATTCTTGAATAACGTGTTTTCGATGGCTGGATGCCTGTTGATATTGTCGAGTAGCAAGACTTCTGAAATTGCATTCGGAACTGTTTGTGAAGGCCGTTGAGCTTCAGGACGATCGTCAACATCCAAGAGGAAGTAGAAGGGATCACTAATAAAGGATGAACGAGAGAGGGACTCAATGGCTTCTTCGAATATCTCCTACATTATTTTATTCTAAATGAAAGAGCAAATAAATTCATGAACGCGTAAGGTGATGCAATAAATAAGGATTCTGGTTCGGAATGGCCTGTGGGAGTAATCACATGAAGCCGAGGTGCCTCTTTATAAATTTGGTCATTCAATGGTCGACTATTTCAAGGGTCGCACTGATTGCGTGGGGATGTGCCGCTTTTATAGGCTGGTCATTCAATGGTCAGGCACTGTTTTCGAAGGGTCGCACTGATTGCGTGGGGATGTCATAACATAACACAACGACACATATGAAGTAACAACCACGACTCATATAACATCTTTCGTGGTTCTCGTGTTATATTGTCTGTGGTTAGAATATCATATGGGTCGTCTTTGTCACTCCGTTAGATACACAACCACGATCCAACGTGGATATATAACACGATCCAGTGCGCAAATGAATCACATCCATCATCGAAGATAATCAGGACCGCTTATTGGTCACGTCCACGAACGTTCCCTTCGGAACCAGCGCCTTGACCATTGAATGACTCGCTGTTTATCCGCAATCCGTTGGGCACCGAGCGCGATCCTTCGGAATCCGCGCGATCATTCAGAATCAGCGCGTCCCTTCGGAATCGGCGCCTTGACCATTGAATGACTCGCTACTTATCGGGAGCGGATTGGATACTGAACGCTTCAGTAGCCAAAAGGCTACTGAAGTGACGTGGCAAAATGGCATTGGTGGATACCAATCGGCTCTTTCCTTCTAATAAATGCTCTTCCAACGGAGATCCATTAGCCGATGATTTTCCGTTCCGTTTAACCTGTGAACAGACTCGGCCACGCACAGGTAACTATGACACGGATATTCTGCGAAATACTTTGCAGGAAGTTACTGCGCTGAACTCAGGTGGGGCCTACTTTGATGTTTGTGAGAAATCCTACCCGTCCAATTGTGGGCCGTTTCCAGAGCTCAAGTGGGCCAAAAACGTGATAATTGAACGTCTACAGTTGAAATATTTGTGGACCACAAAAGTTTTGAGTCATGCAAATATTTGTGATTTCAGTTCATCCCATTAGGAATGAGGTTATTAATGGTATGGATGGCTTTTAAACATCACTGTCGAACCTAGGTAGATTTTAACAGTATGAATTTCCCTGACCACATTTTCCTTTAGTACGGCCCACTTGAGCTTTGGATACGGTTCATTTTTGGCATCATGTCCTGAAATGAACTCAAAAAATGGATGGAAGGGGAGGATTTCTCACAAACATCACAGTTTGCCTGCAAAGGCTCGAGGCAACCACCAGTTCCAAAGGGACGTGGCTGTCATCCCACACGGTTCGTTGTTGTCGTCTATGCTAGGTCGAAGTCGAATATCAAGACCATCCACCATCTGATCCACGAGTTTCTTGCTGTCACCCACGAACGTGATTGTCATGCTATAGAGATCGCTGTTGTTAGCTGCGTTGAGTTGTGGTTCACATCCACGACCCAACGTTCTTGATATATATCCACGACCCTTCTATTCGGAATCAGTGGCACATTCAAATGCAGTAAAACGCATTAATGACGATACCTACCCACCCTTTGGATGAATCCCCACCCCCACATTAACCACTGCTTGAACAGCCTATAAAAGTGGTAGTTGGGCAACATCTTGTTGAAGCCAATCCGAACCGCAAATCCATCTCTCGGTCTTTCTTCATGGGTGATCCCATCCCTTCCTTGAGGAACGTTGCCGATATTCCTGAAGATCGGATGGCCTCTACGTGGAATTCCACAGATTGTTCGGCGCCAGTGGCAGATCAACGACTCCTCCTCAATATATGTATTCGGCTCCCTGGGTCTCCTTCGAAGAGAACTGTTCTTCATAGTCGTGGCTTACAGTCGTTGTCCGCGATTCCGAGATAAACGTCTCCATCCCACACTATCCCTCGCTTAAATCCGTGTTCTTTTTGCAGATCTCTCAAACTCTTTTCGCACGGCAACCATAAGTTCACGATCCTACCCTCGGACAAGATAAGTGAGAGTGCGGTTGTCCTGGGTTGTGGTTGTCATGAAACATTGGTCGTGGTTATCTTTGTTGTAATTTGGTCTTGGTTGTCATGTTACATGGATCGCCTTTATTGCATGTTCACCACGGTCCAAACGATAAGATATTCGATATCTACGTATGCCATGTCCGAACTTTGATGGGTATATGTCCATACGTCTCCACGAGAATAGATCAAACTATGTGGATGGGCAGATGTAACGCCCTGAAATTCGGGGGTCGAGTATGAACTCAACTCCCGAGTTCCAACGCATCACTTATGCAACATACACAATGATGGTTAAATGTTGTCTGAGTTAGAGCAATAAACATGAATGAGATTATACCAAAACAGTAAATCATACTCCAGTTCAATTGTATAAAGGCAAGCGGAAGACTGAAATTGTATATTTAAAGTATGTAAGGAAACAAAATTTTTATGAAACATCAGAGTATGATCGCTAACTGAGTACCCATATACATGTACTGTTTTTAGAGTAAAAAATCAAAATACAATCTAAAGATGTGTCCTGTAATCCCCGCAGTGCAATCGGCCTAAGCAAAGCCGTCCGAATAGCATAAACGAGAACTCGTCCTCGTCCTCGTCGAAATCGGCTCCGGCTCTGAACCGTCGCACTAGTCTATACCGCGACAGAGTCTAGTTGGTGTTGCAAACACCGTCCCGTAACGTGGGAGTGAGTAGCTAACTCAGTGGAACAATAAAGCATAGGTTAACATGTTATCAATTCAATCAAGCAGTAATGATAAAGCAGTACAAATCAAACAATTCTAACTACTCTTATTAAGTGCGAGAATGAAATGACATGATGATGTATGCCCTTGCCAAACCACCCTCATGCGACATCATCTTACGTTCGCGAATGCTTAACTCCCTCAGTGCTCCACATCTACAAGGCACATGCGGTGCTATGATGAACATGATTACCGAGTTTTTATTATTCCATTTCAAACAGTAGTATTAGGAAACTAAGGTAACTCATCAGGATGTGTAGATGTCGTAGGTGGAGTCGCACTACCACCATGAGACAAGGCCTCAGCGATAGTGGCCATAAGTGCCGCCGTCTGCCGCCGTTATGTCTATCTGCTGCTGCTGCTGCTGCATCTGCTGCTGATGCATCATCAACATCAGCTGCTCAAACCTATCAGTCGGCGGAGCAGCCTGGGAGTCATGCTGCGCAGAAGAAGACGGCCGATACTGCTCATGGACCGGGGGCGTGTAAGGTGGCAATCCACTGGCAGGACCAGCAGGAGGCTAATCAGAACCCAACCCACGGTCTGCAAGACCGCCACTACCAGAAGGAGTCTGGTCCATAGAGCCAGTCAGATGGAGATGTGTCGTGCTCCGTGTGTACTGTCGTGACATGCCCTATACAACATAGGGTAGAACATTTGTGAGATAAAGCACAACACACTTCATAAAGCACTTTAAGCATTTCATACATCATCAAAACAAAAGAGGCTACATGCCTTTCATTTACCCAAAATTGTCATAATACATGGAATACAGAGTTACATGAATCATGACAGAAATCACATGATAGCCAATACATCCACAACATCAAACACTTAAAACATGCTACTATCTACTACATCATCTTCATGAAAACATAAACCGCCTATTGCGGCAACCAAAATAAACAACCACACACAACAACGTGGATGCCTAGGCATCCGAGTCAGGTGATGGAGGAGGAGCGTTCTTGTCCTGCACACAGTACAGAATGGCCTTCAACGTACGAGACACCTTCTTAAAGCTCCTCTTCATGTAGGCTTCGGTCTCTTCAAGCTTGGCTCGGGTCTCACCAAGCTCAGCCCGAACTTGTCCAACCTCTTGCCGCAGGGCGGCCTGGTTCTCCTCAATGCGATCCATACGAGCCTCTCTCTCCCGCCGCCGCGGCGTCCGACTCGTGTGCACCAGAGGAGAGCTCTCCTCGCATCCCGAGCCTCCTCCTCCTCTTCTTGTATGTCATCACCGCCCTCCTCATCACTTTCTGCCTCAAGGTCAACACTCTCCTCACCGGCACTATCCGACTCATCGCCAGACTCGTAGAGCCTCGGCTTGCCGGCGAGGGCCGATCTTCATATTCTTAAGTGTCGCCTCGCTTATGACTCGACCGGTGCAAGGTCTTCCATGTTGAGCCTATAGCCGACATCACGAGCCATCCTACATATCAGGCGGCCAAATGGGAGCGAAAGGTCATTCCTGGTAGATCGAACAACCTGAACTATCTGAAATAGGATGAATGTGGGCAGGCATATGTTGTCCCCGCGTCCCATCTTGTACAGAAAGTCCACCATCAACCGAGTACACTCCGTGCGGTTACCCCACCGTGGGTATACATTGTATGTGAAAATGTGATGGAGTAAACGGAAGTCTTCGGCCATCTTTGTCGCCGCAATATAATTTCCTCGCGTCCAAGTAACTCGGCGACCACAAAGGTATCGCGTGCAGCGATCCCTTTCCCACGCACTCCTGGAGAAGTCGTCACTAGGAAGTACTTGACCACGCGAGATGTTCAGGAGCCGCGCCACCTCAGCCACAGTAATCGTACGCCTTATGCCTCTTACAGAGACCGTGAATTGGAGCGGCTCCAATGATGAGTCTATGATATGAGCATAGAAGGCGCGAACCGTGTTCTCACATGCGGGAGACTCGCCTTCAAATATAGGACCCCATCCGACAACATCCACCAAATGGTCCATCATCGGGTGTGTTCCAAACATCCCTTCATCCACGTGAGCTTCAAACACGACCTTACGGTTGGCAAAATGACCGTATTTGAAACCGATCGGTAGTGCTTCCCTGAACGGCAGTCGGGGATCCAAGTCTCGCTTCGACCTATACTCCCGAACGGTGCTAGTGCCGGCCCCAACGTCAGATCTTCTTCAGGATTGGGCTGGCCTACTTGGGCCGGCGTCATCAGCCGCAGTCTTCCGCTTTTCCATGAGAGATAGGATGGAGGAAATGGAGAAAATAGTCACCACCACACCAAAGAGGGCCATGAAAAAATGCCAAAATGGGGGAAAAGGGGTTGATCTCTTTGATCCTCCACAAGCAACAATCCAATAGGTGTGGAAGGGGCACTAGAGGTAGGAAATGAAGGAGGAACAAAAAAAAAAGGAATGGGTTAGGAGATTACCCGATTTTGAGCTTCAAATGAGGGGTATGAGAGCTCCAACATGAGAAAATGGGAAAAGGAGGAGGCTAGAGCTGTTGTGGACGGTTGGAATGGGTGGTTTATGGAAGAAAATGGAGGATTTGCAAGATTTGGGGGAATGGGTTGAGAGAGAAAACGAAAATGGGAGTTTGGGCGTTTGGAAGGGGTGAAATGAGAGAGAGGGGTGCTCCAGCCCTTAAAATTCCAAACATTTGCCAAAATGGCACGTGCCAGGGGGTAGGGGAGGTCAGGCCGACCAACCCCAGCCCTGGCCCCACTCCAGATGGCCCACCGGACCGCGGTCCACCGCCGGAACTGCGCCGCCGTGGTGGGGCCCTATTTACCACGTGCCCAGGGTGCCAAATGCACCCTGGTTCCATCTTGAGGCTTAGTGGGTTTAAGTGGGGAGGCCCCCGACTCAGTTCAGCTCCAAAACGGGTGGTCCTGAAAAATTTCTGAACTAAACTGATTTTTTTCCTGATTTTTAACGACTGGTTTTGGGTGGATGGTGATCTGGACATGTCAATAGACGGTCTAGGAGTGATTTGGAATCTATATGTGCGGTCAGGATCGAGTACAGACTCGATCAACATGTCCGTTTTTAAAGAACTTCGCCGAACGGCGAAGTCGGGAGACCCTAAGACTGTTTCTATATTTTTGCGTACCCTCCTAGGTTGTAACGCGTCAGCATACGTAGTGGGGACATAACTCAGGTCCGGTTTAATCAAAATCATGCTCTTATACCAACTTGTAACGCCCTGAAAATCGGGGGTCGAGTACGAACTCAACTCCCTAGTTCCAACGCATCACTTATGCAACATACACAATGATGGTTAAATGTTGTCTGAGTTAGAGCAATAAACATGAATGAGATTATACCAAAACAGTAAATCATACTCCAGTTCAATTGTATAAAGGCAAGCAGAAGTCTGAAATTGTATATTTAAAGTATGTAAGGAAACAAAATTTTTATGAAACATCAGAGTATGATACCTAACTGAGTACCCATATACATGTACTATTTTTAGAGTCAAAAATCAAAATACAATCTAAAGATGTGTCCTGTAATCCCCGCGGTGCAATCGGCCTAAGCAAAGCCGTCCGAATACTGCATAAACGAGAACTTGTCCTGGTCCTCGTCGAAATCGGGCTCCGGCTCCTAAACCGTCGCGCCGTCTATACCTACGACAGAGTCTGGTTGGTGTTGCAAACACCGTCCCGTAATGTGGGAGTGAGTAGCTAACTCAGTGGAACAATAAAGCATAGGTTAACATGTTATCAATTCAATCAAGCAGTAATGATAAAGCAGTACAAATCAAACAATTCTAACTACTCTTATTAAGTGCGAGAATGAAATGACATGATGCTGTATGCCCTTGCCAAACCACCCTCATGCGACATCATCTTACGTTCGCGAATGCTTAACTCCCTCAGTGCGCCACATCTACTAAGCACATGCGGTGCGATGATGATCATGATTACCGAGTTATTATTAGTCCATTTCAAACAGCAGTATTGGGAAACTAAGGTACCTCCCTTGTATCATTCCCAAACATGATCCATTCTAGGGTCATCAATCCTAGTTAATCTCATACGATATTATGGTTCGAGAAACATAGTGAAGGCATCGCAAAGGGCTCGTCACCCGTCACCGCGGATACGGATCTCACCGTATGCGGCTCAATTGCTGACCGTTAGCTCGAGTACAGGTCTCACCGTACTCGGCTCAATCACTAGCCGTCAGCTCGAGTACAGGTCTCACCGTACTCGGCTCAACTCATACTCTAGTTGCTGTGAAAGACTCGTCGCCAATCACAGACACTTGGAGTATACTCGAAGATACTACGGAGGACTCGTCGCCCGTCAGCACGAGCACAGGTCTCACCGTACTCGGCTCTCACCGTAAGTATCGACAGCTCGAATACAGTGTCCCATACCACCGTATTCGGCTCACGAGGTTTGGTTGCTCAATAGTCACTATGGGGAGGCACTTGGCCCCAGCATAGGCCGACAGCTCGGCCACGGTGTCCCATACCACCATGACCGGCTCATGAGTCTTAGCGGATCGAGGTACCATGGTTAACGGGATCGCCACTGGTAAGTTTGGTACCCTAAGTTCAAACAGTAATGACCAAACATGGTGAACACACATTTGACAATCGGGTTACTTGACGAGCCTGACTAGCTCAAGCGCACAACAATTTGGGCGATATGAAGCGCAAAAGCACTCCGTGTGGCCAACCACTATCGCCAACCGAAGTACGACTCGGGTTCGCCAGACACATTCCTTGTGGCGACATGAATCTCAGCCACAATGTCCAATCTGGTACCGAATATCTGGACTATGGGCATAGTCCCAAACTCAATCAATCTTCATCCATAGCATGTGGAGTAAAGCATAATAAACAAGTAATACAAGCATGTTAACAGGCATGTCATAAGACATGTTAGAAAGCATGAAGTAAAGCATGTTGTAAAGTACTATACAAATAGTGATACAATTACATACACATCACAAGTGAGTGGTTATAGCGAACCACCACATGGAGGGTATCCTACATGTCTCTAAGGTAGTCGGGAATGCCATATCAGCACCTATCTAAGGCACTAACACTTAAACATTTACACTCACAAGCGTTTACACAAACACTTAGAGTACACCATTCCAACATACATGACGTATGTTAGCAAAATACGTATTAGGGATATCCTTTCGCCAAGCGGTTGTTTTATCCATGTATACCATAATCATACAGCAAATAATCACGACAAATGCATTTCCAAAATTTACACATATACGGTATTTTTAGAATACACAATTTCTACATACGTAGTATTTACAAGCGAACATATATTACGGCGATTTCTTTCGCCAAACTAGTATTTTATCCATGTATTGTATAGTCATACATTCAATAAACATGTCAAACATTTTTCCAAAAAAAATACGTATACAGTATTTCTACGTATACCTAGAGTATGTGAAATTCCATATTCTACAACGTTAATCGAAACAGAAAACGGAAAGCACTTTGTACATGTGCAATTGCATGCAGATCATGAATCTATCATTATCTGACATTGAAAGCGTTGAAAACTGTAACCTATACACCTAAAGTCCTCACATTTGCCCTTGGAATCACAACGGATCTGTAAGGTTAGGTGAGCTTCCGTATTCGGGAGTTTTCTTGCCTAAAGAGCGGAATCGGTTAGCCTTTTCACAACCTATAGCCTATCTACTTCAAATCAGACCTAGGGTTAGGGTTTCTCACCTTCAAACGGAATGGATACCACCGGGAAAGCGCCTGGAAAGAGGCGGTGTAGGCCGTGCGATAATCGAAAGCAGCAGGAGGAAGTTCTCCCACAAATCCCAAGCTCTTCTCTCTCTTTCTCTAGGGTTTTATCCCAAATTCGTATGGCTGTGAGAGGGGCTGTTCTAAGCCTCTTTTATAGCCAAAAACCTCCCAAAATAGACTCGGTTCAAGGGTTACTTGCTAATATAGGTATTTCGTCACTTTTTCAAATTTCAAAAGAGAGGTTCTGGTGGCCCTTCTTGAGCCAAACGTCGACTTAAGCTCACCACACATGGATCTATGTGGGATTACGTTTTCGACTCGATCGATTCCCCGAGATCGCACGTGGCGGACCACTTTCGCCCAACGGTCGGTGGGCCACGATCATCCGAAATTTCAAGTACATGTAAATGTTCCTGAAATTTTTCTTAATCCGAGGGTGTAATTTAGTCTCGATTCGACGGTCTGTTGCTTAATACTGATGCGCAAGCGAATGGTGCCAGATCACTATTCCAGATATTTATTTTGTAAAGGGAATAGTATTTTTCACACTCCCTCGCTCCGGATCCAAACGAATGGCCGTGGGACATCGGTTGAACCTGATTTTTGAGATGATAGTCAAGCCCAATGAGGTGGTCCTAGTTCCTTAACTTCGTGTTAATCGGACCCCTGATGTGCGATCTAGACCTAATACGAAGTTTCGTTTCATTCCCGAGAGCAGCCGGGAAATGAGTTTGGTTCTAAACTTTAGGGTAACCTAGAGTCACCGATTTTGTAAGTTTTGGGTCTTGCAGATCGTATTTAAAGTGATCCCAACAGATTTCATGGCTAATCAAGTTTTGCACTTAGTTAACTTTGTTAAATTCCTAAAGGATTTAATCCTAATTGATTTCTGGTCGAGATGGTACTCGAGCCAAAGTACGGAAATTTACGGGCCGTTACAGCAGATTTTCATACACTCATTGCTCATAACATGATTTCTCCAGCCACACCTCTCCTCTATAAACACGACGGCGAGAAGAAAACTATGGGTGTTTTTCATAGTGCTCCACCCTCGGCGTCCGTGTGATCTACTCGTTGACCTATCAAGTCCCGGATCGTTGAATGACCACTGAAACACCGCGACGCATATTTCATGATAACCACGACCCATAGAGCATGACAACCACGACCATAATGTAAATACAATGTGAAGAATTGTTCTCTTCGAAGGGCAACCAGCGAGCTGTAAAGCACTTTTTGGAGTGTCTTGTTTTAGCCTCACTTTCACAACAGAGTTGTTGGTCAGGCTAAAACAAGATAAACCCAAAAGAGTTTTTCGTCTCGCTGAGTGCCCTTCGAAGAGAACAATTTCTCACATTGTATTTACATTATGGTCGTGGTTATCATGCTCTATGGGTCATGGTTATCATGACATATGCATCGCGGTGTTTCAGTAGCCATTCAACGATCCGGGCCTTGATAGGTCAACGAGTAGATCACACGGACGGCCGAGGGGTGGAGAACCATGGAAAACACCCATAGTTTTCTTCCCGCCGTCGAGGTGTGGCTGGAGAACCACGTTATGAGCAATGAGTGTATGGAAACCATTCATAATATTACAATTATTTTTCTTGGTGCTCATTTTCTGTATATATCCTGTTATGTGGGTCGTGGTGAGCATCGGCGGTGTCATATATAGTATGGTCGTTTTTATCATGTAATATTCGTTGTGGCAGCATATGTAACATGCATCGTTGTTGTCAATGTAATATGGTTCGTGATTGTAATGTAGTATGCATCGTGTTTCTAATTACAACATGGATCGTTGTTGATACGATATATGGATCGTGGTTATAATGTGATATGGGTCGTGCCGTATAATCTCAGGACAGACGGATGGGCGACACGGACACTGACCACACTTCAATCCTAGCCCATATGGGTCGTGGTTGTCATTTTATGTGGTCCGCGGTTGTTTCGTGTCTACTTCTAACAGCGTGGTTCGAGGATGTATTTGCCCTGTTAGATCTGTCGTGGCTGAGTTACAATGGGTCGTGTTCCACATGAATAGTGGGTCGTGACTGTCAGGATGTTTAGTTCGTGTTTCACATGAATTGTGGGTCATGATGTATTTGACAACAGATGATCCAATACTCATCATGACCACGGCGCAACGTTATGTCTTGGTTTTTAAGAATGTTGGATCCTGAATGAAATTATCAGCTGGTCGTCGTCGTCTTCTCATTCCTATTCCGATCATGGTTTCCGTTTAATATGCTTCGTAATTTAAGTGAATAATTGGACGTAGTTGTTTAATATGGTACCTATCGTAGTTTCTTGCACTGATATTTTTGCATCAACCATTTACAACAACGATCGTTATATCATGAAAACCACGGCATATGGTTGTGTACACTATATACATGGCCTAGATGCATAAAGGCCCGTTGATTATTATCCACGTTGGTTCATGGTTGTCATGAAACATGGGTCATGACTGTCATTGGATAGGTCTTGGTTTTCATGATATGTGGATCCTTGGATGGATTGAAACATGGGTCGTTGTTGTCATTTTATGTTGGTCGTGCTATACGTGAAGCGATGATCATTGTTGATCTGGATCGCGGCTGTCACCTTTATTTGGTCGTCGTTCCCATTTGTAATAGTTTGGGGGCATTTATACAATAACATCGGTCCAACTTTGTAAGTGACACTACGCGTTGTTAAGCTCATCGTTTCCTCTATTGGTCGTCGTTCGAATGCACAATAATTCGTGGGTCGGGTTTAACACGCTCCTAGGTTCATGTACCTTGAAGTATATACATTACAGTTCAGACAACATTTCGCAACCAATGTAAATTTAAAACCAACATATTAAGTCATCGATAGCCTCGGCCTCAGCCAGCCGGGACGAAGGTGCGTCGACGCCGGTTGTGACCTGTTTGTTTTCATCTAGAGCATTTGGGCCTTGTCCCCTCTTCTGTGGGTCGTGGCTGTGAATCATGGTAGTAGTGCTATATGCGAACTAGTGGTTATCATAAGTAGTATGTCTTGGGACTATTTGTTTGCCAAGGCTCGTGGCTGCCGGCCACGTTTGTTGACATGCCTGACCTTCTGGACAGAGTTTTAGATCAGGCTAAAACAATACATTATCGACAGTGTTTTTTTGATGTCTGTATGCCTGTTGTAGATACCTGCTCTTCGGATTATCACTGTGAATATGGTCGTAGTTATTAACTACTGATGATAAGAGTGAGGAGAATGATAACGTCCCCATTTGCATGCTTAAGTGGGATAGTCTTGTGCATCACTGACCTCGTCTGGTGGTAACTGTGTTATATGAATTGTACATGTAATGGATTATTGTTTCGTATACTGTACTGGGCTTGATTTACGACTTATTTGGCCCCTGTTTGTAATTTTACATGGCAGTGCACACTAATGAGGTTATGAGATTTTACGGATCGTCGGTGGCAGCCGATATTGGTCGTCGTTGAAAGACAGAAGGGTCGTGAAGATGACAGGGGTCGTTCTTGGCTGCTTACGTAGTGCTGTGTGACTAGCCTATATTGGTCGTCCTTGTCATGTTATGTGGGTCGGGATTGTTACACTACGTGTCCCGTCTCTATCTACTGGTTTAATGCAATGTGCTACACATTGTATGCTGGTCACACACCACAGGAAAACCCGCCGACAACCAATGAATCGTACTGTAACATCTACCACCCACATAACATGACAACAACTACCATTCAACATTAGAATACGACCAATATAACACGACAAATACGACCCATGTAAATGGTCGTGGTTCTCGTCTTACGTGCGCCATGGTTGTCATTCCCCTTAACTCCTACCCACGAACCAGGTTGGATGACAACCCTGATCCAACCGTAATGGCTCTCACGCAAACCTGGTGAGAGTTTATAGTGAGGATGGATTGTCATATTCACGACCCATATCATTCAGTGGATCATAATAGAAAATATTTTTATCTAACAAAAATCAAATACACCAATACATTGAGCATTTAGTTATCAGTCAAGAATTTGACTCTCTTCTGCGGTCTACTGTTCGTCTCTACCACCTCTTGAGACCTCCTGAGCCTCTCAGCCGCCTCTTCAGACCACGTGAGCTATAGACAGTCGTATGCAATCGTCCTTCGAAATTTCGGGATATCCTCCTGCCGAAAAGGGAACGAACTAGTGTTAAATCAAATGACAGAGTTAACAAGATCTCATGTAATCGGATACACACACACCTTCGTGAAGTCAATCTTGCGCATGCTGCTCAAGAAGTCTATATACTTCAGCATGAATACGCCACAGTCATCCGAGTTGTCTTGCCTCCTGTCATCGACTGTCTTCAAAGTCCATGGCTTCTCCCATATCTTGGATCCATTATTAAGAATATGAAATAGCCATCGCGATCCGTCTCAACATCAACGTGACAATCAACTCGTTTTTTCTCTCTTGCATCTCGGACTCAGGTCATGTACACGGTGACATCTTTATCTTTATTCTTCAAATTAACAACTGACAGGAACCAGTGCTGGCTCCTCGCGTTGAGTGGGACGTATAGCTGTCAATCACAAGAAATACGACAACAGTTAGACGCGCCTTTCCAAAATAATAGGGAATCATTTACGTTCATGGATACGTGCAAGTAAATAACCTCTTACCACATCATACTTCCATAGAGGCTTCGATCTACATCGACCGTTGATTATATCTATAAGCAGATCACTCAAGTTGTCACTCTTGATGATGTCCTGTCGATCCTTATGGTTGTCAGCTCCATAAGTTTGCAAAACGCTAAGCTGGACATCCATGATGGACTGTTGATATATTGGAAAGGGTCAGAAACATAAATAGTTTTAATGATGTTTTAAATACAACTATAATCCTCGCCACATAATACCGTGAATAGCGACGGACAAATTCGCCTCTGTCTTGGCATTCGTCTCTTTTCCGACGCTTTGATAGATAGCGTAGGTATCGATCGATTGCCTACACACCGAGGAAGTCGTGTGATATAATTATCAGACATCGATGTTAAGTTTAAAATCAATGTGTATAAACCTACATCAGAGTCGACCCATGATTTTAGGTCACAGATGCTCTTCAGCCATGCAGGTGAATCCGTTGATAATCTGGCAACTCTCAATTCCTGGTCTTCGGCTTCGGTTAGAGTTCTGGTGCGGGTCCACGTACTCAAGCGAGTCTCCTTTACGGGTATAGCTCAGTGGGGTTCCGATGCATAGCGGTGCGGTATCCCTTCCTCACTCACTTGCGAAGTACGAATATTTAGCTGTAATAACATGATACGTTATAATCTATGCAATCCACAACATAATGTCCATTGGAAATCACGATCCGAAAGCAGTTTCACGTACAGTTTTCTTATTAGCCTCATCCTGTAATAGATTCATGTCCTGTCTCAACGAAGCCTGGAGCTCTTTCAGGTGCAGAATTTCTTCTTCATTGCGTTGCATCGAAGTGATCGTCTCCTGTAACACACGCATATTACTTGATTGATTTTTATGTATTTCAACACGACCCATGTAGTGAAGTCATGGCGTGGTTCACAGTGCGACCCGGATCATGGTTGTTGTCCATGTAAGCTCGAAGTTCATACCCGACGTGACGTGGTACGTGAATCGTGCTTGGCATTCATACCGTGTCACTCTTCACGCTGGATCTACCTTCACAGTGACCACGTCCAAACGTAGAACGTAACTACCTTCCCTTTGGAAATTTCATATACCTTTATTGCTTGCATCTCCTCTCCGATGTGCTTCATTTGCTCATTGATATACGCATTCTCGTCCCGGAGATCGGCCACCGATTGGACATGGGCCTGTCACAACGACCCGTTATGTATCATAACCACGATCCAAATAGGGCCACAACAGCGATAACTATAATTCAGGAAAACTTCAACTTCACATACCTGCATTCCCTGTATCTCCTTTCCACAATGCTTCATATGTTCCAGCAGCGAGGCAATCTCTGCGCTTAAAGGGCTGCTCGAAGAGACATTGTCTTGTAATAAAATCATACACAAGAGATGAGCTAAAACGTGACTGAACAACGACCAATTAAGGTTCATGATAAATTGATAAGTTCAATTCCCTGTACCCTCGTTGACTGAATCTCCTTCCTAAGTTGCTTCACTTGCTCCTGCAGTAAAGCATTCTCTCCTATGAGAGGGCTGATCGAAGCAACGAATTCCTGCAATGGAGCACTATATTATTATGATTCACGACCCATGTTTCATATAAATCACGACCCATCTTACATAGAAACCACGACATTCGGCTGAATCGTGAATGCCACCAATGTTGGGCCGTGTATGAACCACGACCCAATCAGCATGGCATCCACGACCTTTATTAGATGGTAACAACGATCATATATGAATGATAACCACGATCCATATTTCATTTACCTTCGTTGACTGAAACTCAACTATTAGCTGACTCATCTGCTCCCGCAGTGAAGCAATGTCATCTTTAAGATGGCTCATCCCATCTTCAAGCCATTTGATACGGTCCATCCCATCATCAACAGATGTTGTTGTTGTTGCGCTGTTGCCCTGTATTAAAATCGTTATATTAGACTGTACATTCACAGAGACCTTTAACGAATAATAATAAAATAGGACAATTTCACGTACGTATTTTGTATTAATATCGTCCATCAGCGTCTTCACTTCTTCGCGCAAAGAAGCATTATCCGCCTTGAGGTTATTTACTTCTCTGCGAGACTCCTCCATTCTTTTCACTTCAGCGGTAAGGAACTCAATCCGCTTATTACGTTTCTTTCTTGCAGACCTTGATTTCTTAATCTCTCTCAATACGTGGCTAATATCGTCCTGGAAGGAGGCTCTAACTCAGCCACAATTTCACTTCTCATTTTCAAGAGGGAGGCTATAAGATCAGCATCCACTTTATTTCTAACTTCATCCGCCTCCATCGCCGTTGTCACTGCCGTGGGTGGTGCCAACCGAGCCTTGTCAATCGTAAGAATCTCGTCGGTTATACTCCTGACAACCTCGGTCTCTACTTCTTCCACTGTCGGTCGAAGCTTTGAAGCCATCATCACCTGCATGGGTAAAATTGATTCATTTATTAACTATCAACACACTGCATAATTAAATTACACTACTATTTAAACAACTCTTACCGGTACAGCTGTGAAGATGGCGGATAAGGGGCCGTATCTGCCTGACTTCTTCAGATTCCAATTTAGTATTCGAGGAATCAATGTATGATATTTCCTATCTGCCCACCCATTGTCTCCTGTGAGTTTTGGGAATCGTTCGTATGCCCAGACCTGCTTAGGATCAATTATAATGATCCATTACATATTGATTGACGTGTATGTAATACACATTCAACCTTAAAGAGTATGAACCAGACAAGAATAACGTACTGCAGGTCGAACGCGCATCCGCATATGTTGTATGACTTGGGGTACCCGGCCGCCGCCCGAATAATGCCGTACGCCGCGTTAATCCCTTTCTTCGAGATAATCATACCCCACACCGCCTGGGGTAGTTATTAAAATAATCTAAATCATCGACCATGTCGATATACTTATCAACACGTTATTCTTCCCGAGATCCAACTAATAGACTCTCAACGTAAATTAATAGAGCCACCACTTCACGCGTCCATATGCTTCGGTCCAATCAAGCAAGTGACAAATAGGCTTGTTTCAGTCTTGTTTACTAACACTACTGTTCTCGTGTAGTCTCCCTAATAGATCTTCCTCCTCTTCTCTTCCCATCTTCCTCCCTAACCGGTCTAAATTTCACCCCATAATTAAAGCAAAGTCGAGCTCGGTGAATTTTATCCTGGTGCCCTTTGAACATCAAATTTCGTATCACCAACATGCCTTTGCATTAGGCAATGCAAGATCCGTGAGTTGCCCTAAATCCAGGTCTTCTGAAAGCGAAGAAGAAATTCAAACAATTTGTCTCTAAATATATTCTCCGTCTTCAGATGCTTCTCCAGGTTTACAATCATATACTCCCAAAACCGATGAGCACTTGGCGGAGACCCGTGCCTCTACGAAGTCTAAGCAAGTGGTCATCACTGGCTTTCCTCGACCTGTATACCAATATGGTCATCGACTGCTGATCAATCAACAATAATGCCGTGAACAGACAAACGATCATGACTGAACTACATTCTTGATCGCTGATGTAACCAACAGAGGGTCGTTGTTATCAGGTGTTCATTACGGATAGGGGTTGCCATGCAGCACGGATCGTTGTTGTCTTCTACCCTGGGTCGAGGTCCACGGTCAATACGACCCACCTAAAATGTGATCAACGATCCACCATCCTGTCAACCACGATCCAATGGGCAAACTAACCAACCACCTATAAACGATCGGGTCAACACGATCCATTGGGGAAACTGTCCATGTCAACCACGATCGCAGGTCACCAGGGTCGTGAATGTCATAAACAACTGGTCGTGGTTCACATCCACTTCCGACATAAACTGTCCATGTCAACCACAACCTTTACTGGATGGTTCACATATACGACCAACATAACATGTCATACACGACCCACTGGGCACATCAACCGCGATCACAGCCACGATCGCGATTGTCATGCTATATGGGTCCTTGCTGTCGTGTACAATGAATCCCAACCACGGTTGTATTTGTCAGTTTATGCGGTTCGTGGTCGCCATCTATGTGGCATAACCACCACTCATACAGCATGTCTACCATAACTCACTTCCCCATCCCAAATAACATGAGATCAACGATCCACTGTTCTTGTCAACAACGATCTATGCTGCGGTTCACGCCTACGACCCACACAAAGATGTGATCCACGATACACACGGGGCACAAAGAACCACGATGAAAACCGTAATCGTGATTGTCATGCCATATAGATCGTTGTTGTAGTATACTGCCGACTCGCAACGAACCGTTCGTTATTGTCACCGGGATGGCATACCCACTACCCATATAAGCGACACTACCATGACTCACGCCCGACCCAAATAACGTGTGAGCAACGATCCACTCGCGATTTTCAACCACGATCCGTATAGACATCAACTACGATCACAACCACCATCGTGCTTTTCATGCTATACAAATCGTCTCAGTCGTGACTACTGGGTCGTGGTTGACAGCGCTAAATTAATTAACATGTGAACAACTACATACTATCCCTGCGAACCATTACCTTGCTTTTGCCATTGATAGGAAATGAGTTGCACCTACTACTTGTATATATGTAGTCGCTGAGTGGCGATGGAGGACCCAAAGGAGAAGATTCTAACTAGTAAAAAAACAATTGGTAGGGATATGAAGTGAATGGGTCCCGAAGAAGAAGATTTGGAACCAGTAAAAAAAATAAAAATTGGTAGGGATATGAAGTGAATGGGTCCTAGAGAAGAAGCTCTAAATATATTATTTTATTTTATTTCCCTATATATAATTATAAATGAAATATTATATATATATATATAATCGGTGTTCCGACTTACGCTGGGGAAGCGGTTGCTTTTACACTTGTATACATCCCAATATGGGTCAGCCGCTAAGTCACATCGAATCAGCTTCTTACTCTCATCCGCATCGACCAATCTATTTGCATCGAGAAGATACGGAATTACCCAACGGATGATAGGAATATGTAAAATCCAATGGACCACAATAGAAGAAACGCGCTGGTTCTGTCAAAAGTTACAAATTGTCATCTTTACGCAGTGTGGGCCACTGATGGCTCGATACGTGTCGTAATTAAACTTATCTAATGAATCCATCAGCCATGAACTATTCTAACTGATTAGATCCGATTGATGATGGGCCCATGCACTTGACCACGATGATCGACGATTGATCTTAGACGTTGGGAATTGCAAGCGACACTGGCGCCCTTTACACGCCATTTTATTTAATGAAATGTATGTACGGGCGACGTATTTTTTCAGTACAGACTAATATTATGGGTTGTGGCCCGCCGTGATGTTTGTCAGCAATCAACTCCGTCCATCAGCTTCATGCGCTCAGTTTTGGGCCAAAAGATGAACCAGATCTGAGGCTCAAATGTGCTGAAAACATGAGGCTTCAACTTCCATAGTAGAAATATTTATGGCAGACAAAGTGTCGTGTCAGGACAAGAGTTGGGTTTTCAGTTCATCCCATTAGGAAAATAAGTTATGAACGGTGTGGATGGCGTGTAAACATAAACGTCGACCCCAGTGAAGTGTCAACGGTTGGAATAAATGTCGACCCTATAGAAACAGTTTCAACGATTGGAATATGACTCCTTCACATTTTCTTGAATGCCGTCCACCTGAGTAATGGATCCTGATCACTTTTTGTCTGGACTCCTAAATTGACCTCAAGAAACGGATGAACGGGATAGATTCATCGCAAACATCAGCGTGCGGCCCACTTCGGATTCCGACGAATGACCTTCTTGCTACAGGCATTCGCAGGAAAGGGCGCCCGCGCCGACCTTACACTTTCATCATTACATCGTTTGGAGTGTCGACGGCGTCTCCGTCCAGAAAATTTCAATACACGATCCATATCTCATGACTACAGCGAGCCATATACACCGAATACACGATCTAGATCGTCGTATCAACCACGACCCATCGAACATTTGCACCACGACCATATAACATAGTTAAAAAGTCGTGCGCCAAATCATTGGGCTTCAAAAGGCCCCCTGAACATGGGGGTCATGGTTGTGAAGGAGTATGGTTCATATGTTCTTGTGGATATGGGTCGTTCATGTCATGTTACATGGTCGTGGTTGTGAAGGGGTATGGTTCGTATGTTCTGGTGGATATGGGTCGTTCATGTCATGTTACATGAGTCCCCATTTGCATGTTGGAAGGGTCGTGACTGTAAGACGACAACCATTTCCCATTGTAAAGACTAAAGACAACCCCGATGCCGTTAACATGACAACCACGAAACTATCCAAACAATCGTTGTGTATAGTTTTATCGTGCCTTTCATGTAGAGTTAATGATGGTTGTTATGATATATGGATCGTGGGTTACAATGTAGCATGGGTAGTGGA